>WNGS01163947.1:1042796-1088580 GCA_020271785.1 Procambarus virginalis
AAGAGTGACGCCAGTTCATGAAGGAGGTGAGACAGCTGACAAACAATTACAGACCCATATCAGATCTATCTATACTTTCAAAAATATTTGAAAAAATTATCTACAAAGAGCTCTGTTCCTACTTTGTAAAACTCGGCATACTAAGTCCCTGCCAGTTTGGCTTTCTTCCCTAAAAAAAAAAAAAAAAAAAAGAGTACCAATGATGCCATTATTAGTCTGCTTAATATAATCTACACAGCCCTTAAGAAAAATGAGTTCTCAATTGGCCTCTTCATTGACCTGAGAAAGGAATTTGAACCTGTAAACCATAACTACCTCTAACTTAAACCTTGCCACTATGGTATTCAAGGCCTTGCTTTGGACTATATTCATTCCTTTCTCAGTGACACACCAATTTGTAGTCATCAATAGCATAACTTCCCCCACTACCGTTGACCGGAGGGGTGCCACAGGGCAGCATCTTGGGACCTCTCCTATTTCTCATATACATCAATGATTTGCCAAATGTTTCTAACATTCTTAAACCTATACTATTTGCAGACAATACTACCTTCATCTATTCTGACCCCTAACCCCCACACACTAAATAATATTGTTAACAGTGAATTGCAAAAAAAAAAAATAGTCCACTCGTGGATGTCAACCAAAAAATTACACTAAACATAGAAAAGACCTACATTTGATTTGGTAGAACATCATCAAATCAGATTCAACTTCAGACAGACAATATTAACATTACTGGGTACCAATAAAAATGAGGGGAAGTTCCTTAGCCTATACATAGATAGAGAAGAGACTGAACTTCAGCATCCACATTCAACACAGCAAAAAGTCTCAAAAACGGTCGGAATACTTTCTAAAACCAGATATTGTATTCCACACTCTGCTCTTCTCATATTATACTATGCATTAATCTATCCCTATCTTACAGTATCTGTGCATGGGGTTCATCTACTTCAAATTACCTCAAGCCTATCATCGCTCGGCAAAAATCTGCTATCAGAACAATGACAAACCTTGTTTCATAGTTTCCTATCTTGCGTTTCAAACTCACACTGTATCTTGTACTACCCACTTCCCCAATCTTAGTACTTAAGACATATTTACCTGAATTTACCCGAGGGCCAGTAATGCTAGTAGCCTCGACGAGGACAGGAAGCTGGCGGCTTGTCAAAGGTCCCCTCATTTGCCATGATGATATTTTCTAGCTGTAATTTAAAACACTATGCGTGCTAGTGTCTGTACAATAATGTAAAAACTCTTGTATATATATATAAAAAAAGGAATTTAGGCGTTTACGGCTTTGGCGGGTAGGCGGTTCCACGGATTTACAACTCTATGGGTGAAAAAAGCATCTCTCGTTTTCTGTCCTACATTATGGCTTGTTTGTATATCCTTTCCAGTGGAATCACCGCTGTCAACTTATGATGTAGTTATTTCAGGATATAAAAACCTTCCTGCTATGTACCTGTTCATCTTATCAGATATATTAGCTAAATTAAGGACCTGCTCGAAACGCCTAGCTGGCTAGTGGCTTTGTATGATTGTAAAAATTCCAATGTTATGTAATCCCACCAACCCATTGTACTTTCTTGCAAATAAAATATATTATTATTATTATTATTATTATTATTATTATTATTATTATTATTATTATTATTGTTATTATTATTATTATTATTAGCATTGTATCCCCTGTCGTGCGGAAGTTGCTGCTGGGTTGAGAAGGTCGGGTGCTTCTCTCTTCTTAATAATATTTTGTGGTGTTGACGAGTGTTGTGGCGGCCACACCTCCTCCAGACGATACCTTCACGCCCACTAAGGTTACTGAGTTAAGATTAGCAAGTTGTCATTTGGGTGAGCGCGAGTTATTGTAGTTAGTGTAGGGGTGGCGAGCCGGCTGGCAGGTCGGTGCTGTATTGATTGTATTTCTTGTATAGAGTAACTACCCAAGTATTTACTATTTATTGATCATTTTCGTCTGCACAATCGAGCTATTAGCTCCTGGACTGCGACTTGTAATTATCTAAGTGTAGTTAAGGGAGAGAGTTATGCTCGTGTCCCGACTTCCCAGTACTCTCATATAAATTTATATATACAAGAGTTCTTACATTCTTGTACAGCCACTAGCACACATAGCATTTCGGGCAAGTCCTCTATCCTAATTTTCCCCGGAATATGACCCCGCCAAATTGTTAACAATCAGGAACCCATTTAACTGTTGGGTAAACTGAGGCTACAGTTAACTCGTCCAGTAAATCCTCCCCGGCCAGGATATGAACCCAGGCCAAAGCGCTTGCGAAACGCCAGGCGAGTGTCTTACCACTACGCCACGGGAACTGATATATATATATATATATACATATATATATATATATATATATATATATATATATATATATATATATATATATATATATATATATATATATATATATATATATAACACACACGACACTGAAACTACTGACAGTCTTGGCACGAGCATAGCTCTCATCCTGGAACCACATTTAGCGAACTACGCTAGTGACCTCGAGGAGGACAGAAAGCCGGAGGCTTGACAAACGTTTTCCTCCGCATATGTCCTGATTTTAAAATAGGCCAGTTGAAAATCCGAGGTGCGACATGTTCCCACTGCATGTAGTGGGCATAACTGGTCTGCCTCTGACAGTGTTCAAGGGGGAACTCTACAAACACCTGCAAAGGATACCTGATCAATGAGGCTGTGATTCATGCATCAGGCAGTGAGCAACTGCATCCTACATCCAGGTTGATCAGACCACCAACCAGGAGGTCTGGTCAAAGATCGGATCGTGGGGAAGTTGATGCTCGGAATCACCGCAAAGTAAGGTACTTATTATTATATTGAGCACAAGAAGTTTTATTTGTGAATGTTAAACTGCAAAATTAAAAGGTTTAAAAGGTTTACATTTTTATTTTTCTCTCAGGTACACAGAGAGTGCTCTTGTAGCTTTGGCCAAGCTGTTGCTCCTCCGAAGGTCTTTGCTGAAGTTTATCCACATGGGTACTCAAGAGAGCAGTCACAGCAGCTACAAACTTACCCCTTGGAAGCTTGGCTGTGAAGTCAGAGGGATTGACCTAAAGAAAGATGTACCAAAAGATGGTGAGCCTAGAAGCACAATGTGTAAAACTGCATGTGAAAGTAGTTTTTTTAGTGTTACACCTGTATATTTGAGAGAACCACCAGGTGCACCAGTACTGGGATGGGCTGATCATTGCTTGGTGAATACAGACGAGGTTCTGTATCCAGTACTGTAATGTGTTCTGTTGCACACGCAGTCAGGGACTTGTTTGAAGTAGAAATAGGGAAATCTGTATATTTAGTTGATACCTGGTTGATGGGGTTCTGGGAGTTCTTCTACTCCCCAAGCCCGGCCCGAGGCCAGACTTGAGATGTAGTCACAGCAGCTGTGACTAGTTAAAGATGTAGCATTCATATCAATAATGTGTGTAGTTTGCAGTTGTTGGGTTGTAGGTTGTACAAAATTGAAGTTAAAGTTGAGGCTACACTGTTTTTCTTGCTGGCTTTAGAATAGATTCATCCAAAGTGTAGTGTTGCACTTGAGAAAAATATAAATGCATAAAGGAATACGAGTTTGGTTTTACAATCCTGTTTGAATTGATTCATTATTATAGGGGAGTCATTATTTACAGGGGATTATAAGATAGCTAGGTACTGTACACTTAAGAATGGTGCTGCCTGATTTTTACTTTTGAGTAGTGTGGTTTAAGGTACTGTAGTATAGGTTTGTCGAGTGCACTAATTCACACAAAATAGTTTTTCAGTTTCTACATGTTTAGTGAAAACATTTTTCTGATGTATCTTTTTATATTTAAATTAGATTTTCTATAGTATTGTATATTTGACAATTTTATCAAATGCAGTTAATTCTGGGTTTATTATTGGCAAGCATTTCTACTCACAGTTATTGCTGCTATTAAGGAGGATGTGACGAAGCATCGCGTTCTGATTTTCAAGGTAAGAGATGAATGATGTCCTATTAATGAATAAAGGAATAAATATAACTGCAACTCCTGAACATTTTTACATAATTTACTGTAGTCATTTGTGTGGTGTATACAAAAATATACAAGGTTTGAAAATGAGCCTTTCTGCAATTGTATGAGACACTTATAAGTTTTGCCTAGTATAAATATACTGTAATAGCATGGGCACCTTGTGTTCTGTAAGTAATAACTTGTCAAATAAATGTTTCTAATTTAAGTATTTGTATGTAGTACTTCATAACTTTAAACAAATAAGTTTAAGTACAGTAGACTCTCAGTTCCTTACAAGGAGATTTCTTTTGATACTACAAGAAGAAAATATCTTGTAAGGTCACACAACTTATAAGAATAACAAATTTCGACACGGGACCTTCTGAGAACATTTAACAGTGGATTCCACTCTCCAGGATGGTGCTTCTTTCAATGTATATTCCTACAGCATCAAGAACCTGCAGGGAGTAGATAATCAAATTTTGGCAGTGGATGGAAGGTACCCTTATGGAGCACTCGTGGCAACCTTTCTCTCGGACTCCCCTCTGATAGCCTGGAAAGAGGGAGCCTTCTTGCAGGATATACAAGTAAGGGCACGGTTCCTTACTAGCCCACAGGAGAAATGGGAAGATCATGAATGGGAACCAATC
Organism: Procambarus virginalis; assembly: GCA_020271785.1. Classification (NCBI taxonomy): domain Eukaryota; kingdom Metazoa; phylum Arthropoda; class Malacostraca; order Decapoda; family Cambaridae; genus Procambarus; species Procambarus virginalis. The sequence continues at coordinate 1,047,467 of WNGS01163947.1, forward strand.
TGTTCTAACCTAACCTAACCAAACATTGCAAACCCGAGGGTCTCCTTGGTTTTGACTGAAATGCACATAGGGTCGAGCTTGGCCTAAGGCTGAGCTCGTGGAGTAGAACAACTCGAAACCCTCTCCAGGTATACTCCAGGTTATTGGAGTTTCTAACAATTTTGGTAGAGTGACAATTCCAATACTGGTCAAGCAACCCACTATCATTAAAAAGATCCCTGCCTTACTCCTTGGGAATCTGACTGAACGAATAGTCAGCGATGGTGAGAGACTGGGGTGGTCCTTAAGCGTCACTGGGATTTTATCAGACACGGAGGATACCCTGATAAAATCCTACAAGATGCAGATAGTTAGCACAAAGAACCAGATCTACATTACTACAGCACAAGGGACAGCAGCAAGCTAATGAGAGGCTAATCCTCCTGACCCTCTATTTTCAAAGAATTGCGGGGCTGCTCCAGAGAGAACTCGTTAAACTCTGGGGATATTTAAAGAGTACACGCAAGTTGCCCAGCATGGAAAAAAACTCCCACAAGAAATACCCATGTTAGCTTGGAATTGAGATAAATCCTTAAATAATATCTTGGTAAAAGCAAAATTTCCCTAGCAAAGCCACGCACCTCCTTGTGGAGGGCACAAGAAGGCCCTCCCAATATAAAGACTCAATACTATTGTCAGTACAGTATTGCTTTGCATAGTTTCTGGATGTTTTCTCGGTGAGGATGATCATAATAATCCCCTGCTCCATGTGCCACTGTGGGATCTGATTCAGTTCTCTAATAAACCATAAAGAACTCCTATGGCTATGTGATTTGGCAAGGGAGGACCCATCCTAGCAAGATATGTTCAGAGAGCCACGGAGATCCTATCGGTGAGAGGTGTGTTTTTTACGTTCAAGGCTGATTTTATTTTTTTGAGCCACAAGCAGCTTTCCTATTTTTGGGGCAGAATTTTAGTAACTTTGGGTGAGCAGGTTCAACCTGAATGTGTCCTATTACTTTATTCAGTGCTTGCTTTTTGTTCATTACACTGCCATATGTAATATTTTGAGAGGCTTTAAAACACATTCAAAGGTTTTATTAGAATTTCGGTAATCTTTTTTCTTTTTAATAGGATCAGGGTGTTATCAGTGGGGACAGGCATGTGGAAATTGCTAAATGGTTTGGTGAACCTGATTCTACCTTTTATAAGCATCCACGATCTCCACACCCAGATGTGTTCAGAGTCTCTAATGATCGCACCGAAGGCTGCACAAGTAAGTTTACTTTTTACTTGAGAGTACAGTATTTTAGCAATAATATTGTTTTATATCTTATTTGTGTTCTATCCACATAATGAAGTAGCTTTATAATCAGGTACTAACACTTCAGTCCTACGTGATTAGAATAATGTAGCTTTTACATTCTTAATCTCTGCTATATGACATCATCAATGAGCTCACAGTTGTGCTGGTTGAATAAATATTACTCTTACTATTAATCAGTTGATCAATATCACTGTTCGTTAAGTTGCTTAAAATATAATATTGGTAGCTACTTTTCTGTTCCGTAACTTACCTTGCATATCACATTCAAGATTTGAGTTGGTTCGGTTTCTATATATACACCCACCTAATCGTGCACACATGCGTATATTTACACATTTGTGCCTGCACGATCGAGCTGTTAGCTCCTGGACCTTGTGTTTCTAATGTTCTGACTCCCGACCTATTTTTCTTTTATGTGCTATAGGTGTGTGCTATACATGTATGTGTGTATACACATGTATAGCACACACGTATAGCTCTCAACTGTTACAACGTTTTTTTTCAGAGTTGTTTTACTTACATATTGGTGCTTATTTATATTTCAGTCATACAGTATTTTGAAGGCCTACACTCATTATAATTTTCATTATGATCTTATGTAGCTTTATTCTGCACTTTAGCTTGTGCACTTAAGAAACTTATAATTTAAAAGCATGCTAATGAGTATATGAATATTTACAGTACTCTTAGGTGAATTTTTTTTTATTTCTTACGTTGTCAGATGTTGGTCGAACTGGGTGGCACATTGATGGTAGTTTTCAAGAGGCACCATTTGCATACTCACTTTACCATATGGTAAGATATTCTGGCATTTTTTTCCAATATTTTTTCTTGAATATAATTTAGGTGTCTGTGGTTGGGATTAAATTTTGTAACGAACTCATCAAGATTGTAACTTGCTTAACTAAATGAATTGTGGGGTTCAGTCCCTGAGTTCATTGTGTACCTTTGTAACCCTTTCCACTACCACCCACAAGATGGGTATGGGGTGCATAATAAACGAACTAAACTAAAACTAAACTGTGGTAGGGAGATACCTTTTTGGTTGTCACAATTTTGCGTTTTACTTGTTTTTTTGTATACTGCAATGCAATGTAGTTTGTGTTTTCATCCTGTTGAAGTAAAACATTTTCATATATGCTGTACCCACATAACACACACAGGTACTTGCTGACTTGTGAGCCAGCTTGTAGCTGTGGCAGTTGTTTTGCCACTTCGATGAGACGCCTACGAGTTGTCTGGCGCTGGGAAAGCTCTGGTACAAGACTGTGTTTTGTGTACCTTACGGGCAACCCTTTTTTCGTGGTGTATTGGAGAATGAGGATTTGGTGGTACTGAATGTAGTTAACCACTTTTAAAAGTTTGGAAGAGCCTGAATGAATTTTGGCTGCATGTAATTTTAAGTGTGGATTACATTGATCTAAAGCCAAAATGCTTCTGAAATAAATGAGGTCAGTCTTGACTAATTCTGGGTCACTGAAAACAGAAATGTTTAAAATTGTTGATCAACTCTTAGCCTTCCCAGTTTGGTGCCTTCTTTTGATAATTACATTACATTGATCAACTCTAATTTTCATCCAAAACTAGTCTTAAACATGTTTTACTGCATATTGGGTGAGAGGTTTGCCAAAAATTCCATTGCATTATGCAGCCCATATGAAAGGAAACTTATAGCAACTTGAAGAAGCTCTTGAGGTGCATAAATGATGATCGGCATCAGTGACATCGGTGGCAACTTGAAGGTTGTTGCTCTTGTGATGGGTGTGCAAAGTGACTTTACTTTGACTTTGACACAAATGACTTTTATTTGTGAGTGTGATAGTTCACATCTGCTGAACAGGGGGGGGGTTCACATCTGCTGAACAGGGGAGGGGGGGGTGGCATGAACTGCACACTGCCCCAAATCAGTTTGCCATACTCATAAAACTCCTACACACGTTCCATAACTACTTCCGCTGCTAGTGTACATTTGAGAGACAAACTAATTTTTACACAATATTTTGGGTATAACAGCTCCTCATCATTTAAATTTCATGATATGCAAGATTTGCGTTTTATAAGTACATTGGAAACTTAGTGTTTTAATTTCAGGTTCATGTACCAACTAATGGTCCTACAGTATTCTGCCCACTGACTGAAATTATTGAAGAGCTACCTCGAGATAAACGCATACGGTGGGAACGTTTATATATGATAAGTGATCGTCGATCAGGTCCGATACATCCACTGATTTATTCTCATCCACTGACAAAGAAAAAGGTAAGATAGTTCATTTATTTTGGGAATTAGTTTATTCCAGTTTCTTTAATGACCCTAGAATAGTTTTTGTTAAGAAAAAATGCATTCTTACTGGATTAAATTATATCCAGCTGGGCGAAATCAGTGTAGAGCCTATTTCGTTATACTGTACAGTACCGTATGTTCTTGCCGAGGCAAGATTCGTACTTTCCACACAGGATGGTGGGCTGTTGCTTGATGGAGAGGGAAGTTGATGGATTATAATGGTGCTGTTTCTGTGATAAAGCAACATGTATTGTTGAAGTTATGACAGGTGGGGCATATCTTTTGGGTATCTATACTCATATTTTCCCATGTTCTACACTATTTCCTATTAGGAAAGTGGGGTGAGGCCTCTACATCCTGCAAATTTACAAAACCTCATTTTTATCTTATAAAGTACCGAGTATTTAAATTTATTTTCATTTAAATTCTCGCTTCTGCCGTTTCATATAATTTTTATGTGCTTTTAGTTTTGTCATACAGAACAAATTAATTCTCTATGACTTTACCATACATCAAAGCTTTTTCCCCCCCCTCCCCCTCCCTCCCCCTCCCCCCCATCTTCCTCCTCCCCCACTGCTTTTATATTCCTTTCCATACTAATTATCATTAAATTAATATTGCCTAGCCTCTGACATTTAAAAATTTTGCTCTTATTTTCATTCACTTTCATCGAAGGCTTGGTCTACGGCATTAAAATTTTGCCCTAACTATTTAGTTATTTTCCCTCTTTATAATTCGATTAATATAAACACTACTATATTTGCATTCACCAAGTGTAACAATTGGCATGTTTGATGGAGTAAGAGAAGTCTAAATAAAATTTATAGCTGTATATTATTTGGTGTATAATTTTCTGCACATTCTTCAGAGTGCTTTGTATTTTAATTAGAAAGTCAGAAGTATTTATAACTATGCATTCATTACAGTAATTTTATAATGGATTTTCATGATTTTCTTATCAGGTTCTCTGTTTCCATTTGGGCATGACAGAGGGATTTATTTGGGACTACAAGACTCCCGAGCAGCGAAGCACAAGTGAAGAAGAAACATACGCTATTCTGCAAGAGATCCACCATGAATTCATCAAGGATAATAAAGCTCGGCAGTACAGACACGAGGTACTGTGTAAAGATTTTTTTTTTTTTTTGAGATCGTGGCTACCTACATGCAGTTTCTCATTCTATTGTTAGATAATTTCTGGGAGAGTGCTGAGGTGGCTCTTGTTTCTAGCTGCCTGGTTACCTCCATCTAATTCAAGTCACACCAGACCCTTGTCCCTTGTGAGTTATTAAAAGTCTACCAGGGACCAGAAGCCAAAACCTGACCCCCCCCCTTTACAGAGGTGCAAAGAGCGGGGAATGCTAAAATCGCCCTAACTGAGAATTGTCACCAGTAATTGAAATTGGTGTTTCATTACATTCATTGCTGTTTTTTTTCCCTTATGATCCACTTGTTTGTTTGACATAGGGTTGTCTGCACGCCGTGTCTTGATGTGTGCGAGGCTTAACATGCTGAGATTTTTGCTGTATTGCACCATTCAACCATTCCTGTGATGATTTATGTGTCTCCAACCTTTGTTATACTAAGTCCTGGAATTTTTGCTCTTGGGGCTAGCTTTGAGTGCTAGGTGGTCGGCCGAGCCGGACAGCACGCTGGACTTGTGATCCTGTGGTCCCGGGTTCGGTGTCGGGCGCCGGCGAGAAACAATGGGCAGAGTTTCTTTCACCCTATGCCCCTGTTACCTAGCAGTAAAATAGGTACCTGGGTGTTAGTCAGCTGTTATGGGCTGCTTCCTGGGGGTGGAGGCCTGGTTGAGAACCGGGCTGCGGAGACACTAAAGCCCTGAAATCATCTCGAGATAACTTCAAGATAGGCTCTTTGAGACTATGCTGTGTGTGGCACTTTAGGAGCTAGTTATGCCCAGAAGTGCATATATAGTATTGACTCATTCAGGCCTGTCCTCAGCTGTCTGCTTCTCTCAGGGTTTCTTTGTGGGGTTTCCATGTTTTCCCTGGCCCCTCCCCCTGCTTTTTTTTTTTTTTTTTTTTTTTTGTTACATCCTGGCTTGTTTGATTTCACTTGGTGTGGTTGACACTTCGAGACCCAACCTTGCAGTTTTGTGTCCTGGTATATTTTGTAGCTGTCTGTTTCTTTCAGGATGTTTTCGGTTGTCTGGATGTCCCTTCGGGAGAGTGCCCATCACCCAAAATTTGGGCTTGGGTTTTTGTACCAAGTATCCCAGTCATCTTTTCTGCTTATGAGTTCCTTCTTCGTGTAGTGCTGGAGAGTGACATTTTGGAAGACGCCTAGTAGCTATAGTTCCCCCCCAACTCCCCTCCTCTTCTCCCTCTCTCACTTCTCCCCCTTCCCCCTCCATCTGAAAGAGTACTTCAAATTACTGGAAGAGTGTTTGATGAGGGTCCTTATGGGTACTTGAGGATCTTCACATTTTCATGATCAGTTTTTCAGGTCAGCTCGTAAAGTATAATAAGCATTTGAGATTATGGGTTTTCATGTTTTAGAGATTATAATTTACTTATGCACATAAACTTAAAAAGAAATAATAAGAAATTTCCACTTAAGGATCTGGAGGTTGCTTAAATGTAGGCAATAACTACTAGATTAATATAGTTTATTGTATTATGGGCTATGTAATGCAAAAGCCATCTGTAAATAAAAATCAAACAAAAATGTTTGTTTTTCAAATATTTTACTGTTCAAGAAAATATGTTAACAAGCAGCATCATAATTTTTCTCCTTTTAGTGTGACTTGTGATACACTTCAATATCCACACATCACATATAAAGAAGTGGTACTTTAGTGTCACTTTTGTCATGTTTCAGTGGAGTGTAGGTGACTTTATAATCTCGGACAACCTCTCGGTGGCTCACGAAGCAGCACCAGAGTCGCAACTGCCTCGGAGCAAGGTGGATCTGAGGGTTCTGCACCGTGTGACCACTGTCGGCCATTGCCCTCCCACCAAAGAGTATGACTATCGTAAAGAACTTGGGCTGTAATAAAAGAGCATTAAATCATCTTAAACTGAAAAGTTACCTTTGCTGTATGCTTTTTCTCTGAAATGTCCAGCTTTCTAACAAGATCCATGTGACTACAGTGTTTTCATGAAGGGATATTATGTTGCACAGGTAGAATCTAAGAGCATCAGAACAAAGAAATCTGCAGAAGGTCAATTGGCTGCTGCCAAGGCAGTTCCTATTTATGTACAGTACAGGTACTAATATTTTTATCTTAAACATTTTAACTTTCCAGTGAATTTTCTGTCATGATGTTTACTGGTTACTTGTTTCATAGATTTCCAATCCAGCTTCTGAACCAGTGTGCATATTTCTTTAATAAATTTAAATTTAAATCCATTTTGTGTTATAATTTTGGTTTTCAGCACTCGGTTTATATCTCCCTTCTTGAACCTTTTCATCCATCCATTTGTACACTTCAGTCATGTTGCCCCTTTTCTCTTTGTCTGTGTAAATTTTCATACGTCTTTTTTCAGATGGAAGGTTTCTTTCACCCAGGTTCAGATTAGCCATGCTTTTCTATGTACTTGCCAGAGAATTTACAGCTATTCTATAGTATGGTGTCCAAAACTGAACTGTACTGTACTAATCTGTAAGGGAATATGATCACTACATACAAAATAGTTTAGTAATAAGAATAGAAAAAATTGATAAGGAAGAATTCCTGACCTGGAATTTCAAGAACTTGAGGTCATAGATTTTAACTAAACAATGCTGCCGAAGAAATGAGAAAATTCACTTTCACAGAGTGGTAGGCGGTTGGAACAAGTTAAGTGAGGAGGAGGAGGTTATAAGTTAAGATTTAGGAGCTGGTGGTTAACTTGTGGTGGCCTCCACCACAAGTTAAGTGGTGGAGACCAAACCCGTCTGTAGATTCAAAGCGTTATATGATGGTGCTGGGAAAACAGAACACCATGAGCACAGCTCTCATCCTGCAACTATACTTGGGTAATTACACATACACAAACATATCCACACATATACTCATATACATACAGTACGTACAAGCTTAAGTATTAAAATGTGTTACTATCCTGCATTTTCTTGCCTTTGTTAGGCCCATGTAAACATGCTTTTTACTTTGGGCACTGTACTGTAGAATAAACATGAATTCTCCTGAAAGTTTGACAAGAAGGATGGTAAAGTTTATCCCAAGGCACCAGGAACCAGTCTTATGAAAAGAGATTAAGAGAGCTTAAATTACATTTTGTTTAGAATGGTGAGGAGTAATAGCGGGATATGATTTGAGATAGAAATGATGAAAGGTATAACAATAAGTATTAATAGGGTGGTAAAAATATATATACTAAATAGTACACACAACAATGGATAAAAACGGTTAAGTTTAAGATTAAAAGAAGAATTTTGTGAAGATGGTTTTAGATTTATGGAATACGTTAGTAACATAATACATGTGGGGTTGCTCAAATGTTTCATGTGTGGGCTAAGCAAATATGAGTGGTTGTTATTTGTTATAAAAAGCTTGCCTAACTGCCTCGCATGGGCCAATCAGACTCTTTGCAGTTTCTCTAGTCTTGTTCTTAGTACAGTATAAGCATAATTTCTATTCTTGTAAAGCTCTTCATAACATTGCAATTTAATTCTCACATGGTATTGTGAACTAGTTTGTCTTTATTACATTTCAATCCAAATTTTAACTTTTCACATTTAATATGTTGGCTTGTAAGACATACTTTGTTGTAAATTTTACTTAAGCCTGTGAATTTATATTTTTATGCAGTATCCTCATATAATAGTCAAGGTGCTACTTGTGCCCATGTCAAAAATGGATTTTAAAGATAGTAACTCTTTATGGGCATATGGAGATTATTATAACTTAGATGTGCTTATTTTCCTCATCATTTCAGCAAGACAATTACGAACAACAACAATTTGTTTGGCTTTATTTTTGGTAGTAAAGTTGTGCAGTAAATTGTACAATTTTTAATGGCAATAAATAGCTCGTTAAATCTATGCCACAAAATAGTTGTTACAAGTGCAAGCTTGCCAAAGTGCTTTACAGAAAAAATATGGAGTTTTCCCTTGCGTATTAATTATTCGTCAAGTGGGGAATTTATTCGTTTGTTAGAGGGATAGTGATTATTTTCTTGTCATGAGCACACTGTGATATACTGTATTGTGATAAATGTATGTATAAGGTCAACACTTTATTGGTCTCCCATTCAGACAGTTTGTCCAAATAATATTGTTATTGCCTTTATCATTCCACATCTGAATGAGGTCTTTCTAGGAGTTGCCTGTTAAATCCCATAGGTAATGGTGTTACTAGCTGGCCTTCTGGGGCCAGATTCATGAAGCGGTTACCCAAGCACTTACGAACTTGTATTTTTTTCTCAATCTTTGGTGGCTTTGTTTATAATTATTAAATAGGTATTGAGCTCTGAAGTACCAGGAAGCTAGTTATAACAATAACAACAGTTGATTGGAAAGTTCTCATGCTTGTAAACTGTTTAATAAATGTAACCAAAGCCGTCGAGGATTGAGGAAAGATGTACACGTTCGTAAGTACTTGCGTAAGTACTGTACTTCGTGATTCTGGCCCCTGGACTCTAGGTAGCTCATAGTTGCAGAATGCTGACCATTCACCTGATAAGGAGTACAATGTGAAACAAGTGTGCACATGAGCATGGATGTACTGACCTGGGAAGCATGAATGGTACAGGAACATTTTAAAGGTGAAAAACGTTCACTTCATTGCTTAGTTTCCCCTCAACTGCTCCACCTTCCTCTTCTCTACTCATCTTCAATTTATAATGTTTCTCCCTCAGTCTTATTCTCGTGTCCTCTCCATTTTGCCAGTCCCATTCTTTCTCTTCTCTAAATCTTTCTTGATTCCTTTGGTTCTTTTCTTCTCTCTTGAATCTTTCCATCTTCCATTCCTCTTTTTCTTTCCAATTTTATATATCATTTAATTATGTTAATAATTTAACATTTTTTTTTTTTACATTAACCTAGTTAACATTTTTTAACTATGTCAAGTCTAATCCTTTCTTTCCTTCTATATTTTCCTTGCCTTCTTCCATCTATCATTCTCTTCCTCCTCTGTCCTCCCTTCCCCTATTCTTCCATTGTTAGAACAAAAAGGGACTTCTAGAACAAAAATAGACATTTACTGCAATATGTTCTGGACCAACCGGGTTGTAGTGGATACGTGGGCCTGCTGGCCGCTCCAAGCAGGTATCTGTACCTTATGCAGATGAGTCACAATAACGTGGCTGAAATATGTTGACCAGACCACACACTAGAAAGTGAAAGGATGATTTCGGTCCGTCCTGACCATTCTCAAGTCGATTGAACACAATCGACTTGAGAATGGTCCANAACGAAGCCCAGAATTACAATTCGGATACTTTATTCATAATTTGTTGACTAAGCATTGCATTTATGACCAGTCAATGGCAATCCGTAATAACTTTGCCTTTCTTTTAGCTGCCAGACTTGCTGCAAGATTAAAAAGTGCTCTCAATGATTGAGAGTACTTTCTGATAATTTTCTCAATTTTCCAGTAATTGTGGAAATTGTGTAGGTTATATTAAATGTGTAGAAAGTAACATTTGTTATAAATAGAATTTACTGTTTTATTTCAGGCTAGAATGGCAGAACTATGTGAAAAGAGGCGTCGGCGCTGTGAACGTATTGATCGGCAACAAGCAGAACGGCGTGAAGAACTTTTGGAACAGGCTCGAGAGAAAGCAAGAGATCGTGAGGAGAGATTGTCGGCACTACAGCAGGTTTGTGTGCACTAGTGTCTTCATAGCGGGAAAACAGATAAATGTTGGTTCGCTATATAAGTATTTTTACTTGATATTGACTAGTGTCATGTGCTCTATGCCTCTTGTCATTGTTTTCTCATTTTTCCTGCAGTTAAAGTTTTATATATATATAATATATATATATACTGTAGTGTATATGTAATTATCATTCTAGATTCAGCATGTTTATTAATTTGTCCAACTTGTTAATTACATCATTCAAATATCTGAATGTTTAACATTTTTTAAATCGATATTATTTTTTTGTAATTTCATTTTAATATTATTGGCTTCTCCATTCAGCCTTTAAGCTGAATGTTTGAGCTGTTTGTAGTAGTACAAAAATACCTCCACATGACTGAACTTCTAGGCTCTGGAATAGGACTAAATATCTCGGGAAGAAAAATAAAAAAAAATGTCTATCGAATTAAAAGGATGTTAATTGAAGTGGTGGTAAAAGGTCACTGGGTGTAAATAAAGGAATGACAGTTCTTATCAGTTTACTGTATAATACCAGCTTATAAGTTGGCGGTGGTGTCTATTACGAGCTGCCCTCAATTCTTCTACCCCCCCCCCTGCCTTGAAACTATTTTATCAGTGTCCTTGTCTTGCATATTTTGTTTTATAGTGGATTTGTATTACTAGATTAATTTCCATTCATTGCTTGCATCTCTCCACTAAAATTTTTCATTATAATATATTTATTGTCTTAAATATTACCCTATAAAGATTCCTGTGTCCATAAGTTTTTTTTGTTGTTGTTACCATGTTCACTGTCTGACTCTGACCTGACATGTTCATTATTTTATTTACTACTTTTTTGCACATATTCTGTGCTTGTCCGTTTCCTTTATTCATTAGCTCATGTACTATCTGGTTCCCTTGTTTTTTCTATCACAAGCCATCCGTGATCCTTATTAATAATAATAATTTAATTAAAATTACATACAGTACATAGCATGCATTGTTCTGTTCACTATCTCAATGTTAATTGTTTTTTCCTCCCATTTTCGTTCTTTGGTACTCTTCAATTTTATTTACACTTCTTCGTTGTTTAAATACTGTGCCTACAATTCCCATGTCTCTGTTTTTACTGTTTGCTATGGTTTATAGCTTCCTTTTTGTCAAAGGTTGTATAGCACTGCTGGATTTTTCTGATTCCTTTAGATGAGATTAGTACTATCCTATATTGGACTATATAAGAAGTTTTTTATTTGAATTTTTTTAGGCTCAACAAGCTAAAGAATCTGAATTGGTCAAGAAGATTCAACAGAAGCAAGAAGAATCTGCTCGTCGTCATGAAGAAAATATTGAGCAAATTAGACAGCGAGCTCTTGAATCTTCAATTATGAAATATTCAAGAGGATGTGATGATGCCCCAAGACTTATCAGGTACTGTATGCAGTGTACTAAATTTGGGTTGCACCTAAAATTAGTGTAAGTTTTGGTCTGGATATAAATTTATGTATATTAATATCTTAAGGTATAGGTAGCATGCTGTCTTTACAAAATGAAGACCTAAATTTTGTTCATTACCAATACATTTTTAAAGGAGATAGTAAATCTAATGTCTCGTGTGTACTTTGTACACGAACTTCCTATATTCCTTCATATTTCTTGTAAAATATCTTTAAACAAATCTGTTTTTCTTTTCAAATGTAGAAGGAATCTGTTGCACCTAGGAAGGTGCATTGGAAAACAATAAAATTAAAAGACCAAGACCAAGTCACAGTAAAATGTAAAGTTGCATTTTCATAAATAAAGCTAGGGTAAAAAATGCCAATGTAAAGTGTAAGATAGTACTGTATTTTTGGGAGGCTATTCAATTTGGAAACAAGATAGGAATTCGTATTTTGTACCCGTATAAATCTGAAATCAAATAAGATACAGATAAAACCAGATTGTTGGTAGTGCAGAGATTAATCTAAAATTTATCGATAGGCTTACATGGGCCAGAACAAAAGTTTGGACAATCAAATTTATGACTCTCTTTGTGAAAGTATTCATGTATAAGTATACAGTAAGCAGGACATGAGAGGAAGACCAGGGAGTCTCATATTCACCAGAATAGAGGACAAAATGTTTGATCTAAGTACCTACCACCATTAGGTACAGTATTATGATCATGTCCTGTGGGCAAGCAAATAGGCCACTCATTATGATAAGAGTCTGGAGAAGGGAAGTATTAGTAAAATTTAGACTTTCACAGACTATTTTATGAAGAATTTAGCGAGTTCTTGAATGGATTTGATTAAGATGCATTGTTGTTAGGGGGGGAGGTAAATGAAATTTATACAAATTTTGTGTCGTACAGTGGCGCCTCGATTAACGAGTTTAATCCGTTCCGGCACCGAGCTCGTCATGTAGAGCAAAACAACAAAAAAAACTGTCGTTGGAGGTGTCAGAGAACCAGCAGGAACGCTCATTAATCGAGAGGAAGCTCGTCAGTCGAGACATTTTCTGCGAGTGGCTTGCTCGTAACTGGAGCTGCTCGTTACTCGAGGTTCCACTGTATAATGAAGGCACCAATATTTAAGAATGTTCATGTGATGCTCTCATGCCTCAAACCTGAATGGAAGCCCAGTACTATCATTGATCTTCTGGCAAGAGAATCTGAATAATGGAAGACAGTGAAGCTTGTGTGCATCCATTACTCTACCAGACTTGGGGTAAAGTAGATAGATATTCCATCGATCCTTTAAATAAGCTGAGATTGCACAAATGTATCGTAATATATGAGAGGATTGAATGGGGTCCCAAGCTACATTCAGCAGTATCCAAATACTGTACATAGCATAAAATAAATAAATAAATAAATAAATATATATATATATATATATATATATATATATATATATATATATATATATATATATATATATATATAATATATATATATATATATATTAGGGGTACCACCTCTGGTGCAATTGCAGGGACCCACATCCTCGAAGAAGAAAACAAAGAGCATTCAGAGAAGATCTTGTGGATTCTCACCGAATACTTAATTCTTTTCTTCTCCTACCACCCCTATTATTTTTTTGTATGTTTTGTTTTATTTTATTGCAATGCTACAGTTTACAGAGAACACACACACACACACACAAATATATAACAATTAAACAATCAGCGTTCGAAGACCTCGTCCAGCTCCTCGGAGGTTGGGTGCGTACCCAGGATACAGCACGCATTTCCCCTCTGCACTGCGACACTGAGGCGCTGGAATAGGAAACTGGCTGCTCGTGGGTCTCTAGTTTTCCCAATGAGTTCCTCACCAACCTCCTTTAAAAACTTGAGTGCACATTTACCCCAGGCGCCCAGAGTCTCTGAGCCTATCGGCACGAACCTGTAACAACGTTCTAGGTTCTGTACTTGTGGATTTTCTGGGTCTCCCTGAAGGTGGCTGCCCCACCTCCCTCCGCTGAGCTGTAACGTAAATAGGTATCAGCCAATGTAGATGCACAGGTGTAATCCCATACGACCTGTTTACCTTCCCTCCATGGCTGCAGGGTGACTCCATCTGGGCGTTTTTGGCTGTTGTCAGGTCTGCACAGCTGGGGTTCCTTTGTGCTGGACACCCAGCTGTAGCCAAACTTCTCTTGATGATGTCATTGACTGCCTCGTGTCTGGCAATCTTTCCCTGTGTCTTACGACAGATGAGACCATGGCTGCCGTATTGGTCTGCCCGTGCCTGGCCGCAAATACACCGGTGCTCGGTGGAGATAGGGGCGGCAAGGCGCAGAGCAACACCAATACTTAGGGCCCGATGATCCAGGCGGGTGCCCAAGGCGGAATTAGGGACTGCCAACAGGAAGTATATATATATATATATATATATATATGTCGTACCTAGTAGCCAGAACGCACTTCTCAGCCTACTATGCAAGGCCCGATTTGCTAAGTTTTCATGAATTAATTGTTTTTCGACTACCTAACCTAACCTAACTTTTTCGGCTACCTAACCTAACCTAACCCATAAAGATAGGTTAGATTAGGTTAGGTAGGGTTGGTTAGGTTCGGTCATATATCTACGTTAATTTTAACTCCAATAAAAAAAAATTGACCTCGTACATAATGAAATGGGTAGCTTTATCATTTCATAATAAAAAAATTAGAGAAAATATATTAATTCAGGAAAACTTGGCTTATTAGGCAAATCTGGCCTTGCATAGTAGGCCAAAAAGTGAGTTCTGGCTACTAGGTACGACATATATATATATATATATATATATATATATATATATATATATATATAATATATATATATATATATATATATATATATATATATATATATACTGTATATATAATATAATACATACATACTTGGCAAGGAATTATGTATTAGTGAAAGAGTGAACAAGAAGAAAACTATTTAAAAAATAAAATAAAATATTCCAGCATGTAAATCACCTCCAGTACTGTATGTATATATATAGTGTAAATGTATATCTTTTACAAAGTATTATGTAAAATAACATATTATTTAAAATAAATATAAAAATTAGGCTTGAGGTGTGAGTGTTATGATTCAAAGGTGCCATAATTGTAAATTTTTGGTGTTTCTACACGAAATGACATTTGATTCTGCCACTAACTGGTGGCTGCATTTTCCAGGTTCATGGACCTGTTTGGAAAGTCAGAGGACCCGAGTAATCATTACACGACTTAGAAACATTCTAGGCACATGGTCGGAGATCGGATATTGAGCAAATGCCTTAATTCCACGATCCGACACTTGTTGCATTTCGTAGCCAAGTGGTTAAACTTAAAATTTAGTTATCGGTAAAGATTTTGTAAGAAAATTTTATGCTTATTTTGCATTTTAACCAAGAAGGTGTATTTTTTTTCTTTCAGATATGAGACCAAGAAGCTGTGTACACTTTGCAATTCACTGATCACCAGTGAAGTATACTTGCTGAGTCATCTTCGTGGGCGCCGGCACCAAGAGGCGTTAAAGGCACTCCACCAGGCTGATGTTTTGTCCACTGAAGATAGTGAAACCTATAATCTAAAGCACATTGTTGATGCTCCTGCTAATATTGATGATCCTCAGGTACATGGTGTGATTATCATAAACTACAATACATTCTCTACAAAAAAATTTTTGTACAGGGAGCTTGAATTATCATAGTGGAAAATTACTTTTAACAATACAGTGGCGCCTTGATTAACGAATTTAATCCGTTCCGGCACTGAGCTTGTCATGTGAAACGCTCATCTTGCGAAACAACCACAACACTGTCGTCGGAGGCGTCCGAGAACCAGCAGGAATGCTAGATAGCACCATGTATTGTAGTTTGCTTGTTAATTGAGCGAAAGCTCATCAATTGAGACAAATTTTCTGCGAGTGGCTCGCTCATTACTCAAAATGCTCGTAACTGGAGTCGCTCGTCACTCGAGGTTCCACTGTATATTATTACTTATTCCCATTTCTCTGCTTTATTCCCTGTCAGGAAATGCATGATAACAAATGTAGACAGAATTCCATCATATTCACTTATGCCATTTTGTCATTTATTGTTCTGCAATTAATATTGAAATTCAGAATGGAATTATTTTTATTTCCACTTTAGAAAGGAATATATATACTCTTTCGAAGATCAGTATTTGTTACATATTAGTGGGATCATATAATTGGATAATGTATATTGTTCATAATTTATTCCTCACACCTATCCTTCAAACTTTTGCATATTTAAAATAATAAATTTATTTTCATTGACATTTATTTGTTTAGGGATAAGAACTGAATACAACTTTAATCAATTACCTACGTGTAGTTACAGGATGGTACGGTGCTCACCACCATACAAATATTGGCTCGGTTTAAACTTTGCCCACAGAATGATGTGTGAAAACTGTTATATATTGTATACAGAAATGTAATTTTCTAAGTGGTGCATCACATGATAATCTCAGAGTTGTCGGCATCCTCATTAGGTTAATTGTGCAAGACTCAATAGTATTAGTAGGAGAGTTTAAAGGCCGTTACAATATTATAAATTAATTTACACAGTACCATATAGGAGAGTGCAGGAAATCTGTTTTATTGGGTTAAGAGTGAAAAAAGAAATCCTTTGGAGGACTGGAATGTAACCCTGTTTATCTCAATATCCCTTCACTGTGATAAGTATAGCTTTTGGAGGGGCCAAATGATGGCCCCCCTGAAGCTTAATATTAGGCCTAATATTGCTTATATTAAGCCTAGAATTGCATAATTAGGCGTTAGACAGAAGTCCTCATTGTGTTCATTCCATCCATAATAGCAATAAGTTCTTTGGATTTTATACGATGCACATGTGACATTGAAGGCGGACTTCAGAAAGTTTTGTTTCTATGGGTATTAGATTATATGTAACTGTGCTCTGCAGAAACATTCTTTTCAGTATACAGTATTAATAACATTTTAAACCTTTATATAAATATATTCCTAAGTTTCATTTTTGGTCTCAAAAGCTTCATCTGGTAGCAATACTACATAACATGGATGATTTAAGAAACTTATTGAAATGTTAAAAGCATCATAATATTTCTCCTTATATTTGGTATTAGGTTTATTACAATTGTAACAAGTTATATTGAAACCTGCTATTCTGTATTTCAGGTCACAAGAGATAAAGAGCGACATAAAGCTCTAAGAAGAAGATGTAGGAAGATAAGGACGCGGATGATCACGCGTGGAAAAGAATACAATAGTGCCTTTAAACCAACCTCTCTTAGAGATTCTCCAACAAAGTCCGCATCATTAAGGCTCTACAACAAATAACAAAACTGGTTGCTAACCAGGGATCTGGCCCCTGGCCCAGTGCTGACCTGACAGCTTTAGATAGGCCTTTACTGGAATTGATAAGGATCATGGACAAGAGAGAGGCTGCAGATCAGATGTTATTCAGTGCACAAGATGGCTTCTCAAAGATTGATTCAGTTTTGAAAGTTATTTTAGAATCTAATGAGCAGAGACCATGTGTGTTACCAGCAAAGTCTCTGGGATACAGTGGTCGTGTACTTCTCGGGGTGTGCAGGGTAAACACAAATAACTGCCGACATACTCTCTACTCAAATTTAGTTGGCAGTTTGATTGACTATTTGATGCAACGTCTCAATGAACTTGTAATTGAAACAACAAGGGTGGGCAGCAACAGCAGTATAAACACAATTGTTAATCTCCCTGCTGATACAGCTTCGGCAGCTATATTTGAGGTAAGGTGTTTGTATAAGATGATAGGTAAATTAAGTTCCCAGTTTAAGATCAGTTTAATAAATGAAAGATAACGGGCTTAACACTAATATATATTAATTAAATGACACATTTCTTATAAAAGTTAATTGTATACCTGGAGAGGGTTTTAGAAGTTCTACTACTTCCTGAGCCCGGCCTGAGGCCAGGCTCGATTTGTGATCCTTAGCACCTCTAGCAAGAACTTGTCCAAGTTCCTTTTCAAGACATCCACCTTCATTCGGGCCATTGTATAATTATCTTAATCATTTGAATACATTTTGAGACAGATGGACGAGAGAAAGTGTAGAGTACAGTATAGTATAGCAGCGTGTGAGGCAGCAGGGTGTTCAAGGTGTATATACACATGTGGGTTTCTGATAATTGCCAGACACATTTCGGTTTAACGTGTGAGCAGCACTGCCATATATCTTTGGTTTGAAGAGGGATTTAACTGTTAAAGGATGATGAGAGAGCATGCGAGTGAGATAAAAAGGAAGGGAGGATATACAAAATATCAAACCAGAGATAAAAAATAAAACAGGGGGGGTAGGATAGGGTGATGGAGTATAGAAATGTAGGAGATATCTGTAGAGAATCCTGCTGGGAATGGAATGCTTGCAGAAGACTTTACTGCTATCACTTTGCTGTTTTTCTCTGGAAATTATTTATTCAAGTTCTGGCAGTTGTAGTTATGCACTTATCTCATTAAAAGCTAAATATTATTTCCTATATTTAGTATTTTTTCTGCAGGTTTTAGCAGAGGTGGTTCATGTGTTGTGTGATGGAGATATACAGCCTGCCATTTCTTCACAAGACCAAGCAATAAAAGACCAGGCAGATTCCACTTGGCAGCGTCTTCAGGTTGGTGGGAAGAAGTGATAGTGTTTAAAGCAATCCTGTCTATATTATAGCTTGTTTTATCAGTAAGATAATCCATTGTGATATTGCTATCCCTGTCCTCCAGACAGACAATAGAAGGTGAATGGTAACTAACCAAAAATATGTAACTACACAAAAACAAAACTAGCCACTAAATGTCTGGAAAAGCACTATCTGGTTGGTAAACCACATAGTCTACACCTCCACACAAGGTGAAGTAAAAACCAAGTGTACATGATGCACAACAACAAATACATATCCAGGGGTTTAAGTCCTGACATTGAATGAAGGGTTATAAATTCTACTGAGCAAATTGTTGCTATGCACAACCTGTCCTGAACTGGGAGAACATCTTGGAAAATTGTATCAAGACGGGTACTCATAAAACACTCGCATGAAGCGATATGTGTACTGTATAAGTCCATTGTGCTCAAGAAGCAGGGTTTCATAGACTGGAACAAGTCCTTTAACAATGTTGTTGTTGCATACTAAGTTGCCAGATGGCTCAAGGCAAGGAAAACACTGTTGCATGTATGATGCTGCCACTTAGTGGGAGTAGACAGCCCTGCAGCGAACTGGTGATTAGTGAGTGGACTTCATTGGTGGTTACTTGTAATACTCTGGAGAGTTTGGAAAGGCTTTGGATTGATGATTTTTATTTTTGCAGTCTTTCCCAGATTTTCCCCAACACCAGATAGACTCTGGTGTTGGGACCATTTGTAAGGTGCCGAGCGGACAGCACGCTGGACTTGTGATCCTGTGATCCTGGATTCTATCCCAGGCGCTGGCAAGAAACAATGGGCAGATTTTCTTTCACCCTATGCCCCTGTTACCTAGCAGTAAAATAGGTACCTGGGTGTTAGTCATCTGTCATGGGCTGCTTCCTGGGGGTGGAGGCCTGGTTGAGGACCGGGCTGCGGGGACACTAAAATGCCCCGAAATCATCTCAAGATAACCTCAAGAAGTTACACTACTTAGTTAAAATGTATTGCAGTTTTGCTCAAGAGAGGGAGTAGGGAAAACCTCCTAACATTTACTTTTGTATTTGATGTGTGTGTTTCAAATTTAATTTGAAACTTGAAAATTTGAAGTGTGGTTTCAAATTTACTAACCAGCAAATTATATTTATTCCAGGATATTGTTAGTTACTGTGTGAGTGTTGGCCTGGCAGATAAAGTATCGTGGTACTTTAGCCATGTGCAGGGACCACTGGATAATGATGCTGGTGTTGTTGAGGTCATTCTAGCAGCTATGAGGCTCGTCTCTGCCCTGGCCAAAACACTAGCCATAAGGTTGGTATTATGTTTGCATTACATGGATGACCTTGTGATGATTGCTATGACAGCATGTGCTCAGAAATAGTCATAAGTGCTGTCGGATGCATTTGTAGTTTCCACCATCTTATAATTGAATTAGGTGATAAATATTTATATAAATGATATAGTGAAGAAACGATGTGAGCCCGCCAAACACACACCGAAACTACGACGTTGGTACACCGTTCGAACAAGTTTTAACACTTAACCAGTTATAACAACCAATATAGCAAGTTGTAACACCGTTCTAATACGTCATAAACACGTTAAAGCCAAGATGTAACAACTTAATTACAAGTTGTAACAAGGGGAACATAGAGACAGTTTCAGTTTGTGTTTCCAGGGAGGGGGGTTGTTACTGTTGTACTTGCAGTGTGTTCCCAGGTTGAATAGTGCACCAAGTTCTGACAAACCATGTAGTGAACACGCTTCTAGGTTTCATAAAGCTGACTCACAGCTACGTATTTCTATACCATTTGTTTTATATCCATGTTTAGCCAACAACTTCATTGCTGCCGAGTGTTAGAATACCACACTATTATATGCTACTGTGTAATAACTTTATTATTTGTGCCAATAAATTATTTTTGGTTTACTCAACTACCCATTTAACTTGCTTGTGCGAACACAGTTTTTCAGTCTTTGAAGTGTTTGCAGAGAATAGTGAGGGGTACCTCCTGAAGGAGTGAGAGTTCCCAGAGAACACAATAATACATACAGAGAAATAAATATGCAATACTCTCTCTTGAGTTTTTTTTTAGTTTAGTTCATTTATTATGCACCCCATACCCATCTTGTGGGCGGTAGTGGAAAGGGTTACAGAAGCACATAATGGGCTCAGGGACTGAACCCCACAATTCATTTAGCTAAGCAAGTTACAATCTTGATGAGCTAGTTACAAAAATCAATATAAGTCGTCACATCAACAATGGGTTCGAGATCGACCTCAAGTACAGGTTCTAAATTAAGCAACTGACATATGTGGAGAGCTAGTGTCAAAATTTATATGTTTGTCCTGCACACCGCCTCCCATCCAGTGGGCAGCGGTGGATAGGTAACAATCACTCAGTTACTACCTACAGTTAGCAAACTGGGGATATTTGGCTAAAATTTCTGGTAGCAGATCATTTTGAATGAAATATTTACACATCGCTGGAACATTGGTTATAGAATTGTCTCTAAATTCACGTATCTTTTCGCACTCCATCACATAGTGACGGAGGGTGTGCGAATAATTTTGTTGACACAGTTTACATTTGGTCAGGTCTACATCGGCAGATAATGAGAATTCCCAGAGATACTTGTAACCGAGTCTAAGCCGAGCAGCAGTAACATCTAGAAGTCTGCTGATTTTATTGGATGATCCATAGATGTGTGGCTCCTCTTGCATGATAGTATGATGATAGATGGAATTACTCTCTCTTGACTAACTGGGAATGGCAGTAATTTTAAAAGTTGATTTACTATACACATAATTAGTTTCAATATTATGCAAGTAAGGGTATTATGCAGTCAGATTCCCTCTTGATACGTACAGTATATCTACTTCATTAAATGCAATGGCATGTTAAATGTCTTTCCCGCACTTATGTTTGTTCATTCAATTTCCATCTTTTATACTTTAAAAATGAATAATTATGGCATTATCAGTCTTGTAAGAGAACATTTTATTTTACTGGGTGTGATTTTTATCAAAAATACTGGACAAAGAAATTACATTAATGTGATGTAGTTATGGCATTTTCAGATTCTGTTCTAAGATTATAATATATTTTCTACAGAAGTGAGATTAGCTGTATATAAAAAACCTAGCTTCATAACTTTACGTGTGTGTTTGTAATTATGGCTTCTTTATTTCAGGTCATTACCAGAAGATCCTACACAATTAATTGGCACTCTTCATGTAACTGATGCCTGTGGGGTAGTTAGCCTTTTGTATGGTATTCTTCTGCATCAAGGGGGCAGATCATCTCTGCCTCAGGCACCTCCAAAACTCTCACAAACTACACATGCCATTACTGTTGCAGCTACCACATTACTGCATAACCTCGCTTCCCTGGATCTCGCCATGTTTCAGGTAATAGGAGACCCATTCTCCATTTTCCCATTCCTTTTCTGAACATGGGACTCTCGGTTGCTCCTTTAAATAATATTTCACTTTCCATGGACATTGTGAACTCTAATCTGTATCGGTGCAACTTTCCATCTCCTAATATGTTGTGGATCTTTTCTAAAGGAGCAAGGGAGTCACTGGAGAAGTCTCAGTCTCATTCTGAATGACTTGTCAAAAGGTACATTTATTCTTACTGCAAAAGTATCCTTCCAGCCATTATTGATATAAAATAGACTGCCAAGTATTGCTGTTATTCCTAACAACCATTAATGAGTTTGTCACTTGGCTGCTGCTGTTCCCAGTTCCCAGGTGGCAGCACCAATTGTGTAAACAGTCCACTGGGGAAATTCACGTCTGCCTACCTTTTGTCTACTCTTTGTTGGTTCCAGAAATCAATGTTGCTCACAGCTAGTCTCTGTCCCTGTCCGGGCCTCCTGAGTGTTGGTCTAGTCAACCAGGCTGTTTGACACTGCTGCTGACATATGAATCACAGCACTGTTGATCAGATATCCTTTGGAAGTGTCTTTTTTTTTTTTTGAGCAGAGAGGGGGAGGTTAGGTAGTTACATATGAGATACCGCTACATACAAAATAGTAATGGGAATTGACAGAATTGACAAGGAAGAATTCTTGAGACCTGGAACTTCAAGAACAAGAGGTCATAGATTTAAGCTTACTAAATAAAGCTGCAGAACAAATAAAAAAAATTACTTTCACAAACAGAACGGTAGACAATTGGAACAAGTGAAAAGGTGGTGGACGCCAAAACCGAGTCTTTAAAAGCATTATATGACAGAGTCCTGGGAAGATGGGACACCACGAGTGTAGCTCTCATCCTGTAACTACACTAAAGTAATTTTACTTGGGTACTTACTGGAACTCTTTGGTTGTTCGGTGTCGCAGTAGATTAGAAAGAAATGCATGTGTACATATATTTACCACCTTAGATAAATATCCATGTCTGAAATTATTCTTACATTTCAGTACAAGACTTTAGTAGTATGAAACAAAAACATATCAATCCATGATAGCTTCTGAATATTCTAAAGACATTACATGATTCACAGTTTATTGATACCCTTCACAATTTTCAACAATAATTTTATAAATGCAATCCTACATGTCTCTGCTATATGCAGGCGATGAGTCACAATAACGTGGCTAAAGTATGATGACCAAACCACACACTAGAAGGTGAAGGGACGACGACGTTTCGGTCCGTCCTGGACCATTCTCAAGTCGATTGTCTTTGCTATAATTTTGGTACATTGCTGCAGTATGGTTTTTGTGTTGTTATCTAGTTCTTTGCTGTAGTCTTGTACTTTCTTAAAGTTTCTGGAATATTTTATTAACTCGTGGAGGTCACCTTGATGGCAGCTGGGTATAAAAGGAGTCGTCACATGGAAGCAATTAAACTTTCAGTTAAATTATACCAAGTGTAGCTGAAGCGTTTGTATATATTTGGAGCCAGCTGTGTAAGATATACACTATAATGAAAATATTTTCAATATGTTTGTGTTGCAGGGTGTGCTGGGGAGTGAAGGCATTTCCTTGGAGTTTCGTCATATTGCCAGTTATCTCCTCTGGTACTGTTCACACTGGCCTTGTGAGGATATTCTCCACAACATTATTCCTCTTGTTGGATTCTTTGCTGTAAACAATAGAGAAAATCAGGTTTGTTGGTTATTTAGTAGTACTGTATTTGCAATGTGTTTTACCATAGTGAAAAATAAATATTTTTATATCCTGTGTGACGACCCCCTGGAGATAGGTACTGTACTGAACTACACAGTTCTTCATTTACAGCAGTAGTTTGTAATGTTAATTGATGCATTGTTTATATAAATCAGTCTTTATATTCTAAATTTGTTTGTTTATCAACTTATGAAATGGCTTGGGTTTTCTTTAAGATAATCTGAATCCATATTCATATAATATTAATTTGTATATGTAGAATTAGATGTTAGTCATCAGTACTGCTTACTCAAGGTCATCAAAGACAAGAATATAAAGGAAGAAATTAGGCGCACTGAGGTGGGAAAAATTAAAGGATTACATTTTGTGACAATTTCCCAAGAAGTTGTATGAAAACCTAAGTAGCTTTGCTGACTGTAAGGAAGATATTAAGGATTTCTGAAACCTATTATAGGCAGTATTAGCAGTGTTGTTGGAATCAACCACACAAGTGTATGTGTGTGGATGTGTAAAACAGTATATACTGTATTATGGACATTTGAACATGATACACAAAGGTTTGAACTTAATGCTAGAATACAGGGAACAAGCAAGTTAATATAACAACGTAGTCAACGTGGGACCGACTAAAGAGCCTAAATCTGTATTCCCTTGAGCGCAGGCGGGAGAGATGCATAATAATTTACACGTGGAAAATATTAGAGGGGCTGGTCCCAAACCTGCACACAGAAATAACATCACATGAGACCAGAAGACATGGCAGGATGTGCAAAATACCCCCGTTGAAAAGCAGAGGTGCAACTGGTACTCTGAGAGAGAACTCTATCAACATCAGAGGCCCAAGACTGTTCAACACGCTTCCACTACACATAAGGGACATAACTGGCAAACCCCTCACAGTGTTCAAGAGAGAACTGGATAAGCACCTCCAAAGGATACCTGATCAACCAGGCTGTGACTCATACGTCAGGCTGCGAGCAGCCGCGTCCAACAGCCTGGTTGATCAGTCCAGCAACCAGGAGGCCTGGTCGATGACCGGGCCGCGGGGACGATAAGCCCCGAAGCACCTCAAGGTATCCTCAAGGTAGTTAATAAAGCAAGAATAGTTTAGTGTTGCAGTAAGATGTAGAATGAACACTTCTACGTAAGAATGTAATAATTAAGAAAACTGCAGAAGACCTATACAAGGAAGCTCCCGTTTACATCCTTACAAACGTGTTCATATTATGTTTACCCTCCACTTGAAACAATCAATCAATCAATCGTACATTTATTGTTACTTGGTAATTTATTCATAAATCAACAACTGTTTCCAAACCAATATATACCCAGGTTTTTCTAGATACAAGTTTATCCACTTTATATCGGCTATTTCGAGTAATATTTTGTGTCGATAAATTTATAATCTTATTTATACCCCCCTTTATGTCCTTTTATCCATTTATTAACTTAATCATATCACCCCTTGCTCTTCATCTTTCTACGTCATGTTAGATAAGCTTTTGAAGGGGCTTCGGTGACCCCCTTTTCCAAAGTCCACTCAAGCTGACTCGAGTTTGGCTATGGAGAAAATTATTTAATTGTTGCAAAAAAAAAGTAGAAAAATGTTCAACTTGGTAGCATGAAATGATATTTGGCTGGTGTTGGTTATATTTTACGATAATGCTTACTTGCAGATGGTGATTCAGAGCGGTGAAGTACCAAGTGTGTTGCAGCAGTTGTGCAATCTTCCATGGCAGTACTTTAGTGAGCCCAACCTCACAGCTGTGCTCTTCCCTACTCTATTAGCCTGCTGCCTTCATAATCATGATAACATGATTATTCTCCAACAGGAGATGAGCTTCCAGGTAATTAATTCATTAAATTGGGACAGTATCACAAGTTTATATTTGAATATCTGTTGTTTGTTTATCTTTTGTTTAACTTGGCATAAATAATTTGAGTGTGTATGCTTGAGATTCAAAGTAAACAAAAGGCTCTCCTTGGTTTGTCATAAAACATTCCCAGTAGGTTGGCTGCTGAGTATATATGTAAATATAGTGTCAGTGTTAATTATCATTTTTGTGACCTTCTTTCAGGTTCTAGAGGACTTCCTACATAATAATCAAGCTTCGGATAAGCCTCTTATCCACATACTTGAGAGAACTCATGTTCAGGGCTGAGATTGCTCACCACGGCAATGTTACAGTGTTGTCACACCATCTGCCTTCTTATCTGTTGTAACTGTAACTTGCTTCTTAATTACTCTATGTCTCGCCATTAATGTGTAATGCTGGGTGTGTTGATTATCATGATTGTTTTCATACTTGGTATTACCATTGTATTGTAATAGAATCTCAGACAACAACATGTATGCATTATGTTCTAAGATATTACACTTACAGATTATTCTGTGCTAAATATAACCTTGAGCATTAACATTTCAATTAAATTAAATGAAGTTATCAGTGTACTGTAGGTGAGATTACTGTTATGTTCTTTAATAAGTTTTGTACTAAATAGTTATGTAGCAAGTCAATTTTATATCAGATTAGCAAAACTGCAACTGTAAGCAGCTTATTGGTTAATATATGTTATGTTTCAGTGACTTAATTAGTGCACATTACTCTCTGTTTAAACAATTATCATAACATTTATTGAAGCATTTAAATATTTTCAAATGACACATACTGCCGAGATTATGAAATAATTTTTATTAACCTAATGAAAGAAGATCCTCGTTAATTGGTCAAGTGACTACTTGTGGTGTTTTTGTTTTCGTAGTAAGCAGTGACAGAACGGTAATGTGTGTACTCTTAGTTTGTCTTCACTCAGGATGTTTACAACTGTTTGATTATACCGTAGTGCCATCTTACACCATCTTACACATTTTTCAGCTGTGTAATGTAAGTCATACAAGGTTAGTTGTCATAAAAGTGATGCAGCATTCTTTAACATGGTAATACACAATATATGAAGACCCTGTCATGTATGTCTCAATTAAGAAAGGCTTAAGACGTTCTGAGCATTCACATCATAGCTACAAATACTTTGTAACATACGCTGTGTACACTTGAGTAAATGTGTGGTAGTTTACAGCAGTAGGAAGGTGTTTTGTAATGTGATCGTCTTTATCTACATGTGTGGAGGTTTAACTTCAGCTCGTGTCTGATTTACGTTTATGAACAAAGAAAATGACACTACATATAGTTGTATAATATCCAAATTTAAAGCAAAAGATATTTAACTAGATTAATGTGATTGTTAAGTTTAATCTATTATATATATATATACATATAAGTATGCGTGTGCTTACTAACCTAGTTGTGCTTGCGGGGGTTGAGCTTTGGCTCTTTGGCCCCGCTTCTCGACTGTCAATCAACTGGTGTACAGATTCCGGAGCCTATTGGGCTCTACCATATTTACATTTGAAACTGTGTATGGAGTCGGCCTCCACCACATTACTGCCTAATGCACTCCATCTGTTAACTACTCTGACACTGAAAAAATTCTTTTTAAGGTCTTTGTGGCTCATCTGGGTACTAAGTTTCCACGTGTTTCCTTGTTCGTGTTCCACCCATGCTAAATAGTTTGTCTTTGTCCACCCTGTCAATTCCTCTGAAAATTTTATAGGTGGTTATCATGTCTCCCCCTTATTCTTCTGTCTTCCAGCGATGTGAGGTTTAGCTTCCATAGGCTTTTCTTGTAGCTCATACCTCTCAGTTCTGGGACTAGTTTGGTGGTGTATGTATGTATGTATATATATAGTATGTGTGTGTATATATATATATATATATATATATATATATATATATATATATATATATATATATATATATATATATATATAAATAAATAATATGTGTGTGTGTGTGTCTGGTATAAATTTGTGTGTCATGCCTAATAGCCGGAACTGCACTACTTTGTCTAGTGTGTAAGGTCCAATTTGCCAAACAGACTGAATGATTTTTGTTATTTTCAAATATATCTTTCCAAATTGGTTTTTTTCTAACAATCTATTTTATTAGAAACATGAATTACTGTCTTAGTTATGTTACAGTGTTAGGTTAGGATAGGTTTGGAGAGGGTACGTTAGCTTAGGTTTGATCAAATTTGTGTTAGTTTTGACTCAAATAACATAAAATGGCAAACATATATAGTACAATACACCCTGTGTGTGTATATAATACAAAAGAACATTATGTTCTTTCTTGTGTGAGAGAAACACTTGTCTGAAACACACGTTAGAAAGAACTTTTTCAGTGTCAGAGTAGTTAACAAATGGTATGTATTAGGATATGATGTGGTGGAGGCAGACTCCATGCACAGTTTCAAATGTAGATATGAATAGATATGCCCAATAGACTTGGGAATCTATACGTCAACACACACACACACACACACACACACACACAATGTTTTGTTATTTTGTTGGAGGGTGAGCATGTACCACAATGTTGGGATGGGGAGTTACATACCATATTATGAATAGATATCTGAAATTTCATACGAGGCAGTTATAAAAATGTGTGATAGATTGGATGCGAATTGAGCATCCACGCAGTGAGTGTGGATATAACCAAAGACAATTTAGTGGAAGAATGGTTACAGTTTCCTAGCACCAATATTAAATATACAAATACTGTATATATAGTTACGGGAGAAACAAAGTTAAGCTTGTACTTCTCTGTCACTTTGTACCCTTCTTGAAAATACTTTAAACTTGTTCAGACATTAGTTTGATCAAGGCCTGATCTTTAACATTTAATGTAAGAAATGAGATATAAGAAAAAGTTAACTTAATTTTAACTTGTTTATAACTTGACTTTTCTGAGGGGAGCCCCTTGTGGCTCTCTGGAGCTACTGTACTGATATAGTGCCAAAGTACTAGGTGCCATCAGTCGTGAAGTTTTTTCAACCTACCGGGACCACAAGCCAGAAAATCTCCCCCTCAGAGGTGCAGGGAGCAGTGGCACTATGATAAAATGGTCTGACATTTAATCATGCTCTCCACCACCAAAGAAGCACCTAGAAAAATCAGTGAACCAAAACAGACCACTGCTGGTGATAAGGAAGACTGCAGCCTCAGAACTGCCAAAAGAACTCCCCCAGCAATGTAAACAATTAAAAAATTAATGAAACTAGGGCTAGCTCGTTCTCATTACATCTCCCCCTCATTTGGGGAGAGGCGGGAGGCAGCCAGGAGTCGGCCAGCAGCTCCACCCTCAGTTTTTGGTGGTGATAGACAGTGTAAGGTGCCATCATGTCATCACTCTGGCCCTGGTGTCCTGCTTTTCAGCTGAGAGGGGGTTTTGCCTTTGTGGCCGTTCCTGTTCACTTTGGTGCAATGTGAGCCAGATGCTCGTGCTTGCAGCTGCATGTGCTCAGAGTTATCTTCCCTGGGTGCTCCTTTAGTGCTTCCCTTGGAGTGTTTGGGATTTACTTTCTTAGGGGGATCTCCTCACTTGTGGTGGCCTTCGTCCAGGGTGAGTCGGTTGTCATTGGCTTTCTTTCCTTGGTTGATTTTTGGCTGACAAGGGGATATACTGGTTTCCTTGCGAGCTGCAATTTCAGTGCACTGAGGTCAGCCTTCACAGCCGCAGGAGACAGGTTGTGTTGGACTACTTTTAGATCATTGCTGGCCAGGTAAATGCAGTGATAGCCATGTTTATTGGGGCCTGGGGCTGAAGTCCATCTGACATCATATTTTATGTCCTCCTATGTGGACATGTTGAGCTATTGGAATCAAATTGGGAACATTAGTATTCACCGACTTAAGATATAGATCTTTATTTAACATTGACTGCATTGCACTAGATGATCAACACCGAACAATCACTACACTTTGATGGCTAAAGATCTGTTGCACCTAATTTTAACAATAATCTTGAAGATTTTCTACTTTGTAATAAAATTTATTAAACTGTGTTCATAATTTTGTCCAAACACAATGCTTATTACATTGTTCATACATTCCATGTTATGCAGCTGTGACTTATTCTATAATTCTATAAATTTTCTTGTATTTTTTTCATGCTTCTATATTTGTATGAAGTCCAAATACCTCTTACTTTGTCAAGAGTAAATGTCAGATGATTAAAGGCGTGAATCAATTCATAATGAATTTTGTGGCATTTCGTAATTCATAATGATCAATTTTGTGGCATTTCATAATTTATAATGATAAATTTTGTGGCATTTGATCAATTGATAATGAATTTGTTGTGGCATTTTGTAACCCTTAAAACAAACAAGTCACATGGTTGTAACACACTCTTTAATTACAGCATTGTGTACCGTGGCTAAATTACAGTGTGCCAGATACACCTCTTAAAGTTAATGCATTTATTTCTTTGTATATTTTAAATTACTGTGGTAATTGAAAGTTAAGGTAATTATCAGGAGAAAGCAGTAAGCCATACTACTAAATAATACGTGGAAGGGATGATAATGATAAGAGTTTAGGATAAGATGGGGGAAAAGGAATTGTGCTCTCATGGGGCTGTGATATACTTGTGGTTACATTAACCCCTTAAGTGTCCCTTACCACTCTACAGTGCTCCTGGGCTGCTAATATAATAAATTAAAGCTTAACAATTAGACAGCTCACCAAGCAGGGGGCATGTAGGCCTGGCCCCCAGGAAGATTGCTCCCATCAAATGTTCCGTTACCAAGAGTAAATCACATACCCCGACACTGGGCACGATGAATCCGAGTAAGTTTACAGGTTTATTAATCACAGCTTTTCCCCCATAACAAACCCCTTCCACTGCCTGTTGACATTTACTTTATGCTTAGTAATCCCCTGGGACAGGAATAAAGGCTCACAAACAAGATACTTTAGGCAGACCTAAAACCTCTGAAGGAGGTACACTTAGAATATCCCTTAACCCCACAGTACATAAGCAAATCTTCTCCATCTTTACTTCCACAAAACACAATAACAGTGAGGCAAGACTAGAGTTGCACACAATAATAACAGTTATTTAATGAAACCAGTGGCCAGTACATAAGTGAAAATAAGGACTTATCTGGTGTAACAATCCCAAAAAGTCAACAGAACAAATCAGTCCTACACCAGCCTCGGCTACACATTGAAAATGGTATCCTCATGCTGCCTCGACCAGCCCAAATTTCATACAGTAATGTCTCTTATTTGTAATCATACAACCACCACCAATCTCTTTAAAACACACAATATATGATGTAACCTTCTGGCTGCCTCTTAATTAACTAATTTACTCACTAATGTTTATTAAAATTAGCCAGGAGCTTACATGGCTATTACAATCAGTCGTGCATCTGGCAGCATTGTAGGTTCAGCCACTCCGAGACCTAATATATACACTTTATTTGCAATATATCGTGTTCCACTATCCAAGACCACCCATGGTCATAACAAGTTCCAAACCACTTTTTTTTAGTAATTAAAAGTTAAACAATATAATGCAGTACTATACTTATCAACTAACAATTATTACATAATTCAAGGAGTTTTCATGTGCTGTCTTGTAGTTATGACCAGGTTGTAAGTGATATGTAGTGTAAAATATTATTTGTGCTAAGCAAGTGGTATAGATATGACAATTTTGTGCATGAGAAAATAGTATTTGTAGAGAAGCACCAGGATAAGGGTGAGCTTTTGTTTGTAGATAATGTTTTACTCGCAATTGCTCATTATGTTTAACTAATACACAGTGCTAGAGCTTATGACTGAAGAAAGAGAAGAGGGCTTATGTCAGGGATGTAATGGTTTAGTTAGCTCAGATGTAAGGGAGTGTGTGTGTGTTTATATTTGTTACATGTAATCCCACACATCTCTGATCTCGCTGCACTCTCACCCCTGACTTCATCCTCCTTTGCTTACACCTTTTTCCTTTATAGGTGTTAGTCCTGTATACAAGTTAGATATGTAAATGCCCTTAAGGGTGGAACATTGTATACAAATACTCTCATCTCATCTTATTTTTTTTCTGTATCATTGTCAACACTTTATGCTCTCTCCAACTAAAATAATTAAGCTGATTAAAAAGAGAAGTACAGTATTCATGTTAAGGCTAGTAATTTTCTTCAGAGTTTCGGACAAGGAACTCGGCAGTCATACTATAGAACTGATCCTATGAAGTATGATCATAAGAGAGGATAAGAGAGGATAGTAATTTTCATTAAGATCATAAGAGAAGCTAGTAATTTTCATCCAGAAATATTACTAACAGTTACATACGCACGTTTGTTGTGAGGTTTCACAGACATCACACTGAATATGAGCGATGGGGTGAAACCTAAATTAACACTTGCATTTTGAAGGTGAAATGTACATTATCTACTCATGAAACTTCATTAAATATAAATTTATTACCATTGTGTTTATCAAATTGTTCCAATGGCAGCTGTATAAGTTAGCAGAGCTTTGTAAACCATGCAATGTATTTACATTTACAAGTGTTCAGAAGGACTACTTGTGAATGTTGATGCCTTTATATTCTCTCTTATGTTTGTGGTGATTTCTTTGATAATCTAGTGATATTTGGTGCTGCAACTTATAGCTAATATAATATACACCCCATCATGGAGAAGTAAAATAAAAAAATGTTTATACGCGTTCTTGACCTTACATACATTGCTTTATGGTTTCAATATTGGAATAACTACTGTATAAATGGTGGTGATTTGTCTTATCATATGAGTGAGAAATCACTTAGTCATACCATTTCAACAAATTTCATGTTCAACGTCAAACGGCTAAATAAATAAATGCTTATAAACATTTATGTATTGTGTACTACCAACACACTTTTGTCCATTTTGCATTGTGTGCATATCCCAGAAGGGTATGTATTATATAAAGAGTTCTGTGGGTCCTAAACATTTTCCTTAGCATAAATTATGTCTGGTTTATGTATGTCATTGTTAGTCATAGAAATGATTTTCACAATACTGTATATTATTCAAGGGCTAACTGAGATTTTATGAAAATGATACAAATTTTGTACTTAGGTGTATGTTATAATTTTTGTCATCTTTTAATGTACATTATTATGGGGCATTAAATATTTAATTGCCAAATATGATTTGTGATTATTGAGTTTGTAGACAAACCAAGAGTTTTTGATCAGCTTCCTCATAAGCCATTGCAGAGATGTGAAAGATAACCTCCAATGGTCTTAAGGGATTTAGGTTACATTAATAAAAAAGTTAATTTTTTGACAATACTTTAAAATGATAACTACATTTATACTTTCTGCTGTCATCCTCTTTCTCATAATAATTTAAAGCTTTATCCAACCAGTCAGTAGTTTTTAGGTATTTTTGTTACTCTAAATTGCCGATGTTAAATATTTTTTTGCATAGAAAGTTTGTAAGTTAAGTGAGCTTTCATAAAGCTAACAAATTTATATATATATATATATATATATTAATTAGTTCTTTCTCTATATAATTGCAGCTACAGTATTGCATTTTGTATTTATCAGGTTTCTTACTATAATCTTGGTTAAAGCCAAACATTAAATATGAATTTGCCTTTGGAAATCAATAAATCTGACCAAACATTTTTGAAACTGGTGTAAGAATGCAATGTTTGAGCAACATGTGACATTTATATCGTAATATTTTGTTTTTCCCCACAGGCAATATATGAACACAAATTTACGTTGGGCTGCCTTATAGCTAGTGTCAAGATTGATATGCCTCCACCCATAAACGTGAGGTGGGGGGAAGGTAATACCAACATTTGTCTGTCTGTCTTGTGCATCTAAAAAGATGATTTCAGACACCAAAGAGTATACCTGGAGTTGTTCCTCGGAGATGGTCATTGACGGCACCGATAGTTGTTGCTATTAAAAGCTAGTGCATAATAATAATAAGTGAAGAAAAAATGTGTGGTCTATAGATAGGGGCAGTGCATCTCATTTCTAGATTGGTACATCATTTCATATTTGAGTAGCAATGAACACTAATGACTGCTACAGAAATCAATAAAATTGTGCATTTTTTTTCTTAATGCTTAGAATGGAAGTTTCAAGTTGGCTATTGTTAGTTGTTATTAAGAATCATAACTATAAATTATGGTAGGAAAACCAAACGAACATCTAGAGCATTATGCATGTCTTACTGATTTGAAAATAATATTGGTAATGAATGTAAAACATTAATAAATATAAATTCACTTAGAAATGTGCTCATTTTATTACTATGTGCAAAAACAAATGTAAAATTACCCAAACCTACCCAGAACTTTATAGAATTATGTATATAAGAAAAATATAACATTTTCCTACTTCAATATTGGTATCGAATGTAGAACATAAATAAACAATTTGACTTTGAACTGTGCCAATTTTTATAAATTGGACCTAAAACAGAATTTCTCAAAACTACCCAAACAACAAATCCAGAGGAGCCATTACACACACACAAATCACAATAGCGTGATGCATCAATGAACAAATCCACAAGGGCCGTGACGAGGATTCGAACCTACGAAGCTCGAGTGTAGGTTCGAATCCTCGTCACGGCCCTTGTGGATTTGTTCCAGAGGAGCCATGATGAGGGTTGGAACCTGTGTGTTGGGTGTTCCCCAGGAACACACTTAGTCTCTTTACCCAAAACTTTATTTTTATCTGTATCTTTTTTATTTTCTATCTACTTTTTATTATTAATATTATTGTATGTTAATCACTGTAATTTTGTTTGGCAATATGGAAATTTTAACAAGAAATATGACCAAAAGCAAATGTAGAATTACCGAAAACTTCTTGAATAGCATAAATAAAAAATTAAAATTCTGTGATGTATTTCCCTAAATATATTGATATTGAATGTAGAATGTGAATAAATATAATATTACATGGAAATATGACCAAAATCAAATGTAGAATTACCCAAAACTTCTTGAATAGCATAAATAAAAAATTAAAATTCTGGAATGTATTTTCCTAATATAATATTGATAGTGAATGTAGAATGTGAATAAATATTATTTAAATGGAAATACTGTGTTAATTTTATAATGAAATATGATAAAAAATAAAAATGTAGAATTGTCCAAAAACTACCCAAAATGTTTTGAATTGCATAAAATACAGTATAACATTTTACAATAATAATGCTGTTTATATGTTATGACTAGTAATGTGTGACCTGACAACCCTCACAAGATTGACTGTAGCCAACATGGTTGAGGAATGAGGTGAGAAATGGTTTTAAACATGTAAAAATAGCATTGTTAATTATTAATTATTTATTGATTATATGTCAATTAAATGCTCGATACATTGGTGAAGCCTTTAAGAATGAACAATAAGCTGATAGCCTTAAAATGATACAGTAATAGGCACTCAAACATATAAATAGCTTTACATATAGCAAAATACTTCAATAACATTATTTGGAGGATGTACTTAAAGGTACCTCCGAAGCCATATACGAACCACCACCTTTAATCCTTAATCCATGCAGGCTTAAGTTACGACTTTATACAGAAATATGCCAATTTGTGCAAACAACGATGGGGGTTAGAATTTGCCCAAATTAACCTACAGTTTTCAGAATATCGGAATATTTGTAATATAATTCATGGATGTTATTTGTGAGATGAATTTATGGTGATTGCACATATTTGGAGTTTTAATTACAAATTTTTGTACGAAAACTATGCCAATGGTGATGGGTAAGGTTTGACCAAATTGCCCAACAGTGTTCAGAATATCGGATATGTGACTTATGACGTTATTTGTGAGCAGAATTTATGGTGATTGCACATATTTGGAGTTGCAATCCTTAATTCAATCACTTAAAACCAAAGCTGGGAACATTAATGAAATACCAGCTATGAGCTATGAGAGTCCTGTCCCTGCTCTTGCACACCCATAGTTCTGCTATTTAACCAATCTCGTGTCATACTTTTCCCGATATCCTAAAAGAGCAAGAGTGACGCCAGTTCATGAAGGAGGTGAGACAGCTGACAAACAATTACAGACCCATATCAGATCTATCTATACTTTCAAAAATATTTGAAAAAATTATCTACAAAGAGCTCTGTTCCTACTTTGTAAAACTCGGCATACTAAGTCCCTGCCAGTTTGGCTTTCTTCCCTAAAAAAAAAAAAAAAAGAGTACCAATGATGCCATTATTAGTCTGCTTAATATAATCTACACAGCCCTTAAGAAAAATGAGTTCTCAATTGGCCTCTTCATTGACCTGAGAAAGGAATTTGAACCTGTAAACCATAACTACCTCTAACTTAAACCTTGCCACTATGGTATTCAAGGCCTTGCTTTGGACTATATTCATTCCTTTCTCAGTGACACACCAATTTGTAGTCATCAATAGCATAACTTCCCCCACTACCGTTGACCGGAGGGTGCCACAGGGCAGCATCTTGGGACCTCTCCTATTTCTCATATACATCAATGATTTGCCAAATGTTTCTAACATTCTTAAACCTATACTATTTGCAGACAATACTACCTTCGTCTATTCTGACCCCTAACCCCCACACACTAAATAATATTGTTAACAGTGAATTACAAAAAAAAAAAAAAATAGTCCACTCGTGGATGTCAACCAAAAAATTACACTAAACATAGAAAAGACCTACATTTGATTTGGTAGAACATCATCAAATCAGATTCAACTTCAGACAGACAATATTAACATTACTGGGTACCAATAAAAATGAGGGGAAGTTCCTTAGCCTATACATAGATAGAGAAGAGACTGAACTTCAGCATCCACATTCAACACAGCAAAAAGTCTCAAAAACGGTCGGAATACTTTCTAAAACCAGATATTGTATTCCACACTCTGCTCTTCTCATATTATACTATGCATTAATCTATCCCTATCTTACAGTATCTGTGCATGGGGTTCATCTACTTCAAATTACCTCAAGCCTATCATCGCTCGGCAAAAATCTGCTATCAGAACAATGACAAACGTTGTTTCATAGTTTCCTATCTTGCGTTTCAAACTCACACTGTATCTTGTACTACCCACTTCCCCAATCTTAGTACTTAAGACATATTTACCTGAATTTACCCGAGGGCCAGTAATGCTAGTTGCCTCGACGAGGACAGGAAGCTGGCGGCTTGTCAAAGGTCCCCTCATTTGCCATGATGATATTTTCTAGCTGTAATTTAAAACACTATGCGTGCTAGTGTCTGTACAATAATGTAAAAACTCTTGTATATATATAAAAAAAGGAATTTAGGCGTTTACGGCTTTGGCGGGTAGGCGGTTCCACGGATTTACAACTCTATGGGTGAAAAAAGCATCTCTCGTTTTCTGTCCTACATTATGGCTTGTTTGTATATCCTCTCCAGTGGAATCACCGCTGTCAACTTATGATGTAGTTATTTCTTGATATAAAAGCCTTCCTGCTATGTACCTGTTCATCTTATCAGATATATTAGCTAAATTAAGGACCTGCTCGAAACGCCTAGCTGGCTAGTGGCTTTGTATGATTGTAAAAATTCCAATGTTATGTAATCCCACCAACCCATTGTACTTTCTTGCAAATAAAATATATTTATTATTATTATTATTATTATTATTATTATTATTATTATTATTATTATTATTATTATTATTATTATTATTATTATTATTATATTATTATTATTATTATTATTATTATTATTATTATATTATTATTATTATATTATTATTATTATTATTATTATTATTATTATTATTATTATTGTTATTATTGTTATTATTATTATTAGCATTGTATCCCCTGTCGTGCGGAAGTTGCTGCTGGGTTGAGAAGGTCGGGTGCTTCTCTCTTCTTAATAATATTTTGTGGTGTTGACGAGTGTTGTGGCGGCCACACCTCCTCCAGACGATACCTTCACGCCCTCCAAGGTTACTGAGTTAAGATTAGCAAGTTGTCATTTGGGTGAGCGCGCGTTATTGTAGTTAGTGTATGGGTGGCGAGCCGGCTGGCAGGTCGGTGCTGTATTGATTGTATTTCTTGTATAGAGTAACTACCCAAGTATTTACTATTTATTGATCATTTTCGTCTGCACAATCGAGCTATTAGCTCCTGGACTTCGACTTGTAATTATCTAAGTGTAGTTAAGGAGAGAGTTATGCTCGTGTCCCGACTTCCCAGTACTCTCATATAAATTTATATATACAAGAGTTCTTGCATTCTTGTACAGCCACTAGCACACATAGCATTTCGGGCAAGTCCTTTATCCTAATTTTCCCCGGAATATGACCCCGCCAAATTGTTAACAATCAGGAACCCATTTAACTGTTGGGTAAACTGAGGCTACAGTTAACTGTCCAGTAAATCCTCCCCGGCCAAGATACGAACCCAGGCCAAAGCGCTTGCGAAACGCCAGGCGAGTGTGTCTTGCCACTATGCTACGGGAACTGATATATATAACACGTCACTTTGAAACTACTGACAGTTTTGGCACGAGCATAGCTCTCGTCCTGGAACACATTTAGCGAACTACGCTAGTGACCTCGAGGAGGACAGAAAGCCAGAGGCTTGACAAATGTTTTTCCTCCCCATATGTCCTGATTTTAAAATAGGCCAGTTGAAAATCAGAGGTACAACATGCTCCCACTGCATGTACGGGGCATAACTGGTCTGCCTCTCACAGTGTTCAAGGTGGGAATTCTACAAACACCTGCAAAGAATACCTGATCAATGAGGCTGTGATTCATGCATCAGGCAGTGAGCAACTGCATCCTACATCCTGGTTGATCAGACCACCACCAGGAGGTCTGGTCAAAGATCGGATCGTGGGGAAGTTGATGCTCGGAATCACCGCAAAGTAAGGTACTTATTATTATATTGAGCACAAGAAGTTTTATTTGTGAATGTTAAACTACAAAATTAAAAGGTTTACATCTTTATTTTTCTCTCAGGTACACAGAGAGTGCTCTTGTAGCTTTGGACAAGCTGTTGCACCTCCGAAGGTCTTTGCTGAAGTTTATCCACATGGGTACTCAAGAGAGCAGTCACAGCAGCTACAAACTTACCCCTTGGAAGCTTGGCTGTGAAGTCAGAGGGATTGACCTAAAGAAAGATGTACCAAAAGATGGTGAGCCTAGAAGCACAATGTGTAAAACTGCATGTGAAAGTAGTAGTAGTTTTTTTTTTTTTTTTTTTTTTTTTTTTGAGATATATACAAGAGTTGTTACATTCTTGTACAGCCACTAGTACGCGTAGCGTTTCGGGCAGGTCCCTGGAATACGATTCCCTGCCGCGAAGAATCGTCTTTTCATCCAAGTACACATTTTACTGTTGCGTTAAACAGAGGCTACAGTTAAGGAATTGCGCCCAGTAAATCCTCCCCGGCCAGGATACGAACCCATGACATAGCGCTCGCGGAACTGTTACATCACGATCCGATCTTTTAGTGTTACACCTGTGTATTNTCTTCATGTAACTGATGCCTGTGGGTAGTTAGCCTTTTGTATGGTATTCTTCTGCATCAAGGGGGCAGATCATCTCTGCCTCAGGCACCTCCAAAACTCTCACAAACTACACATGCATTACTGTTGCAGCTACCACATTACTGCATAACCTCGCTTCCCTGGATCTCGCCATGTTTCAGGTAATAGGAGACCCATTTTCCATTTCCCATTCCTTTTCTGAACATGGGACTCTCCTTTAAATAATATTTCACTTTCCATGGACATTGTGAACTCCAGTCTGTATCGGTGCAACTTTCCATCTCCTAATATGTTGTGGATCTTTTCTAAAGGAGTAAGGGAGTCACTGGAGAAGTCTCAGTCCCATTCTGAATGACTTGTCAAAAGGTACATTTATTCTTACTGCAAAAATATCCTTCCAGCCATTGTTGATATAAAATAGACTGCCAAGTATTGCTGTTATTCATAACAACCATTAATGAGTTTGTCACTTGGCTGCTGCTGTTCCCAGTTCCCAGGTGGCAGCACCAATTGTGTAAACAGTCCACTGGGGAAATTCACGTCTGCCTACCTTTTGTCTACTCTTTGTTGGTTCCAGAAATTAATGTTGCTCTCAGCTAGTCTCTGTCCCTGTCCGGGCCTCCTGAGTGTTGGTCTAGTCAACCAGGCTGTTGACACTGCTGCTGACATATGAATCACAGCACTGTTGATCAGATATCCTTTGGAAGTGTCGGTTTCTTTTTGAGCAGAGAGGGAGAGGTTAGGTAGTTACATACTGTATGAGATATCGCTACGTACCAAAATAGTAATGGGAATCGACAGAATTGAGAAGGAAGAATTCTTGAGACCTGGAACTTCAAGAACAAGAGGTCATAGATTAAGCTAACTAAATAAAGCTGCAGAAGAAATAAAAAAATTACTTTCACAAATAGAATGGTAGACAATTGGAACAAGTGAAAAGGTGGTGGATGCCAAAACTGTGTCTTTCAAAGCATTATATGACAGAGCTGGGAAGATGGGACACCACGAGTGTAGCTCTCATCCTGTAACTACACTAAAGTAATTTACTGGGTACTTACTGGAACTCTTTGGTTGTTCAGTGTCACAGTAGATTAGAAAGAAATGCATGTGTACATATATTTACCACCTTAGATAAATATCCATGTCTGAAATTATTCTTACATTTCAGTACAAGACTTTAGTAGTATGAAACAAAAACATATCAATCCATGATAGCTTCTTAATATTCTAAAGACATTATATTATTCACAGTTTATTGATGCCCTTACAATTTTCAACAATAATTTTATAAATGCAATCCTACATGTCTTTGCTATATGCAGGCGATGAGTCATAATAACGTGGCTAAAGTATCTTGACCAGACCACACACTAGAAGGTGAAGGGACGACGACGTTTCGGTCCGTCCTGGACCATTCTCAAGTCGATTGTCTTTGCTATAATTTTGGTACATTGCTGCAGTATGGTTTTTGTGCTATCTAGTTCTTTGCTGTAGTCTTGTACTTTCTTAAAGTTTCTGGAATATTTTATTAACTCGTGGAGGTCACCTTGATGGCAGCTGGGTATAAAAGGAGTCGTCACATGGAAGCAATTAAACTTTCAGTTAAATTATACCAAGTGTAGCTGAAGCGTTTGTATATATTTGGAGCCAGCTGTGTAAGATATACACTATAATGAAAATATTTTCAATATGTTTGTGTTGCAGGGTGTGCTGGGGAGTGAAGGCATTTCCTTGGAGTTTCGTCATATTGCCAGTTATCTCCTCTGGTACTGTTCACACTGGCCTTGTGAGGATATTCTCCACAACATTATTCCTCTTGTTGGATTCTTTGCTGTAAACAATAGAGAAAATCAGGTTTGTTGGTTATTTAGTAGTACTGTATTTGCAATGTGTTTTACCATAGTGAAAAATCAATATTTTTATATCCTGTGTGACGGACCCCCTGGAGATAGGTACTGAACTACACAGTTCTTCATTACAGCAGTAGTTTGTAATGTTAATTGATGCATTGTTTATATAAATCAGTCTTTATATTCTAAATTTGTTTGTTTATCAACTTATGAAATGGCTGGGGTTTTCTTAGGATGATAAG
>WNGS01163947.1:1094594-1131207 GCA_020271785.1 Procambarus virginalis
CTCTGACTGCAATGGGTAAGAACTACGGTGATGACTGTTGAAGGATGGTAGTTGCAGCAGTAAAAAGATACAATTGTCGGTAATT
This sequence comes from Procambarus virginalis, assembly GCA_020271785.1. Lineage (NCBI taxonomy): Eukaryota > Metazoa > Arthropoda > Malacostraca > Decapoda > Cambaridae > Procambarus > Procambarus virginalis. The sequence continues at coordinate 1,094,680 of WNGS01163947.1, forward strand.
TGTAAGTGGCGGTGATAGCAATGGAGATATTTGTTCCTAGTAGGCTAGGCGGAGATGGTAGTCGTGATTGTCGGTGACGGGATAACAATGGTGGGTTGTTTGTTTGTGGTGGAGGTAGTGGTGCGGTGTTGGGTTATTTTTCAGCGGGGGTAGTAGTAGTCGAATTTATGGTGTTAGATGAGGACAGCGACGGACCGGAACGTGATTGTGGGTGGGGCGACAAATGCACGATAGAATATCATGCTTGAAAGCGTGCGCCAAGAGGTGGCCGATTGGTTAGGTAGACGGGTTAGGCAGCTGGATTGTTGAGGCCCAGTGAAGGGTGACAGGTGGAGCCGGTGACGGATTGTTCTGTTGACAGAGTGGACGCCACGGCTGATGTGTGAGATAGTTTGCCTGCTGTTGTTGATAAACAGTAATGGTGGGGGTGATGTGGTTGGTGGTGCTTACCTAAACAATCCTTGATGCTAAAGTTCCAGGGTCTTACCTCCATATGCCCCCGGCCTGACCCAGCCCTTGTTGTTACCCGGTTGGCCTAGAAATTCAACCTTTCCTGACGTTCGAATTCTTTATCGAGTCTTGGTACTGAGGGATGGACGGTGGCTTCCCACACACACTTCGTTCAGTTGGATGTTGCACTCTGCTTAACCTCACCGGCATCTAGGCCACGAGTATTTCCTTAGCAGTGTCGTCCACTCATTATTCATATTGGTGATTCCATATTCAACCCGGGTCTTTCTAATCTCTGCTCTAAATTTAAAGAGGGTACTCTTTGTCCCGTGATTATTCCCCCTCAGAATCGTGTGTTGTCTCTCATGCGCCTTTTCCCTCGTGGCATAAAGGCAGGAACAAGTGGTGAAGAAATAGAGGTCAGGGCAGGACTCGTGCACTACAAAAGCGAGTCAGACAAGTGCATGATGACTATATATATATATATGTATTAGTGTGTGTTTGTCGATACGCACGAAAATAAAACACGAGGATTTAAAACTTTACTATATATTTATACTATATATAACTGGTATAATATATATATTAATATATAATTATATATACATATATCTATATGTATCATATATATATATATATCCAGGTATATGCCGAACGAAGCCTGAAATGGGCCCAAGGACTATATCGGAATGACTTCTGGGTGTGAGTTTTCATTCATCGATATTGATATACTATAATCTATTATATTATGATATGATCATTAGATATATCCTAATATATCTAAGTTATATATAGTTATATAAGTGGGGGGGGGATTCTGGAGGTCTGCACCAATAGAGCGGAAAGTTCCTGAGCTAAGATGGATGGACTCCCAAAAGCCATAGCAAATCTTGGAAAAAACTTTGGAGGATGATTCCTTGAAAAAAGCCCCCATTATGAGGCTGTATCATGTATATCCGTATGTGTCCCGGATATTCCCTGTGGGATACTACGAGAAGGAGCGGAAACCTTGTGCTTGTTGCTCACCACGAGTGTTAACATGTCACTGGAAACAAGACTTGTAATGCCCAGCATATAGTAGAAAAATAAAAAGAGAAATACAGAAGGCATTAAACTACAGGCCAGAATTTCTTCCTTGCATATCAATGCATGTGGCAGTTGGTGAAGTGTATGGTGGTTTTGCGAAGGTGGTGACTGGTGAGAGGTGTATGGTGGTAGTGGTTGCGGAGGGTGGTAGCGATGGTGAAAGTGGTAGGGTGTAAGTGTTGGCTAGAGGTGGGTAGTGGTGGTAGGTTGGTGGAATGGTGGCTAAATGGTGTGGGTACGTGTATGGTGCGGGGTGTGGGTAATGGTGGTACGTGTTGGGTGAGGGTTGGTAATCGGTGGGTAGTGTGGGTGGAGGGTGGTTAATGGTGGTGAGTGTTGGTGAGGGTTGAGTAATGTGGTGGTAGTGTGGGAGGGTGGTAATGGTGGTGTGTTGGTGATGGGTGGTAAGGTGAGGGTGTTGGTGAGGGTGGTAATGGTGGTAGGTTGGGGTGGTTAATGGTGGGTCGTGTGGTGAGGGTAGGTAATTGGGTGGTATGTGGTTGGTGAGGGTCGGTATGTGTTTGGTGGCAGCGGTAGTTCCAGTATTTACAAGTCTGCCTCCACTTCGCTTGAGTCAGCTCCGAGTATCCAGGTTCCCAAGGCCTGGCGTACGGGTGTGTGGTGGTGGAGGGCGTTTGGAGGAAGCAGACTTATCCCTTACGTATTCGTACATTCATTACCTATACTTAACTTTTCTCTTACCTGCTACTCACCTCACTCTTTTATCTTATATTTACCAGTACCTAAGACTCTTCTTTCCCTTTACGGGCTATTCATGCCCAGGGCCACCCTCTTTTGGGTGGCTTAATCTTTATAATCTGGACGACTACGTCACGTGTTACAGCCCGTGCTCATCTACCAGTGAAGTCCCACTACGGGCTCACCAGTGAGCCCGGCATACTTTGCAACTTTTAGGTCCCCAGCCGCCTGAATCTTTAAACAACAACAACTTTCTTTCCTCCGTACGGGCCTATTCATTGCTACTCGTGCCCGTGCCACCTCATGGGGTGGCTCATTCTTCATCAATCAATGCTCTTCTTTGCACACGGCTTGATAATAGTTCCTACGGAACGGACCGAACTTCGTGTGTTCCTCCCACTTTTGCTGGTGACAGTGTGGTTTGGGGCAATCTTTAGGTTTGGATATCTTGAGGTTATCTTGAGAATGATTTCGAGGGATTTTTAGTGTCCCCCGTGCGGCCGCTGTCCTCGACCTAGGCCTCCATACCCCCAGAGAAGCAAGCCCTGTGGAGGAGGCAGTCTGGACTACCCACCAAGGTACCTATTTTTACTGCTATGTAGCAGGGGCATAGGGTGATAGATACTCTGCCCATTGTTTTCTCGCCGGCGCCTGGTATTGAACCCAGGGCCACAGGATCATAAGTCCAGAGTGCTGTCCGCTCGGACACAGCACCGGGCTTCCCTCGGCTTCAGGTTGGGCACATTCCATACATTTACCCCCGGCATCAGTCTGGGTTACGACATCACGGGAGAGACATCTTCCCTGCCCTCCACGCAGGGCAGTGCAGTCGGCACCTCCACCGACTCTCAGTATCCGTCCCTATTGATCGTGGATAGAATGGCTCAAAAGGGCCCACCACTTACGGGCGGCTTAATCCGTCATCCAATCAATCGGTTTACGATACACGTCTGTGATGAATCTACTAGAATTACCCACGAGAACACCTAGGCATGGTATTCCGTCCTCCCACACTATTCTCGATAGCGAAACCAACCATTCCTCGTATGCTCCGTGGTGACGCGGGTAATCTGGTAAAATTCATCACAGCTGTATCGTAACCCAAGTGAAGGCAGGTCAATGTATGAATGGTATAAGTGCAATGCATTTTTTTGTCCTACCACAGTACGTGGCCACACATTACCAATGCGTAACTAGCATAATATAGTATATATATATGATATGATATACAATTTCGTCTGTCCTTCAGTGACACAGGCGTTCGGAAAAAAAAGTCACGAGTACATTAGATGATTGATGACAGATTAACGCCCACCCAAAAGGTGGCACGCGGGCATGAATATCGCCCGTAAGTGGTGGCCCTTTTGAGCAGTCACCAGTATCAATAGATGATACTGGAGATCGTGTGGAGGAGTGAGACTGCACCCTACGTGACGGGAGCATGGTCTCCATGAACTGTGTCCCAGAGCAACATTATTGCCATCCAAAAGGTGGCAGCCGGGCATGAATAGCTCGTAGTTGGTGGGCCCTTTGGAGCATTATCGAGTACAATGAGCTGATTCCCGGGAGATCTGTGGAGGTGCCGAACTGCACCCTGCGGGACGGGAGATGTCTCCCCGACGAGTACATATGTAGGTTGTGCTATATATATGCTTTTCCTAGCAACTCTTGCATCATGAACGCGAAAGAATCCGGCCTATACTTGTTGTAAATACAACGCAGTCAGCACGCTGCAGGAAATTCGAGGATAGACTCTTTAATATGAAGTCAACGCGGCCACTGGAGCGCGGGACAAGCGGGCCCCCAGGGCGGGATAATGTAGCACGAGGGACAACACACCCACACCTCCAACTTAATTATATTTGATAACATGTGTAGCTGTAAGCTAGTTGCTGTTAACTACATATTATAGCAGTTGTAGTTTGTCCTTGCATGAGTATTCAAGGACAAACTTGATAACATCAAACACCGTTTGTTTTATAACTGTACACCGCAAAAATTCGGGGCTAAAATTTATTGAAGCATACAATACGCAATTGACTTAATATTAACAAACAGAAGCTGTCTAGCAGCGGAAAGTGGAAGAGAACAGGGTAGCGATGAGCAGCACCCGAACACCCCCAACCCCAACTCTAGCGCTCCCGAAAGAAATGCCCACAATCCCGTACCATAGAGAAAGGCTTACGTCCTTTAATCCCGGGATCCGTGTTGTAAAAAATGTGTTATATGAAGCTGTGTAAAAAATTTAAATCATGAAAAAATTAAACAAAATCTATAGTTGGCCTACTTAAGGTGTGGGGAGATAAGATAGTCCCCCCCACACCCCCACCATTCTCCCCCACACTACCTGAAAACACAACAAAGGATCTTCATGTAGATAAAGTGCCTCTTATTATATGCAGACGATGCGTCACAATAACATGGCTAAAGATGACCAAACCTACACACCTGTAGATAAAGAAACGACGATGTTTCGGTCCGTCCTGGACCATTAACAAGTTGACTGTGATCAATATTCAATACTCCTAGTAGCAAGTGACTGTGTGAGTCACAGGTTAGGTACACGTGGCAACACGTTGACAACAAAGGTGTGGCGATGACCACCTATTGTTCGTCCCGTGGGCGCAATCACAGGAAATTCCCATTACGACATTGTTTATAAACGGTGGATGTGTTATTGGGCCTTCCTGATTAACAACTGATACGACAAACGCTTCAATAATATTATTTTATTTGTTATTTATATATACAAGAGTTCTTACATTCTTGTACAGTCACTAGCACGCATAGCGTTTCGGGCAAGTCCTTAATCCTAATTTTCACAAACATCCTCATGAAGCAGCCCGCAGCAGCTGTCTAACTCCCAGGTTTTACCATTAGTATAATATACCTTAAAGATGTAGATAGCGGTGTGTCATATGATCACCACATATAAAATTCTCGGGAGAAGTTACAGGGTAGACAAGGACATTATGCAGGCGATGAGTCACAATAACGTGGCGAAAGTATGTTGACCAGACCACACACTAGAAGGTGAAGGGACGACGACGTTTCGGTCCGTCCTGGACCATTCTCAAGTCGATTGTGAATGTTTTTTTGGTAGGGACGCATTGTGAATGTGTTTTTGGTAGGGGACGCGAGTCTTATTTTCCTCGGCGTCACCCCTTTTATATGAAAGGAACCATTGGAAATGCAACCGAGGTGCCGTGTGGCTTGTCGACTTGAGAATGGTCCAGGACGGACCGAAACGTCGTCGTCCCTTCACCTTCTAGTGTGTGGTCTGGTCAACAAGGACATTATATAACAGGGGTGGTACTCGCCCAAGGGGACATAGGTGGAAACTGAGTACCCAAATGGGCCACAGTGACATTACAGATATTTTTTTTAAGTGTCAGAGTAGTTAATAAATGGAGTGCATTAGGAAGTGATGTGCTGGAGGCTGACTCCATACTTCTTCAAATGGCTTCAAATGTAGATATGATAAGAGCTCAATAAACTATGGAACCTGTACACCAGTAGATAGACATTTGAGATTCAACTCAAAGCTCAACTCCCACAAGCACAACTAGGTGAGTACACGCATTCTTCCTACACAGCTGTTGTTATAGATTCAGCTACTCAGAACAAGTTCTAAGTAGCACGGGCTATGGTGAGCCCGTAGTGGACTTACCGGGCACAGGAGCGGTGCTGTGTTTTTTTTTGACCTCCTACACAGCGTCCAACTGCGCGTTTTAGGTATGGTTGGTTAACGATGTCTCCTCACTGATAGTTAAAAAGGAAGGGAGGATACACTAGTTAAGGCTCTGTCGCAGTGGAGGGAGAGAGGAAGCTGGTGAAGGCTCGGTCACGGGGAAGAGGAAGGATACTGGTCAAGGTTCCGTCACAGGAGAGGGAGGATACTGGTCAATGCTCCGTCACAGGAGAGGGAGGATACTGGGCAATGCTCCGTCACAGGAGAGGGAGGATACTGGTCAATGCTCCGTCACAGGAGAGGGAGGATACCGGGCAATGCTCCGTCACAGGAGAGGGAGGATACTGGTCAATGCTCCGTCACAGGAGAGGGCTGATACTGGGCAATGCGCCGTCACAGGAGAGGGAGGATATTGGTCAAGGCTCCGTCACAGGAGAGGGAGGATATTGGTCAAGGCTCCGTCACAGGAGAGGGAGGATATTGGTCAAGGCTCCGTCACAGGGCAGTAAGAATACTAGTCAAAGCTCCATCAATGTTCCGTTTTCTGTTCGTGGGGTCCTCTGTAGGTTAGGATAAGCCTTATCTGATAAGGTACTTTAATACGGCAGTTTCTTGACGTGGGAACGCTCGCGACAACGGGCTGTTTGTACGTCCTCTCCTCCATTATCATCTCCTTTAGCCTCGAATCTTTGTATCAGTCTGTGTTTCTCAACGCTCAACTTTTTCAACAACTGTTTCTCAACTTTTGGTTATGTTCTACTGTGAGGTCTGGGAAGATGTAAACTTGGTCGTACTCTTCTAGGTCTTTCAGTTTATGAGCACTGTTGAGTATCTGTTTAAAATTAGCACTGTTTAAAATTCGCAATGGTTATGCATACCAGATTTGCTTCAGGCTGATCTAACCTCCCAGTATAGGCAAGGAAAGAGGATCTAAGTATTTCCTATCAGTTTCCCTATCATTGCCTCAATGATTTGCGCTTCAATCTTGTCCTGTTCTTTTGTAAGGTTTCTTATAGTGAGTTTTTTGTTGTTGTCCTTTGACTTTCCATGACTTCTGCATCCCTCTCCAGAGAATCTGCATTCCTATCCTGGCCTCTGCTTGTATTCATACTCTCCAGCACTGTCACTTGAAGACAAGCCGCCGGCTTCATGTCCTCGTTGAGGCCACTAGGGTTAGAGGTAAACCTCAGGTAAATCGGGTAAATCTGTGATTGCCATGTTATCAATGACTTCAGACCAAAGGGAATGAGGTACTCTGCGCTCTGTAACTACTTCATAAACTCTCGAATATTGGATGATATTCTTGTGCTTCTACCCAGATTTTGCTACGGATATTAGACGAACTCATATCTTGAGATTATCTTGAGATGATTTCGGGGCTTTAGTGTCCCCGCGGCCCGGTCCTCGACCAGGCCTCCACCCCCAGGAAGCAGCCCGTGACAGCTGACTAACACGCAGGTACCTATTTTACTGCTAGGTAACAGGGGCATAGGATGAAAGAAACTCTGCCCATTGTTTCTCGCCGGCGCCTGGGATCAAACCCAGGACCACAGGATCACAAGTCCAGCGTGCTGTTCCTTCGGCCGACCGGCTCCTCATAGCTAACTTTTGATGATAAACACTCTGTAATCCTTCATAAAGCATAGGGCAGCAGCAACACATTGCTGTGTACACCTAAGCTTGTTAATACAAAAGTCTAACTGTACCTGTACACTTCACAAAAATAAATTACGCGCAGTTTAACAGAGCTTAAACGACGATATTTCAAGGTGACATTCTTTACATTTTCAGTGTCGTAAACAAGTGATAATCCTTTACAACATATTGAGATTTATTTAATTTATTCAATATTTATAATAAAAGTAATATCTGAGAGGTTCTTAATACTGTACTTGTTTCACTACTGTACTTTACATGTACTTTAATTATATGATATAAGACTGTATCTAAGCGATCAGTCTGATGATACTCTACTCACTTTAGTCTCCCAATATTACACACTGTAAAAACTTGTAACTTCCATAATAAACATAATATTTAATCAAACTGATCCATAATTATTGATTGAGAGGTAAATCAAGAATACGTATATAGGAAGAGGTGGTCCCAAGACACCAGTGTGGCGAGGCAGGCCAGTGTCGTCCACCTTGTTTGTGGTCTTAGTACACCCTAGTGGCATGGAATTCTTCCCTCCTCTCGTCAACACAAAGACCCAGTCGAGCACCTTCCGTCGTCTTAGCTGTAAGTTATGACTGACACTAAGTTTTGTCGAAGGCAGAACGGCTTCAAGGGGCAGTTAGTGAAGGAGACGAGGCGGATATTGTTGAAGGTCGCCGCCTAGACTGTGTCGTCTTGACACTGTGTGTTGTGTTGTGGCCAGGTGATGAGTCTTGGTGTTGTGGCCAGGTGATGAGTCTTGGTGTTGTGGCCAGGTGATGGGTCTTGGTGTTGTGGCCAGGTGATGAGTCTTGGTGTTATGGCCAGGTGATGAGTCTTGGTGTTGTGGCCAGGTGATGAGTCTTGGTGTTGTGGCCAGGTGATGAGTCTTGGTGTTGTGGCCAGGTGATGGGTCTTGGTGTTGTGGCCAGGTGATGAGTCTTGGTGTTGTGGCCAGGTGATGAGTCTTGGTGTTGTGGCCAGGTGATGGGTCTTGGTGTTGTGGCCAGGTGATGAGTCTTGGTGTTGTGGCCAGGTGATGAGTCTTGGTGTTGTGGCCAGGTGATGGGGCTTGGTGTTGTGGCCAGGTGATGGGTCTTGGTGTTGTGGCCAGGTGATGGGTCTTGGTGTTGTGGCCAGGTGATGGGTCTTGGTGTTGTGGCCAGGTGATGAGTCTTGGTGTTGTGGCCAGGTGATGAGTCTTGGTGTTGTGGCCAGGTGATGAGCCTTGGTGTTGTTGCCAGGTGATGAGTCTTGGTGTTGTGGCCAGGTGATGAGTCTTGGTGTTGTGGCCAGGTGATGAGTCTTGGTGTTGTGGCCAGGTGATGGGGCTTGGTGTTGTGGCCAGGTGATGGGTCTTGGTGTTGTGGCCAGGTGATGGGTCTTGGTGTTGTGGCCAGGTGATGGGTCTTGGTGTTGTGGCCAGGTGATGGGTCTTGGTGTTGTAGCCAGGTGATGGGTCTTGGTGTTGTGGCCAGGTGATGGTCTTGGTGTTGTGGCCAGGTGATGAGTCTTGGTGTTGTGGCCAGGTGGAGCTTGTGGCCAGGTGATGTGTCTTGCTGTTATGGCCAGGTGATGGGTCTTGGTGTTATGGCCAGACAGGGCCAGCTTTAAGCCAAGTGGACCAATTATACTTTATGATCCATGGAGGCCCCCCCATTCAAGTTTTAATGTTATTTATTTATATACAAGATGGTTCATGAGGTTATGAGAGTACATGCATACATTGGTGTTTGAGTGTTACGTTCTTGCAACGTCACTAACATGTATAGTGTTTTGGGCAGGTCCTTAAGCTAACCAATAAGTTAAGTTTAGTTCATTTATTATGCACCCCATACCCATCTTGTGGGTGATAGTGGACAGGGTTACAGAGGCACATAATGAGCTCAGGGACTGAACCCCACAATTCATTTGCTCTCAAATTGCTCGTTGACAATCCAAGGTTACACTCAACGGCTTCTTGAAATGCAGATTCTTTGGCTAACGTATTAGCTCTATCATGCATTCGGAGGCCAACATGAGATGGAGACCACATGAAATGGACTCTGTTACCATCCTTAATAATTTTGTTGTACTGTATTTGTGTCTAGCTTTGGACACGAGTATGTTACAGTTATGTCTTAAAGAGTTAGAGCATGTTAAGGATGATAAGGAGTCACTTACAAAATAATAAATGTAATAATAGGTACATTGTACCAGAATTTTAATTCAACCTTATAACTATATTCTATAAATTATTGAGACTCAAATTATCCTGGGTGATTCAGAAAGTTTTATTAAGATTTATTCCTCTGAGAATTTACTGTGGTTAATTCATTAAACAATTTAATAATTTTAAGACATAAGAACATAAGAACAAAGGCAACTGCAGAAGGCCTATTGGCCCATACGAGGCAGCTCCTATTTATAACCACCCAATCCCACTCATATACATGTCCAACCCATGCTTGAAACAATCGAGGGACCCCACCTCCACAATGTTACGCGGCAATTGGTTCCACAAATCAACAACCCTGTTACTGAACCAGTATTTACCCAAGTCTTTCCTAAATCTAAACTTATCCAATTTATACCCATTGTTTCGCGTTCTGTCCTGTGTTGATACTTTCAATACCCTATTAATATCCCCTTTGTTATGTCCATTCATCCACTTGTAAACCTCTATCATGTCACCCCTAACTCTTCGCCTTTCCAGTGAATGCAAATTAAGCTTTGTTAATCTTTCTTCATATGAAAGATTTCTAATTGGGGAATTAACTTAGTCATCCTACGCTGGACACGTTCAAGTGAATTTATATCCATTCTATAATATGGCGACCAAAACTGAACTGCATAATCTAAATGGGGCCTAACCAGAGCAAGATATAGCTTGAGAACCACACCAGGTGTCTTGTTACTTACGCTGCGATTAATAAATCCGAGTGTCCTATTTGCCTTATTACGACATTTATGCATTGATCCTTTTGTTTTAAATTCTTACTAATATAACTCCCAGATCCCTTTCGCAATCCGACTTCGCAATCTCAACACCATCTAGCTCGTATCTTGTAACTCTATCATCATTACCTAGCCTCAGAACTTTACATTTATCAGCATTAAACTGCATCTGCCAGTCCTTTGACCATTCAAAACCCTATCTAGATCAACTTGAAGATAGTGAGTCCTCCTCCGAATTAATTTCCCTACCGATTTTCGTATCATCGGCAAATTTGCAAATGTTGCTACTCAAACCTGAATCTAAATCATTTATATATATTATAAACAACAGAGGTCCCAAGACAGAGCCTTGAGGCACTCCACTTACAACATTTTCCCACTCTGACTTGACTCCATTTATACTAACTCTCTGTTTCCTTTGGTATAGCCATGCCCTAATCCAGCTTAATATAGCACCCCCAATACCATGAGCCTCTATCTTTTTAATCAGTCTTTCATGTGGCACTGTATCGAAAGCTTTGCTAAAGTCAAGGTACACAACATCACAATCCTTACCACTATCAACTGCCTCAACTATGCTAGAATAAAAAGATAACAAATTTGTTAAACATGAACGGCCATTTATAAAACCATGTTGCGACTCAATTATTAATTTATGTTTTTCAAGATGAAGACGAATTTTATTTGCTATTATAGATTCGAGTAACTTTCCCACAATAGACGTTAGGCTAATTGGTCGATAGTTAGACGCAAGTGATCTATCTCCTTTCTTAAAAACTGGTATCACATTAGCAACTTTCCAAAACTCTGGCACTCTGCCTGACTCTATTGATTTATTAAATATGATTGACAGTGGGTCACAAAGCTCCTCTTTGCATTCTTTCAGCACTCTGGCAAACACTTCATCCGGCCCTGGGGATTTGTTTGGTTTGAGTTTTACTATTTGTTTAAGAACATCCTCCCTGGTAACTGCTAAACTCGTCAACCTGTCCTCGTCCCCACCCACATAGACTTGTTGGGCTGAAGGCATATTGTTAAGTTCCTCTTTAGTAAATACAGATACAAAATTTTATTAAAAATACTACTCATCTCTTCATCACTATCTGTTATTTGACCTGTCTCAGTTTTTAATGGACCTATCCTTTCCCTAGTCTTAGTTCGATATAACTGAAAAACCCTTTAGGATTTGTCTTTGCTTGCCCTGCTATACGAACTTCATAGTTTCTTTTTGCTTTCCTTATCTCTTTTTTAACATTTCTAACTAGTTGTACGAATTCCTGTTCTAAAGTGACCTCCCCATTTTTAATCCTCTTGTACCAAGCTCTCTTTTTACCTATAAGATTCTTCAAATTCTTTGTTATCCACTTTGGGTCATTAGTAATCGATCTATTCAATTTGTGTGGTATACTACGTTCCTGTGCTTTGTTTAGAATATTCTTAAATACGTTATAAATTGAATCTACATCGAAATCCCCATTTACATCACCTATCGCTGGGTTCATGTCTCGCTCCAAGACCGGCCCACACCCCATACCCAAGACTTTCCAATCAATTTGACCCAAAAAATTTCTTAGGCTATTAAATCAGCTTTTCGAAAATCTGGCACTTTAACAGAATTTTCTCCTACAGGTCTATTCCATTCTATGCCAAATCTGATTTCTTTGTGATCACTGTTCCCTAGCGTGGCTCTCAAATTGCTCGTTGACAATCCAAGGTTACACTCAACGGCTTCTTGAAAGGCAGATTCTTTGGCTAACGTATTAGCTCTATCATGCATTCGGAGGCCAACATGAGATGGAGACCACATGAAATGGACTCTGTTACCATCCTTAATAATTTTGTTGTATTGTATTTGTGTCTAGCTTCGGACACGAGTATGTTACAGTTATGTCTTAAAGAGTTGAGAGCAGTTAAGGATGATAAGGAGTCACTTACAATAATAAATGTAATAATAGGTACATTGTAACAGAATTTGAATTCAACCTTATAACTATATTATAATTATTAGAATACATTATCCTGGTGATTCAGGAAAGTTTATTAAGATTTATCCTCTGAGAATTTAACTGTGGTTAATTCATTAAACAAATTTAATATCAAGGAAAGGCTTTTTTTCTATGTACTGTACTGTACTTTTTTCAGGTTTAAAGTAAGATTTCTCTTATACTTGTATAAACATATTATTTTAATTATTTGCATAAATCTCCTGTAATCCAGTAACAGAACATAGTACTGTACAGTAGTTGTATCTTGCAGATGTGTGTGTGTAAAAACATAATATCATGAAGGGAGGCAGCAGTGACAGTCACAATACTGATTCTCAGGTAAGGGTTTTCATTTAAAGTAAAGGCATTCTGGTTGATTTGCTTATTAAATATTAGTGTAAATCAATACAGTATAATTTAGTGGTCTTTCATGTTTACGCAAATGGTTTTTGTTGTGTGCATCGTTAGAGGAGGACTGGAATTGGTGGCTCCTTGGTGCTATAGTCTCAGGGATAGCTTTATCCAATTCAATCCATGCCAGGCCCTTATGAGTCATGTGTTACCATGTTATGGATTATATTTGTATACTGTACAAATTTGCCAGAAACGCTATGCGTACTAGTGGCTTTAGGTATTGTATGTACTATCTCTATCTTTAAATCTAACAGAATGTTTGTACTGTAACTCTGCAACTATGTATGTACTGTTCATAAATAAATTATTATTATTACTGTACTTTCTTTATATGGGGTGATTTAAAAAGTCACCGACTCGTGCTTTCTTGAGGATTACTTCTGTGGGGTCTTGTTTGTGTGTGTGATTCCTTTTTAAGTTTTTCTGTGGTGATGTAGCAACAAGGAGTCCACCACAAGAGTCCTACCAGAAAACCAGTGCTGAATGTAATGAAATGCCTCTTTCTGCTGGGTCCTTGGTGGCCGCTTGGGACCCTCCTTTCCTCATTCAGGGGCTTTGAGCTTTCATTTTCTAGGCTATATGACAGAGGGTTTGAGGAGGAAGGTGCATAGTCCCCTGGTGATGCGCAAGTTGAACTAATGTCAGAATGCCTTTACAACTAAATAGTTTGTGAATCTTGGGTCTTTGCTGTCCTGTGTTTTATGCTGTTTGCTTAGCTGTTGTCCATTTTGTTTTGCCAAGCTTTTTGGTGGTCTTTTCTTGATTACAGTGATCTACAATCTCTGCTCTTTCTGCTTCTTTAGAGGGGAGGGGGGTGGGCAGGGCAGATTGTGGTCTCTGGTTCGCGGTAGGCTTACATGTAACTCACAAACATCTGGCATGGATTGAATGGAAGGGAGTTTATGAGGCAGCAAATTCCAAAAGATCCACCAGAAATAGACATTTTATTACATTTAATGTTTTTTTTCCTTTTCTCTCTTATTGTTACTGTAGTTCTATTGAAAAATAGTTATGCTCTTCAGAAATGAAGATGTTTATAAGATATTAGTTTATATAATAGTATTCTATTTTTATAGTTTAAAATATATATTATTGTATACAATAATGGTAATGGAGCCTGGTGGACCAAGCTCTCACAAGTCGAGCCTGGCCTCGGGCCGGGCTTGGGAGTAGAAGAACTCCCAGAACCCCATCAAGCAGGTAGAATGTTAACCCCTTTGGAGAGGTGAACTCCTTGCACTGCTTTTATATTTGCATTTCTTGTAATTTTTTTATGTTGAATTAAAGCTTGCCTTATGAATGGTGTTAAATAACTTTCTCAGGATGAAGTTGTGGAGCGTGTCAAGGCTCGCCTGCAGGAAGAAGGGCGGGAGGCTCGCAACCTTGTTGCTTATTCCTTACCACTTCAGGACCCACCTCACGCTGAATCTGGTTAGTTGAATTCTTCACTTTATATGAATGGGCATTTTCTTGAAGAAATGATTTCAGTAGAAATCTGGTTATGTTTTTTACCAAGTCAGGATAGTCCAGTGAGTAAAGTCCCAGCATCAGCGGCTAAGATTCTCTCGGTTGCGGGTTTGAGTCACTTTAGAGCTGCAGTTGATTCCTCGATTCTAATAATAACACAAAAGGAGATCACATTTTCGTGATATATCCATGAGAAAAATCACAAGAGTTGTGATAAGGATTCGAACCTATGTGCTGGGTGTTCCAAGATGCACGCGCTATACGACCACGATATGGCATAATGCATGGGGGGAATTGTGTGAAACCCTGGTTCGGCTTTAGTGGAGGCCTTGGGAATCCTCAAGGGTGCCATAGTACTCCAGGTTGCAATTCTTTTCAGAGTCGTCACATAGTCATCTAACGCGTGCATCTGGGAATACTCGGCGCATAGGTTGAAATCCTCATCACAGCTCCTGTGCATTTTCTCAATAATAATACAATAATAATATAATAATAATAATACAGTACTGATAATAAATATTATTATTTAGTGAAATAATATAAGTTTTCATTGCCATATAAGGCTTCAGGAATGTAAAATAGCAAATTTTAATTTTTTTATTAAATTGAATTATTAAAGAGAGAATGAAATTAAATAAATTTATGCACTTTTTGTTGAGATCTAAATTTTTTTGTTTACATTGTTTTGATAAAATGGTGTTGTGTGTTAGCAATCGTATGGCATCGAGAAGTCAGGCGAGTGGCAGAGATGATCCCACGACGTGGATCAAAGCAAGATAAACGTCCAAGATCAGCATCAGCAGGTCGTGATCCCCAGGCCAGTAAGTTGCAGTTGGTTTTGTTTAATGGACTCCTACATATTGCAAAAATAGTGGCAGTTGGAAAATTATATAATGGGGAAATTAAACACTGAACTTTAATGGCTTGTGTAAAGCCTTATTACTTCTGGCCTGTTTCGGTCGATTTCATGTTGGTAAAGTGAGTCTTACTGGAGTGCTATTATGCTACTGTATTGACTTTGTAATTCTGTACTGTATATGTAGAAATGAAGTGTGCTAGTAGCTAGACCCATCTAGTTGTATTGGGCTTAGAAATGTAGGTATGTAAGGAACTTTATCTGGCTTTATAGGCTAGGGTTGTCTGTTCACTGGCTCTGGAGCATGGAACCGGCACCAATTTACAAAACTGAAGTGGAGCTAGGAAAGTTTTGATAGTTGTGCTTTGCAGCCAAAACTGGCAATGTTGAAGATGGAGCAGAACTGTGTTCAGGTTCATTGTAGTGTTCCAGAGCCACTCCAGAGTGAGAGCCAGCAAACCTAGTATATATTATAATTTTCTTCACCTACACAGTAGATAACTACCAAAAGGAGCATTTTTCAACCTTTAAAGAGCTTTGTGATTTTCTGTAATTATTCATTACTTGATATTTAGAAGATGCACCTCACTATTATGATTTGTTTATCTAAAGGTTTGCGTGCCCGCCACTGGGGATTCCTTTTCCGAAATTTGCAACAAGCAGTGGATGAGATCTACCAAACGTGTGAAGATGATGAAAGCATTGTGGAGTGTAAGGTAACTTTTGATAGATACACTATTTCATTATATATTTTGTTGACTTGTTTCCTACTGGGATTGGTTTCAAGAACTCTTCTTTGTTGTTTCCTGGTACTAATTTTTGCGTAGTGATAAATAAAGGAGACTGATGCCCTAACAGGTTGGTATATGGCAGGCATCCATGTAAGAGCAGGACATTTTCTCGCATGACTATTCACATACCTGTATCTAAAAATATGTGAATAGCCTTCATGACATTATGCAATGTTTTTACATGTACACATTTATTTTGTAGTTCATTGCATAAAATTTATCGATTGACCACTGAGTCCAGATGAAAACAAATGCTGGAAACTAGGGTAATTGATTTACTCTGCTCTTCGTATTACAGGAGGCAATTTTAATGTTAGAACGCTACAGCAGTGACTTCCAGAAACTCATAGAATGGTTGAAATTAAAGTGGGAATATGAGCACACACCTCCCCCTCAACGTCCGAACTCCTTGACGTGGGAAATTCGCACATCTTCCCCTGGAAAGGTAGGTTTGGTAATAAAATGAAGCATTTTTTTGAAAGTATGCAATATTACCATTTTCATAAATACAGTATTACATTGATATTGTGAAAGAATTAAATATTTTTTAATTTGACCATTGAGAAATATATATTACTCTATAGAGAGTTTTAAGCAAAATGCTTAAATATTTTTAGCATTATAATTGGTAAATATTTTCATAGTGAAGTTAAACATAGTAGAGTATTGTAATAAACTACTTCCAGAAAACAGGCAGTTTATATTCCGTTTGATAATATTACAAGTAAAAACCATGAGGAATTAGATATTTGTTTATAAAGTCTTACAAGATATGTTAAAAGTAATTTTTTGGTCTACTTTAAGATATAAAATATAAAATATTAGAAAACTGATACAAAAGTGTGAGAAACGTTTTGTTAGAAAATGTCTTTAAAAAGTTGCTGTTAATAAGGCATCTCACGTTTATCTAAGTTAAGCACTGTGCATGATAAAGATGACAATCTTTTTCCCTGTCTAATGATAACTCTTTTTTTGGCTCAGGCTTTACAGCATGACCGTAAGATCTTGACTGTTAGTGATGCAAGAAGAGCTCTCACATTTGATACTAAACAAGGACGTCCCGGTCTTATGAATGGTAATGTACAAGAAAAAACTGTTGACAAACTCCAGTCATCAAAACAGGATGTATTGGACAATGATGTAAAGATTTTATCTGGGGTAAATTCACCAACTAAACCAGTCATAAGAGTGCAGGAGGCAAACGTGGATGAACGACAAAAGAATACTAAATTTTCCATTTCGGTGGAGAAAGGGGAGGTCCAAAATGAAAGAGTTTTGGAAAAGGTTAATGAATGTGATGGAAATGAGGCAAGTGAAATGAATGATATTGAGAATTCGAATGAAAATTTTACACAAAAAGAAGAAAATGTGCAAAATGCTATTACAAAAATTGCGGAAAATTGTGTCGAAAATGGGAAACTGACAGACGTAATGGAAGGTGACACAATAACTGAAAAAGAAAGTATAGAACAAGTGATTAATAATAATGCTACTGTTAAAGTTGTAGACCGGAAACTAGAATGTGAAGATAAAACTTGTCAGGAGGATGCAAATAATTCATATAAAGTCATTAATTGTTCGAAAACATTTGAAGATTCTTTGAAAATGAACTCTGATAAGGACTTCAGTACTCACTTCAAGGTTTCAGATAGCCCAAAATCTAAGGAAACTAAATCGGTTCGAAGTAATACTATTACAATAGTAGGCTTAAAATCAAAAGATAATAGTTTATCGGTACCAATAAAGGGAAGTGATACTAATAAAATTGCTGAAGGGAAGACATGTGACATGAAAACAAGTGAGAGTGGGGAAGTGAAACGTTCATGTGCAGACGTTTTGCAGGGAAAAAGTCCAATGCAGAAGCCTGGACCAACTGTAAATATGAATAAAGTAAGTTTTTAAGGGAAAGTAATTAGCTTTAAGAATGGCAAATGGATAGCTCAAATTCACACGTTGTTTCGACCGTGTGCTCTTGCTCTTCCTGAGCCTTGGTCTTTCGATTAGGTATTGGTTTTCTCTCCTCTCCTCAGTTATCTGTTGCCCCCTTGGTCAGGGATTGTTTCTTTAAGATGCTATTTTTGTTCTTTAGGTCCTGGGGGTTGTTTTCTTTGCTTACACCCATCTCCTTCCTTCTAGCTATGAATGCATTAGCTGGTTTCTGAAGAGCTCCTTTGTTGATTGGTTGCTTCGGCCAAGGGTGCTTCTTTTATTGTCTGGTTGTGGCCAGTCACCATTACTGTAAATCCACTCCACTAGTGCTGTGCAGGGGGTGCTCTGTTCGCAATTCTGACGTTCCTGGTCCATTGTTCTAGGTCCCAATTGTGTGTGGTAATCTGCATTGTCCTATAGTTTAGGCAGCCTGCAGTCTCCTCTCAGGCCCATAATGTTTGCCAGTTTCCAAACATTTCTGAATATGTTCTGGGTTGATATTAGGGCTAGGATTTCTTCTGGTGGTCCAACAGTGTGTTGCCGCCTCATTTCTTTGTGGATATTCTAGGTCCATTCCTGGTTTTGGGAAGTTATCTTGTCGCTACTTCCCCCTTTCATGGGAGTTGCTTCGATATCTCTCCTCCAACCTGGGTGTTCACTCCTTTTTGTTTTGTTCTCTCTTATGACATGGCAACAAGAAGCCAGCATTGAATGTAATGCAATGCCTCATTCTGGTAAGTCCTTGGTGGCTTCTTGGACCCTCCCATCTATTTTCAGTGGCTTAATTTTTTTTTTTTAGTCTTTTAGGCCAAATGACTGAGGCTGTCTAGTCAGATCGACAAATCTTGGGGTGGCCACCTAGTAACACGCAGGTGTAACTAACAAGTGAACTGCTTTTGAACAGGTGGTTTACTCTGTTGGGGGAAGGGGGCTCATTTTCTTGTTTTCTCTTTGTTTACCTTGCTATTGTCTGGTTTTGAATCTCCCATCTTTTTGGTGGCTTTCTCTAGGTTAGGGCAATTTAGTATTCTCGTTTTCTTTTAGAGGCGGCCCAAATTTTGGCCTCTGGTACCTGGTAAGCTTACAATTACTCGCAAAGGTCTGGAGAGGATTGAATTGGGCGATTCTATCCAGGTAACTAGCATTAAGGAGCCACCTGAAAGAGGTGTTTTATTAGATTCAATGCTGTTATTTTTTATTAAAAGAAAAGTGCAAACATAGCTTTTCTCTTAAAATGCAAGATCTTGAGTGCATTTAATATTTATGGTATTGTGCATTAAGTTTCTATAGAATGAAGTGCTTCCTTTAATGAGCGAGATTGTAACAAAACTGAGAATATATTTAATAATTTCTTTAAAGTTAGTAATTTTTGTCAGTTTTTCATTTATAATATTCTTTCTCTGTGCAGGCATCACAAGTACGTCAGGCTTTTAACCAAAACAAAACTCCACCAAAACCACTTCGTTCTATGAGTGCCAACAGCCGACTGTCTTCTGTGTCTAGATCCTTTGATATCAAGACCAATATATCTAAACAACAGGTAATGTCAATTTTTATTTAGAGCTGTTCATCTTTCCTATTTTTATTTATTTTTTGGCACTTGCTGTATACACAGCCTGTCCTCTCAAGTTGTTAGGGCACAAAAAACAAATGCTAAATTACCCAAACGTAACCGATGGATTAATGTATAGAAAATGTGATTGTTTTGAGCTGCAGCAATTTATAGTTCATAATGTTGAGGATTTTAACATCAAAATGCTATGTATTATTTGAGAGGAAAGGTTGGTATGGTATATGTGTGGTGGAAAATTATTGTTGCAATTTTTCTGATTACTAATAATGATAATAACAATTATAAACTCTGCTGCCATCAGGGTGCTGGTGGCAAGTTAACTTACCGAAGAGTAGAAGGTAAAGCGGCCCACAGCCCCCCACTGACACGCAGACAGACGGTGGATCCCTTGCGTAGCGGCAGTGGTGGTGGTTCCAGACACACTGCCCCAAATGCAATCACCAGGTCCTATTCTTCATTAGGAACAATGGTATGCAAAATTTTGAAACCATTTTAAGATGCTGGTGCTGGGTAAATTTAGATACTGTAATAGCAAATCTTAACATCTCCATTTTAATTGTTTCTGGTACAGTATCTAATAAATTTTGAGTATAGTCATGTATTTGATAAAATGAGTGGAAAGTAGGAAGCACTGATTAATCCAACCCATTGTCATGTAGAATACAGTATATCTAAAATTTGTATGGATATACCTGAAATTTAGTATAAACCTAATAGTACACCATAAACCTATATACTATACTGTAGTATATTTCCATTAAGTTTTTTTTGTGTGTGGGGGGGGTTAGGGAGTAAAATTCTAATGCCAAAATAGTTTTTCTTAAATTCTATCCAGTTTTCAGGCTTGTATCCCTAGCATACATAAGTGCATTTAGTGTGAGGATGGATTGGATTAATCTGTTTTATTGAACTTGTTGATCTTCTTTGTGTGGTTTCCAGTCGGGTATTAACTGTAAGACTTTGCAGATAAATTTTGCTTGCTTATCTCCTTTCTTGTGGTTTCCAAATGAAATACTAGTATAATTGTAATTCTTTTTAGATCTGTGTTCAGTATGGTTGAGTTTATATGCATGAACCCTTTTACAATTTATAAGAATCTTGGTGATCTTAGAGTATTACTTTTTTTAAGAGATGATTTGTCAGTAATTTGCTTTGATAATTGGGATTATCATGTCTTTCATAATATAATTTTATGAGTTTTATGTGTCTAGATATCAGATGCTTCATTTAAAAAAAAAATCTTTCAGGAGGCTTAATTAGAGCATGTCCTTAAAGTCTCTTTTTTCCCATTTCCTTATGCTTTCATTATACAGTTGCTTTATTTACCTTCTTTTGAAGTGAGGAAGCTTGATGCTCTCCTATTACTTTAGGGGCTTCTTTTTTTTTGTTTGTCATCTTTCCTTGTTGCTTTATTATTCATTACTAGTCTGTTCTAACATTCGAAATATGTATTGGAAAGTGTTTTTTCTAATGCACTTTGCGCTCCATGTTTTTTTTTTTTTTTTTTTTTTTAAAAAGATTTCTCGTCCTCATACTGTCTACGCTTGGATAATCCAAATTACTTGGGCTCAGCTGAGGTAGCCAGACATTCAAGTTAGTTAACTTTTCTGGAGGAGCTCCTTGGTGGCTCCCGGAAGCTATTTTGCTGGGATGGCTTCCCATATAGAGACGCATCAGCCATAGGAGTCCTATTGGCTTACTGGAGACAAGAGCCAAAACCTGGCCTCTGAGGCAGAGACAGCTGGGGATAAATATAATCACCCGTACCAAGAAATCGCTGAGAAAGTAAGCAAAGCAATACAAACAACTGCAAGGTTCCATAAATGAAACACTGAAATAGCTAATAGACGCAGAATCGACTTGAGAGTGGTCCAGGACGGACCGAAACGTCGTCGTCCCTTCACCTTCTAGTGTGTGGTCTGGTCTAGCTAGTAGACTTTGCAAATGGTTCTCTTCAATCTGATCTGGAACCTTCTAGTGTATACAGCCACCAACAGGTGGTGTCCTGGGCGCTTTAGCATCCGAGCCAGCAATGAATCAAGCCTGTCGCTGATGTTGGAGTGCTCTGACATTCCTAAGCCTTAGTGAGCCCCACTTCTTTTCCAAGATAAGTGCTGGCTGTCCTTTTGGACCTTGTCCTGTCGGGGGGGGGGGGGGGGCATTTGCTTGGTCATCATTCCTAATCTTTAATATTTGCTTCATGCCCCAATGCTTGCGTGGCTTGATATTTCTCCAAGTGTTCGTTTAGCATTGCATTTGCCCCGACAGAGTGGCTTCTATGGTGTGTTTGGAATTTTGGCCAAGATGCTGAGCTAAATGGTGATTCACTGGATTCATGTAAAATTCTTATTAATCTGATAGTATATTACATTTGGTTTATTTTGGTGCACAAAGGCTCATTCTGGTCATATCATGAAGAGATATTTTACCTATGTCTTTACTTTTCCTAATGTCACCTTAATGTAAATATAAGTAGAAGTAGAGAACTATATCTTAATGGTTGTGTAGGTTTTCTTGGTTTTAATATTTATGGGTCTATTTTCAAATAATAAATGGGTAAAAATAATTTGGTTATGTACATGAATTAATTGGAAGCTTTATTTGCTTTTGATTTTGGTTTGCTTACTCGTATGGTAATTTATTTTCCTGATTTTTGTACTTAACCCTTAGAAGGCACAGTTCTCTCAGCTCCGGGTCACCACGATGCACAATTCCCAAAATATTTGTAAACAAATAATTTTGTTTCTTCTATGCAAACGAGTTAAAAATATTAACAAAAGTAAAAAAAAAAAAGTTAAACAAATTTTATCGGCACTTTACCTCAGTGGATATGCAGTATGGGTATTTCAAATGACAGGTAATTAAATTCTGATCTTGATATCGGTTCCCATTAGGATTCGGGTAAAACATAAAATGAATATGGGTGAATGATGAAAAATACCAATACAGTAGTCTCAATCTTAATATTTTGTATAAATATTTTTGAATACAATGGTTTCATATGCTCAACAATTATTTTAAAGATTTTATTATATTTAGTACAGGTAACAAAATATATACAGTGGAACCTCGACTTACAAATTTTTTGAGTTACGACCCCCCATTTCGTCGGAAAATTTGACTCGAATTACAACCTTTGCCTCGACTTGCGACTGACTGTCTTTCTTTACACGTGTATGGGTCGACGCAGTGCGTGGTTCCTGGTGGTACGGGCGACTCCGCGTCAGTTTACCATGATGATCGCACGTAAATTTTTTGTAAAGAACTACATTGCTTTTGTGCTTTTTTTTTAACATAAAAGTAATTATTATATATCATGCCATGGGTCCCAAGAAAGTTAGTGGCAAGGTTCAACTTAAGACGTGTGAGGATAACCATAGAAGGAAAAAAAAGTCTCTATGGAAAGGTTCTTAGTGAGAAAAAACAAGCAGTGAGCCACAACCAGGTCCTAGTGGTATGCAGGCAAAACATAGAGAGAGTACCCCAGAATAGTCATCATTGCCTCATGTTATAATGAAAGGGAACTTCCCTTCCAAACAGTAACACCTCTCCTCCTAGAGGAGCAGAGGTGTTATATGAGGAGATATAATTGTAATGGCTTGGCGCTTTCCCCTGATCCTTACCTCCCTCCTCCTTCCTTCCTCACCGTCTTCTATACGCCAACAAGAGGCAAGGTAAAAAGGTAAGGTACCTTTCCTTGAGGTGCTTCCAGGGCTTAGCGTCCCCGCGGCCCGGTCGTCGACCAGGCCTCCTGGTTGCTGGACTGATCAACCAGGCTGTTGGATGCAGCTGCTCGCAGCCTGACCTACGAGTCACAGCATGGTTGATCAGGTATCCTTTGGAGGTGTTTGTCAAGTTCTCTTGAACACTGTGGGGGGTCTGCCAGTTAGGCCCTTTATGTGTAGTGAAAGCATGTTGAACAGTCTTGGGCCTCTGATGTTGATAGAGTTCTCTCTCAGAGCACCTGTTGCACCTATAGGCAAGCTATAACTTGTACATACTATAGTACAAAGTGTATCTGTATTATGCATAACATGTATTTTGAAGTTAATATTTTTTGGAGTGTGGAATAGATTAATGCAATTTTCTTTTTCTTATGGGAAAATTCGCTTAGTTACAACCCGTCTGAGAATGGATTAAGTTCGTGAATGGAGGTACCACTGTATGTCATTTTATTAGGTGGTAGCCAGAGAGATGTAATATTTTGGTAATTATTGGTATTTGTCAGCAAAACCTGATGACAAAAATTTTCTAGTGAATAA
The DNA here is from genome assembly GCA_020271785.1 of Procambarus virginalis. Taxonomy (NCBI): domain Eukaryota; kingdom Metazoa; phylum Arthropoda; class Malacostraca; order Decapoda; family Cambaridae; genus Procambarus; species Procambarus virginalis. The sequence continues at coordinate 1,118,476 of WNGS01163947.1, forward strand.
TGTCATATGATGTAAACTTGATTCGACCCCTTTAAAAGCAAAATACATCACATGAGAAATGCTGTCGTCTAAGGGTTAAATCATGTTTAGCATTGTATGTTCAGCTTCATTGGAACTACAGGCCTTGAATACATATGAGGTCATAACCAATATTATCTCATTGGATTGTTATGTGCCCTTTCTGCAGAGTAGAGGTTTGGCTCGTGGAAACGTCAGCCTTGCAGATTCACGCATGGGCAAATGCTATGGGAGCAGCTCATTCTCAAATGTAAGGCTTGTCCTCAACATCAAGCTTAAATATTTATCTTTTTTGAGGTAATTATTCATTAGATGAGTTGCTGTGAAAACAGTATACAGTACTGTAATCACAATCATATACAGTACTGGATTTATGTAATTGGGCAATGATTCTGATTTGCTAATACAGTACAGTACTGGAGGTGGGTAAGTAAATTGTATATTTATTACCCTTTATATTCTTACATAAAACACCTTCATTTGTTGTCCTTTTTTTACAAGCATGTTCTTTAAGTACTGTAGTTGTTTAACTTGTTTGTAAATATTTGAATATGGTCAATAGAAATATCTTCTGCATGATTTGTACTTACATTTAGTTTGATTAAATTATAATAAACAGCTTTTTAGGAATACTGTATGCTATAAACTCGTGAAGCATGTTGTTAGTAGCTATTAATTACAGGTAGTTAAATTAAATGTACAAAGTTGAATTAGGGCAATTATAGCATAATTAGCACGATGTATGAGTGTGTGTGTGTGTGTTTAGCTCCACTTGTCATTCTAACTACAAGTACCTCAAAGGAATAATTTTAAGGCACTTGACTCAATATCAACAATTGTATTAAAAAGCAAGATAAATATAAGCTGTTTTAGGTTATCCAGTAAATGTAAAGCAGTTTCCACATCTTGGCAGTGAAAAGGAAGAATTTCTGGAAAGAATGAGGAATATCTTCATTAAGCACATGTGAATGAGATAGTGGAATGGAAGAAATATGAAGAGATGAACACAAGGCATAAAAGAATGGATTTTTGTTATTACCAAGGCAATGTACAGGGAGTGGATAGCACCCATAGATTCCTACTGGACACGGTGTACATTTTTATCCTCGGCATTGTAGCACTTACATGATTGAGGTCTACTGCCTAATAGATCTACAGTGAAATGCATATCTGTATGTTAGATGAACATTTTGTGCATGATTGTTTGAAATGACTTTGTTTTCTGTTTTTGAGTTGGTCATTACTGTATGCAAATGTATAAATGAGCTTTCGTTCATCTAATTTCATGAACAATTTGTTTTCCTGATGTGGCTTTGATTTCCATATTTGCCAGCACAGGAGTATGCAGAAACCTGATAATTTTTTTTGAAAAAGTTGTATATTTTGATCATCCTAATTTTGATTGAGGAAACATACTGGATTTGTATATGACTTAGCACTGCACTGTGTGTTGTGTTATCGGCATTAATTTTGAATAATATATTGTAGCATTTTCTGTATTACAGTAACAGCAAAATAAACTTAAAAGATTTTGTTTTAGTACTGTACAGTATTTAACTTCTGGCCATTATCATGCCTTAAAATATTTAAAATTTATTGGCTGTGGTCAAGCTTTTAATAAAAAAATTTATGCTGCTAAATTGAAAATTAGTATAAATAAATCCTATTTATAAAAATAGTTATTTCAACAAGCCTTCCAAAGCATAAACTATAAGTCAAGTTTTGAGATCATTAAAATTATGTGAAATTTTTAGCGAGTTTTACCCTCGCGGTCACTTGTCCCTCGATAGAATTCTAGGTGAATCGGATACTTTTGATATCGTTCGCCTTATGCGTTTTTGTTCTCGTATTGGCATTCTTGGTGATATTTAGCGCCCTCTGATTATTTTGCACTTTGATGGTGCTACATAGCCATCCCGGTTTGGTGCCTTCTTTTGATAATTACCTTACCTTAGCGAGTTTTATAAGGATGAATATACTGTACTTTTTTTTTGCTTGGAATGTTTCCATTGTGTTTTTGTGTAAGCATGGTGAGGCAGTTGGTGCAAGTGTTTACACCTCATTCATGTTTCTCGCAACAAGCGGATGGCTGTGGATTGACTTTTGTGATAAGCAAACCCACGTGTGGAATTCCATGGCAAATAATTTAAGTTATGCATCTCAATGTTTGAACATTTGAAGCTATTTTTAAATATTTGGAGAAGATTCTAATAGAAGCCACTATTAGTGGCTTCTAATGGTGGGAAATTACTGAAATTTTCCCACCATAGAAGCAACTATGGTGGGAAAAAAGGAAAACCAAATGCTAATGTATCGCTAAAGTAGTCATTAAAAACTATAATGCTATGCTCTAAACTACTGATATACATTGTATAATAAGTTACATTTTAGTGAGTTAAGTATAACTTGAAGGCTTCTGTATTACTAAAATGGTGATTTTTAATACTAATATGATCACGAATGCTTTGAGGAAAAAAGCTCGGTAAATTATTTTTCCATCTACCACAGTCATTAACTTTGTCTTCAGAATGGTGTTGGAAATCATGAGAGAACAGCTTCCAGTTCATCACTCTCCAGCAGCACATCATCAAGTGGCCAGTCGTGGGCAGATAAAGTTCGTGGTGCTCCACTCTCCCTCCAGTCATCGAGGCTCTCCCTCCAAGGTTGGAATCGTAATTCTCTCTGTAGTGGCAGTATCACATTTTACACGTTTTTTTTTTTTAATTCTGGAAAAGTGAAAAATGAAATAAAAGTACTACTGTATACAAAAAAAAAAGACAATAAAGTTGTGGAATTTAGGTTTTTATTTAAGGACTACTCATCAGGTTTACCTGTAGTTTATGTGAAATCGGTTTTGAGAGTTGTTCTACTCCTATAGCCCCAGGCTGCTTTGGTGATAACTAGATCAGTCAGGCTGTTGCTTGTCATAACCATCAGTACATAGATAGTCCACTACTTGATTCATTTTGGGCACCAATTTTAAATTGTGAAAAAATTGAGGAGGAAATAAGTACAGTACTTGGATAATTTTTAAGTGTTTAATAAATATTGTCCTTTAAACCACAAACAAATTAGTTATCATTTAAGTCATAAACCGATGTAGACATTTCTACACCAGTTGTAGAATAGACTGTTGTATTAAATTTTGTTATTCTGGCTTGAGTCAAGGACACATATTTCCAACTAAAAATTCTTGATCTATTTATTGTATTCAGAGCAGTGTATATATTTGTTTCATAGTTAATCTATAATGGAATCAATATTTTTGTTGTTAACAGATGATGGGGAAGGATGGGAAGTTGTCCGACGAGGAAGGCGAAGTCATGGGGGCAGTACAGCATCACTTAATAGCAACAATCACCAAGGCCATAACAGTCCTTCTGTGAAGGACACACGTAGCGGCAGCTTGAAGATGGATGGTCAGTATCAAATGTCTTGGCAGTTTAGTTATTGCCGATATGATCGCTACTTGAGTGTTTTCTTAGTTCTTGTGCAAGTGTTAAATGTTAGCCCATCTTCTTGCCTTGGGATTTGTCTGGAAAGTTTTATTTTTTGTAATACATGTTTAAGATTGTCGAGTTTTATTTATAGCTTGTGGAGATTTATAGCTTGTGGATTAAGCATCTCGTGCTTAATACAGGTTGTGTTTTCTCGGTTAGTTATCTTCTGGGAGCCACTGGGAGGCTTCCTCGAAAACCATGTTGAGTTTAGCGAAATGCCTTTTTCTGATAGCTCCTGTGGCTCTCTGATTACCTCCCTTTCCTCCAGGTTTATCTGTGGGTTGTCCATCAGCACCTGGTGGTGGCAAGTGGTACCAACAAGTTTCCAGCTTGAGTGAATTGCTTGTAGAGTTGTTTGGCAGTTTTTGAGGCTTTGTTTTTGTGAACCCTCCAGTTGTCTATGAAGCTTCACTGATATTCTGGTTGCTTTCTTGGTGGAGTGATGAATTGTCATTTGCTCCCTTCACCTCTGAGGGTGCCAAGTACTGGCTCTGATTCCCAGTAGGTTAAACGAAACTTTCACGACTGATGTGACCTCTCTTTGAGTTCTAGATTCATGTTGTGTTCTGGTGCTGCTCAAGAAATGTCTGAATTTATTCATAAAAATGTTTGATCTCATAATACAGTACTTTATTTTGGGTATTTTACGCGTTGCATTATATACTGTGTATTATATATATTGTATTATTATATACTGTGTATTATATACTGTATTCCTTATTCTTTTAAACAGGTCACTATGGTAGAGAAATAAAGCAACGTTTTCATGTTCCAAGTTCTGCCATGTCTATGCCATCCTTGATCATTTGTGAGAGCAGTGTGTCAAATGATGTGTCAAAAGCTACTGGAGAAACTAACAACTTGTGTCAAAGGAGAAATAGTCAGAGGAATTGCCAAGTCTCAAAAAGCCAGAGCTTACCGAGTGGTAAAAAATCCATTAGTCACGGTAGTTTAGTTTCCTCAATAGACAGTGAAGGAAAGGAAGACAAAGTACCAGATTTTAAGAAACAGTTTCCTAATGGCTCAAAGAGGACCGAGGGTAGAAAAAGTCGCAGAAATCCCAAAAATGTGGAGGAACTAGGCAATAAAAGTGATTTTCAGAGGGAGAATGAAACCAGTTTTTATTTAAGTGTTACTGAAAAAGAGAAAAGCCAAAATACTGTTAACGAGGTAAAAAGTGGAAGCACTTGTGTTGATGTAAAAATTACTGAATGTGATATGCAATCAAAAGATCAGAATGATAAAGACAGCATGGAGAATGAGGAAATGTCGATGCAGAAAAACTACGAAAGTAGCATTTCTGAGAACTTACACGAAAGTAATGGAGCCCTTGTTAGCCACATATGTGACCCGTCCATACCAGAAACCTCGGAAACAAGTGATGCTGACGATGATGAAGGTAAAACACAAGCTAGTCTGGCATCGGAAAGTTTGGAAATTGTTCCTGAACAAGACCTTCTGCAAGCAGAAAGAGAAAGCAGGTAGAATATTTATTTATAAAATCAACATTTAACAAGTGTAAATACATATTTATTGCCCACAGTAGATTGAAATTTATCTTCCAAGAAATAATGTCTGCAACAAATTGGTAAAATAATTAGGGACAGTGGGACACTGCCACATCACTTACACTAAATATTCCAGAGTTTATACTGAGAGAAATTCATACTAATAGAGGGAGTGCAGAAATAGTAATCGTCTTCTATCGGTATTTATTTCAGTTCATAATGTAGTGTGGGGGGTTGTGGACTGGGTGGTTATCTTGAAAATCATGGTTCAAATTCAAATACTGTACAATGATATCACAATTTTAATTTCTTTTAAATTAACATAAAATAATTTCAAATTTCCTGACACATTGTAGGTTTTAGTACTGAGAAAGCTATTTTTTTAAGTAATGATTAGTTTCCACAGTAATTTTTTCCAAATGGTTTGAATTCCATGTGTATGTGTGTTGACCTGGGTCTGTGTATGTGTGTTGACCTGGGTCTGAAAGTGCCACAACCGATATATTTCATGCAATAGTGACAGTTTTTTAAACATGTGCAACTTTATTTACATTTGAGATTTAATGAATCAAGCATCAAAATTTGTCTCCTATATTTCTGTTTCCTGTTAAAAATATAACATATAAATTAAAGTCCTGATTTGCTGCATGCAAGTTTCTAGCTTCTACATTTAATTGCAAAATATATATTTTCTTGCAGGAGTTATGACAGTGATAGTCAGATGGATGAAGAGGAAATGCGTAAAAATGCGGCTGCTCTTGAATCTGCTGTTCAGGAAGAGCAGCGTCTAAAACGGCAAATAGAAGAAACTGAAAAGACCGAGATAAAGGTAAAGTGTGGTGTGTGTTGTGTCCTGATCCTTACTGTATTTCCCCACTTTACACTTGCTTATTTCAATACTTACCTATCAGTGACCAAGTGGGAGTGAGACCCTACTCTTTATGCCCTGCCTCTTAGCTACCTGATGCACAAATTACCTCTCAATAAAATTTTCTTATTTTTTTTCTGAAAGTTGTGGATGGCATTGGCTTCAACAGCATTCCACTTGCCAATCATTTAGACAGGGAATGAGAATGTCCTTGCGTCTCCACAATTCTATTGCATGTCCAGCTTCCACAGATGTCCTCTTGTCATACCTCTCTTTAATTTAAATAGGCTTCCTCTGTTCACCTTGTCTTTTCTTTTCAAGATCTTGTATATAGTTACCATATTCCCTGTATCTTCTTCCTTCTATGGTTGTGATGGTGTGTTGTCTAAACCTTTACCCTGTAGAGCTAAGGCGTCTCAATTCTGGTACTAATCTAATTTCAAACCTCTGAACTTTCTCAAGTTTCTGTTTATATAGCTGTACCGGCTTGGTGCTTTCTTTTGATAATTACTTTAAACCTGTTCTTGTTGGCCAACTTTTACCCCCTTACCTTATGTTATTCTTACACCTTTTACATCTTTATGGGGACACCAGTGATTGTTTACCGTTTGGTATTCGCCATTATGATTTATGCCTTCTGCATGGTGCATGTGTTTTATGCAGTTTTAACTCTGCCATTTAAATTGGCAATGACAATACCTTTGTAGTGTAAGTTCTGTGTCATACCAACCTCATTCTCTAAACTAATTCAAACAATATGTTTTTTTAATCTCATTCAGTATTTTATATACTACACAAAAATTCTCATTAAAATTAATTCTCCTAAATCCTTGGTGGTCAGCATTATTACAGATTCAGATACCCATTCTGAGGCCCTGATTATCAGATATGTGGAGCATTGAAGCTGGACATCTGGCAATGTTTAAACTGTATAAGAAATTAATATTGCATACAGTACTGTCAATTTATTATTTGGAATTAAGAAAATAAATGTATAGATAATATTTTTAATTTAGTTGTAAACACAATAAAGCATGTGTCTGATGCACACTTGTCATTATTAAATTATTGGCACAAAAATATAGTAATAATTCTGTACATTTTAAGCCTTACAATAAATATATATATATTATGTATAAAAATTATAACACACTATCCATTGTTCTTTATATTATAGCTGAGGTTGCACGTATTTTGTGCTGTGTGTGCTGTAGAACACGGATGGAAATGCACTGCACTCTTTATATGCACTGGAAAGTTAGTCATTCAATAATGATGAGCACTTGGTAGGAGCAGGTATAACTTCTTGTGTTACTTTCTTCTGGCTGCTGTAACAAAGCGGTAGATTCCTACAACTGTGAGAAGCGCGCATATAATAGCTGCTGTTATGATGATTCCTATTACTGAGTTTGACAACTTTTTCTTAGGTGTAAATTCATCTGTGTAATCTTGGTGCCCAGGATCATAAGAGATGTGATATTCTTGCTTTGCTATTGCTTGGCTCCCAATAATTTGATATCGTGTTCGGTACACTTTATTGGGTTTACCAATGCTATAGACTGAACAGATAATGTGTTTTGTATGCTTAGGACGCATTATTGATACGACTGGCTTCATGTGCGGAATAAGGTGATTTGGTTGAGAGACTTCTTGATCCTCATGCCATACATGAACAAGGGGATTGCTGGATGATGGCATCTCATCTGGTGAAGGGCAGTGTAATGTAATTTTTTGTTCTGTATTCTGAATTTCTAGTTCTTCAGGTGCTTCATCAATACTCACATCAACTACTCCAAATGATATCACCTCGGTTTTTATTTGTCTTCCACGATTTAATGTGCATGTTATTGTTCCATCTGTTTCAATAGGGGCTGTAATCACATATGTCATCATACACTCAAGGTAACCAACATGGTATTTTGTTTTTCTATTGCTGTGGGTTTTTGGAACACTGTGATATTCATGGCCAGAAACACTAACAGTAAGATTTGCTGCAACACCTGATCTTTGAAAGCATGCACCGCACACGACGGCAAATGGAACACCCCGAGGAAGCTGCAAGTTTCGAAGGGTCTCTTCTTCCTTTGTGATAGGATGTCTTGTGCGCCATGATGGGCTGTAGTAGTTATTAATGAATGTCAGGTATGGGGACTTGAGGCGAAGTGGTGCCCAGTGCAGCAGTCCTGTTGAATCATCAGTACTCATTGTTTTTGTTTGTTAGCAAGGACACACACTATGATGAATATGGTCACAGATATGCAAAAACCCCTCATTGTTAATGTATTTATGCAATACATGTGTGGTTTGCTTGTATGAACTCTGCAAGGGGTTTGTCCTGCAATTTATCTTTGTGGTATTCCACCAAGTACAGAAGCCCGATGCTTAACAGCAATGTATATAGGTACAAGAATAGCTCTGTCTCTGCAAGTCCCTTGTACAAAAATGATAAGCTTACAATTGGTACTGGTATTTTATCCGTTAAGAATGACGTACTTTTCCTGTACGTGTGGAATTTTGGAGAGGTGTTGCGTCACTTAAGTACGGGTAACACTCATATCACCATTTCCTTACTTGCTTATCACATGACGCAGTTAGATGAGGGTGTTCAATTTGTTTTTTCACTCGCACTTGTTTTTCCTGAAATTTAAGAAAACATTTTTTATAATTTCATGATACAGTATTTATTAATTTATATTTTTTATTAATTATAAACAACACATACAGTACATACATCATGTTTACTATACAATATATCAATAAATATATATGAATGCATGCATACTTAAATCATAAATGTGCATAAATAAACTATAGGAAAGAGAAATGTAAAATCCAATTACTATTGTGCATTTAACACATTGTTAAGGGGTATGTGTCAGAAATGGTTTCCCATTGTCGGGGATGGAAGCCTGTTTGGTTAGCGAGGTCCACTTGGGTCATCAACTGACCTTTCTCAAAATGCAACCCAAAACTGTTTCCTAAATCCCAAGTACTGTACCCCATTTACTGTTAGGTGAACAGGGGCATCTATTTAAAAGAAAGGTGCACAAAAGGTCTTGTCCTGCATGGGAAATCGAACCCTATGTTCGATTTTGTTTGTGAGCCGATTCCAGTGAATACTGTGCTACATGACCCCAGTTGGATGCAAATGGTGTGTGTCTGGAACCCTGTCTTATTGTGGGTATTTGTGGTAAGGTTGGTAGAGCTCGTTTCTTCCACTCCAGTGATCACGAGTTCGAGGCTTCGATGATAGAAAAGTGAAAAGTTTTTCGATGAATAACCATGTGTTGAGAAAGGGAGGATGGAAGTTAGACATACAGATGAGCCATAATGGTGTTACTGTTAGAAAATCCTTGACATTCCATTCCCTTCTCTTACACCATATTCCTACTTATTCCTACATTATCCTTCAACTTTCTTGTGCACACACTGTCAAGACCATTTACAATATTTTATACTTCCCTCTTATTCTAAGTAATGAAGTAAAGAACATAGCATCGTCTACAGTTGTATGGTGCCCAAATCTCAAGCAGCACATAAACTGGAAAAAGGTGCAATGGCATACTGTACTACAAAATGTTTTTCAGTTCCAGAAGCCAAGAGTTATGAGGAGAGACTAGAGGCATTAAACATGCCAAAACTAGAAGAAAAAGAAAAAATATGATCACCACTTACAAAATATTAACAGGAATCTACCAAATTGACAAGGAGGAATTCCTGAAATCAGCAACTTAACGAACAAGAGGACACAAATTCTAGCTAAAGAAACAAAGGTGCCGAAGAAATATTAGAAAGTTTTCTTTTGCAAACAGTGGCAGCCGGTTGGAACAAACTAAGAAAGGTGGTGGAGGCCAAAACTGTCACTAGTTTCAAGGCATTATACAACAAAGACTACTGGGAAGACGGAACACTACGAGCATAGTTCTCGTCCTGTAACTACACTTAGGTAATTATAAGGATGGCAAAATATTAGAAATTGTTCACGACCTTTGGAAAGCCAAAGGTCGTGAACTTTGGAAAGCCTAAATAAAGCCAAAGTTGAATATGCAGCAGTTGAATGGTCCCCAACTCTCGAAACACATCACATCTCAAAGCTTCTAGAACTGGAAAAACAAGCTACAAAGAGAGGCTAGGTGTTAAATATACCAAAGCTAGAAGATAGAAGACAACAAGATGAAATACTAAATAGCAAGTGGAAACAGAGTCCCCTAATGAGCCACAGACATTAGAAATAGCTATTTTAGTGTCGGAATAGTTAATAGATGGAATACATTAGGAGGTGATGTGGTAGAGGCAGACTCCATACACAGTTACAAATGAGATATGATAAAGAGCCCAATAGGTTAAGGAATCTGTACACTGGTTGATTGACAGTTGAGAGGCGGGATCAGAGAGCTGAAGCTCAACAAACCCCCCCACCCCACAAGCACAACTAGGTTGTGCTTGTGGGGTGGGGGGTATATATATATCTTGTGTGCTAAACACACACACACACACTATTATGTAGCCAAACATTGCAATAGGGCCGCCTGAAATTAATAGACAATGGGTAATGTTAATACTGTATAAGAAATGCTTAACTGTATTAAGATGTGTGTGTGTGTGGGAGATGGGAGGCGGCGCCACACTGTACTCAAGCATCCTGTGCACTGTGGCGCCATGCTCTCCTTACCCCCAGGACTCCCTGCTGCCACCCACTATGTGACCTCACTCATATTACCTCCCTTATGCCAGGCGTGTCGCCTATTCATTTGAAATACTGGTACTGTATCTACCCGCACTTGAGATATACTGTAATTGAAAAATTTAACCATTTTCACCGGAGTATTCCTCTTTTTTTAATATGCAAATGAACAGGAAATAGCATCAATGTGACACTGCTATACCCGCCATACACACCTCTATGGCCTAGTATGCTAGGACTCATAATTACTCGGTGTGCTTCTTAAGGCTTTTATGCACAGAGGAAAGGTCACTTTGATGACAAATTTGCATAGAATATCTAGGAAATATTTATACTGTAGTGTTGCATAACTTTCTCATTGGGTGAAACACAGAACAACAGAACTGTGTACGATAAAGCTGGCACAGAACCGTGTGCGGTAAATAAAGCCTGCACAGGAACAGTGTACGGTGAATAAAGCCGGCACAGGACAGTGTACGGTGAATAAAGCCGCACAGGACAGTGTACGGTGAATAAAGCCGGCACAGAACAGTGTACGGTGAATAAAGCTGGCACAGAACAGTGTACGGTGAATAAAGCTGGCAGGACAGTACGGTAATAAAGCTGGCACAGAACAGTGTACGGTGAATAAAGCTGGCACAGAACAGTGTACGGTGAATAAAGCCGGCACAGGACAGTGTACGGTGAATAAAGCTGGCACAGGACAGTGTACGGTGAATAAAGCTGGCACAGGACAGTGTACGGTGATAAAGCTGGCACAGAACAGTGTACGGTGAATAAAGCTGGCACAGAACAGGTACGGGAATAAAGCTGGCACAGAACAGTGTACGGTGAATAAAGCTGGCACAGGACAGTGTACGGTGAATAAAGCTGGCACAGGACAGTGTACGGTGAATAAAGCTGGCACAGGACAGTGTACGGTGAATAAAGCGGCACAGGACAGTGTACGGTGATAAAGCCGGCACAGGACAGTGTACGGTGAATAAAGCCGGCACAGGACAGTGTGCGGTAAATAAAGCCGGCACAGGACAGTGTGCGGTAAATAAAGCCGGCACAGGACAGTGTGCGGTAAATAACCGCACAGGACAGTGTGCGGTAAATAAAGCCGGCACAGGACAGTGTGCGGAAATAAAGCCGGCACAGGACAGTGTGCGGTAAATAAAGCCGGCACAGGACAGTGTGCGTAAATAAAGCTGGGACAAGAATGTACGGTGAATAAAGCCGGCACGGGACAGTGTACGGTAATAAAGCCTGCGCAGAACGTGTGCGGTAAATAAAGCCTGCGCAGAACCGTGTGCGGTAAATAAAGCCTGCGCAGAACCGTGTACGGTAAATAAAGCCTGCGCAGAACCGTGCGCAGTAAATAAAGCTGCGCAGAACTGTGTAATAACGCCTGCACATGAGTAGCGAACATAATTCCAAGCACTCCCTCTGTTATGGGGGACTCACTGCCGTGCTCGCGGTGTGACAAGCCTATACCATACCAAGCCCATAATGAACTATTGGGTTCAGTTTCCTGAACCAATTATGTGCCTCTGCAACCCTTTCCACCACCGCCCACGGGATGGGTATGAGGTGCATAATAAAGAATCAATCGATCAATCGGCATCCCCACACACTCTGGTCTCAAATTTGCACCGTAGAATAACATACTGGAGCGCAAGACGTGGAAGGAAATGTAGAATATATCAGCAAGGAGCAGACTCGTAGACAGTCCCGCTCAGTGCTAGGTAAGGCCACTACGGGCTCACCATAGCCTGTGCTACTTGGAACTTTTTGTTCCTAGAAGCTGAATCTAAAACAACACAAGAGGTGCCATAAGCATAATCAGGGAGCATTGTCTGAACGTCGGAGGTCCACGCTGTTCAATATCTTCTAGAAATATTGCCAGAACATAGTTGGAATGTTCAACAAGCATTAGATAAGTTATCGCAACACGTGCCAAACAACCTGGTTGTAGTGGATATGTGGGCTTGCGGGCCACTGTAAGCAACAGCCTGTTGGACCAAGTTGGGCCTTGCCTTAGGCTGCAAGCAGAAGAATGCCCGGAAACCTCTCCATGTTGTTATAGATTCAGCTACTCGGAACAAGTTCCAAGTAGCACGGGCTATGGTGAGCCGTAACTTACCTGGCACAGGAGCGGGGTAAGTAGCA
>WNGS01163947.1:1147807-1208462 GCA_020271785.1 Procambarus virginalis
GGTATAGGTGTGGTGGTGGTATAGGTGTGGTGGTGGTATAGGTGTTGGTGGTATAGGTGTGGTGGTGGTATGGGTGTGGTGGTGGTGGGTAGTGGTAATAGTGGTATTGAGAGCGCGGTATGAGGGGTGCAGAGGGCTGGGGGAGGAACAGATGACAGGATAGGCAGCCTACTCCTGGTGTGGGACAGTTGGGGTGTCCCTCTGCGGAGCGGGGACTCCCATGGGGGTCTCCGGACCGATACTTAGGGAGGGGGGGTGAGGTGCGTGGCGGGGTGAGGTACACGAGATGAAACATACACAACAAGAACCAAAATTACCTCTGGTCATTTACAGAACATATATCCTCTGGTCATCTCCAGCCTCTCCCATGTTGACAAACTTATGAGCGTTAAACACCACAACCACACCTTAAACGTTGTCTCGCTAATAGAAACGTTACATGAACAAAAACGTAACTCAGTTCTATATTTTGTTATGTTACGTTGACCTTCATGCACTATGAAACGAGTGAATGCTGTCCTCCACCGGCTCTCAGACATTGCTGATGGCCCGGCAGAGGACCATGTTTGTGCCGGTCAAATACCTAGTATGACACTACCATGGCAGGACATAGCGCTCACGGGCGGCCCATGACGGCGGGCGTGCCGGGTAGCATCGCGTGACCTTCACTTTGTTGTACACGGGCGTACCCTTTGCTCGGGGAGGCGTGGGCGGCGCTGTGTGGTGGCGGCTGAATGGGGCGTCTTACAGCACAAGAAGGGGTGTGTGAAGGAGGGGTGATGCTAGGACCCGATTGTATGTGCATATTTGTGTACACCACACAAAATATAGGTAAAATGAAGTATAAAATGTACTAATATTTAGGACGCCTTCGACTTTATTACAACAAAAAACCACTGAAAAATAACGAAGTGTACACACACACACACACAATACTAAAAACAGAAGAGGGCGGAGGTGCGTGGGGTTTGGGAGGCCCAGTGTTGCCAAGAACCAAAATACGTCGACCTTCACACGGGTCTAGGTCACTCTTGCCTACTGTTTCACCCTTCAAGTAAACAATCAATATTCTCATGCCTTTCTGTACAATGCTTCAGCTTAGCAACTGTCTGTGGAGGAGTGTCATTTCCTCCCCTACCCCTCATAATTCTGTCCAATTCAATATTTTAATCATAAAGTCTGTTTAGTACATTTGTCGTTAATTGACACAAGTTGACGGTGAATAATTTACCTTTTCCCATACTAATTAGTCAACTGTTGCAATAAGACACCTGTATGAATTGACATCAGTTTAATTACAGGCACATACTTGCCTCATGAACTTGAGCCAAAGTTTAGCTTAATTTACAGCACTGATGAGTCACAATAACGTGGCTGAAGTATGTTGACCAGACCACACACTAGAAAGTGAAGGGACGACGACGTTTCGGTCCATCCTGGACCATTCTCACAATTGATTCATTCTCAGTCGATTCACAACCGACTTGAGAATGGTCCAGGACGAACCGAAACGTCGTCGTCCCTTCACTTTCTGGTGTGTGGTCTGGTCAACAACTTAGAGCTGATGAATAGTTACAGAGTTGAGTTATATGTACAGCAATAGTCTGTTGACAGACCATCAAACTATCATGACCCCCCAAGAGAATGCCGAGTTCAACACTTCAATGTATCAGAAAACAACTTTTTAAGTGAAGGCCTGTGTCTAAAATCACTACCTCACACACACACACACACACACTTGTGTAAAGAATCATTCAGAACTTTGTATACCACATATGTTAGGCCAATCCTGGAGTATGCGGCTCCAGCATGGAGTCCATATCTAGTCAAGGATAAGACTAAACTGGAAAAGGTTCAAAGGTTTGCCACCAGACTAGTACCCGAGCTGAGAGGTATGAGCTACGAGGAGAGACTACGGAATTAAACCTCACTTCGCTGGAAGACAGAAGAGTAGGGGGGACATGATCACCACATTCAAGATTCTGAAGGGAATTGATAGGGTAGATAAAGACAGGCTATTTAACACAAGGGGCACACGCACTAGGGGACACAGGTGGAAACTGAGTGCCCAAATGAGCCACAGAGATATTAGAAAGAACTTTTTAGTGTCAGAGTGGTTGACAAATGGAATGCATTAGGAAGTGATGTGGTGGAGGCTGACCCCATACACAGTTTCAAGTGTAGATATGATAGAGCCCAATAGGCTCAGGAATCTGTACACCTGTTGACTGACGGTTGAGAGGCGGGACCAAAGAGCCAGACCTCAACCCCCGCAAACACAACTAGGTGAGTACACACACATATTAGAAAGAAATTTGTCAGTATCAGTAGTTAACAAATGGAATGCATTAAACAGTGATGTGGTGGAGGCTGACTCCATACACGGTTTCAAATGTAAACATGATAGAGCCAATAGGCTCAGGAACCTGTACACCAGTTGATTGACAGTTGAGAGGCGGGACCAAAGAGCCAAAGCTCAACCCCCCGCCCCCCCCCCCAGGAACAACTAGGCGAGTACACAGTACCATTTACAAGGCCAACATTACGAAGAGAGACAGCGAGGGAACCTGGTTACCACAGTAATTACTACACACTGACGCATCCTATGCTAGGCTACACCGCTTTCTTTATAATGATGCTCCATGAATAGTCGCTATTTAACCACAACTATACTAAACATTAAAGCTAAACACACAACTAAACTGAGGATCAACTGTGTCGTAGAGGTTTGCATGCGTGTATATATGTATGGTTCAAGTTCAAGTATGTTTATTGAGACATATTGAGGTATGTATGATAGATCGCCATCTATGGCGATCTATCCTGTAGATCGGGATAGATCTAGATAGTATACCTGAACCTAGTGGGCTCTATCATATCTACATTTGAAACTGTTTATGTAGTCAGCCTCCACCACATCACTTCCTAATGCATTCTATTTGTCAACTACTCTGACACTAAAGAAGTTTTTCTAATATCTCTGTGGCTCATTTGGGCACTCTGTTTCCACCTGTGTCCCCTAGTGCGTGTGCCCTTGGGTTGAATAACATGTCCTTATCTACGCTATCAATTCCCTTGAGAATCTTGAATGTGGTGATCATGTCCCCCCTAACTTCTGTCTTCCAGCGACGTGAGGTTTAATTCCCGTAGTCTCTCCTCGTAGCTCATACCTCTCAGCTCGGGTACTAGTCTGGTGGCAAACCTTTGAACCTCCTCCAGTTTAGTCTTATGCTTGACTAGATATGGACTCCATGCTGGAGCTGCATACTCTAGGATTGGTCTGACATGTGGTATACAAATTTCTTATTGATTCCTTACACAAGTTTCTAAATGCCGTTCTTATGTTGGCCAACCTGGCGTATGCCGCTGATGTTATCCTCTTGATATGGGCTTCAGAGGACAGGTCTGGCGTGATAACCCCCAAGTCTCTCTCCGACTCTTTAATTCATCTCCCAATGATATCTTATCTGGTCTCCTGCTCCCTACACCTATCTTCATTACATTACATTTGCTTGGGTTAAACTAACAACCACTTGTTCGACCATTCCTGCAGCTTATCCAGGTCTTCTTGAAGACCCAAGCTGCCCTCTGTCATAATCCTTCTCATAATTTTGGCGTCGTCAGCAAACATTGAGAGAAATGAATCTATACCCTCCGGGAGATCATTTATATATATCAGAAACAGGATATAACCGAGTACAGAGCCCTGTGGGACTCTACTGGCGATTTCACGCTAATCGAGGTCTCACCCTCACTAACTCTCTGCTCCCATTGCTTAGGGAACTCTCTGCTAACTCTCTGCTTCCCATTGCCCTTATCCACTGGAGCACTTTACCAAATCAACTCCTGCCTCTGTCTCTAGCTTACGCGCCAGCCTCTTGTAGGGTACTGTGTCAAAGGCTTTCTGACAGTCCAAGAAAATGCAGTCCGCCCAGCCTTCTCTTTCTTGCTTTATCTTTGTCACCTGGTCATAGAACTATTTAGCCTGAAAGGCAAGATTTACCCTCCCTGATCCCATGTTGGCGATTTGTCACGGAGTGAGCGAGTAATTACAGACATGCCATTTATATATAAATCAAAAATAATTTACCACAAATACCCGATTATTATTATTTTGGGTTCATCTTCAAATTCTTATGATAAAACAGTCTACGATCGTCAGAAAAAAATAAAAATAGCTTCATGACGTAACTACCAATTAGCAAAACATTAAATATAGTGAGGCAACGATGACGTCATAATGCGTCCCAGCTGGGATCTGCTGGGTGTGTCATGAGTTACAAGTCTCTTCTGACTCACTCTGATTGTTCTGACTGTTGTGGAATGCACTTGGACCGGTGGTAATACAAGAAAGTTGAGTACACTCACCATGGACGGAGCGCGCGTAGCTTCCCATGTTGTCAGGTATATCTTATAATCACCTCCGACACTTCCTTAAACGTTTCTGTAAACAATTATAATACAAAGCTGGGAATCATATAATGTTATCATATTGTGTAATATACAAATTTAATGCATTACTTTTATTTCAGCTTTATATAACCATAATACGTAATGAAGTACTTACTAGACGAGCAGAATTTATGAAACTAGTTCACTGCACATATCAGTTTGCACAGCTAAGACTGTCCTTTTGCTCTCAATACTGTTGATATACACCGAACTACGTAACTAAGAGCGTATCGAGACTATAAATGACCTTTTAGGGTTGAGTTCCTGAGCCCATTATGTGCCTCTGTATCCCCCCTTCCACTGCAACGCCCACGGGATGGGTATAGGGTGCATAATAAATGGAACAACACCAAGCCAGCCACGCCACAGAGAACCAGCCGCTCACGACGGGGTCCTACCCGTTATATAGCTGGTTTTATTGATAATAGTAAGTGAGGGAGACTTTCGCTCTCGTACTAAACTCACAGTGCCAGAGGATACACGAGAAAATGACCAATTCAGGCTGGAGTACTGACCTTTGAGTGCACAGGTGCGGTTGTGGGGTGAGGGGTAGAGCGCGTTACGTCGCGTGAGGGCGAGCAGGCGAGCAGTGCGCCGTCTGGCCTGGCAGCGCCGGGGGGATGATCCCCCCCACACTGCGCAACCCGCTCACCAGTGCCACACTAAGCCATACTAACACACACTTCAATCCTGTAGGGTCATCTACGGACCTTAAGGCTTCAAAATACACAGCCCTGGAACGGAAGACAATGGGTGCTTAGGTGGGATGTATGTAATACTGATCAAATGATATATTATTTTACATAAAACAATGTTTTCGATAACTGTTTAGCCAGCAACACTATTGAAGGTTGCCAGTGCACACGTATCCCTGCGCTCCATTGTTGACGTTTCCATACTCTAATCTTACTCATCGCCTTAACAGATAACATCATTGGGTCTGCATATACACGTATACTGATTATTAAAAAGTTCACTTTAGCAAGTAAAATAACGAGTGCGAACGGCATAGGAGACTTTTCTTTCATTGAAGTAAAGCATTCGGTACCTTTGTGGAGTTGCCAAATTTGGATTTAAAATTAAAGGTGTGTCATTAGGCTACGACACAGTTAACGTTATTTTTAGCTGTGGTGGCTTATATGTCTGTCCCGGCCACATTATTACACACATATACAGGGTAAAACCATACTCACGCAAGTGTAATTCATTACAACTGTAACTTCCTAAATTGGCACAGCTCAAAGAATGAATTCCGTTGCAGAATTTCTACATGTTTCGATTTAATAAGGAACCCTTCACCTACTGCCACATCCACAATGAAATTAGTTTAACTGGTTAAGTATCTTCTCAAACTGCTTGCGAGATGTTCCTGCAAGCAGGACTCGCACATCTGGATGGACCCATCCCTCCAGCTTTCCTTGGGCTCCATCCATTACGGCCTTCACGTTTTTCCATGCTTCAGAATATTTATTATTTCCTTGGGCTGGTTTGTGTGTGTGTGCGGAGTGTACAGTGTGCGTGTGTGGAGTGTAGTGTGCGTGTGTGGAGTGTGAATTTGCAGTTTTCAATACATCGCAAATCTGATTCATGAGCGTTATTTTGGAGCCGATATATATAGTGTGCCTCCCCTAGCAGTTTATCGTTAACTCTACGTCCATTCAGGGGTTCCTACACCCCTTGTATTGTACATATCACGTATTCCAATGTTAAAGTCTCTTGTGTTACTGTATATATTAACTTTTATAGTACTCCGTACAGGCACATGTATTCATTAATAAATACATTAATGAATATTAATGTATTCATTGGTTTGTAGTTTTCATTCGTTACCTTGCCATGACACACTATATAACAATATCAAGTAGAGACGAGCCTCCCAGGCTAATCACCTTTGGATGCTCGTTAGCACAAGACCTATACAGATTTTGGTAAATTGCTTCGGCAGGTTGGCAAGACTAGTAGGTTGCGGTAATTGAAGGTGTAGTATACAATACAGTATATTTGTATTTTGCACTATGTTATTGTAGTGTCCGAGTAATTGAGTTGAAATTTGTGGTAAGCTTGACTCTTGGATCCCGCCTCTCTAACTACCGGTTGTTTATAGCAATGACTCCTGTCCTATTTCCCTATCAAAGTTAGTCTTAAAACTATGAATAGTTTGTTTCCACAACCTGCTCCTTAAGATCATTCCATTTTTCCACTACTCTCACGCTAAAAGAATACTTCCTAACATCTCTGTGAGTCATGTGAGTTTCCAGCTTCCACCCATGTCCTATCGTTTTGTTAGTATTCGGTATAAACATTTCGTCTATTTCCACTTTGTCAATCCCTATGAGTATTGTATAATTTCCTATCATATTTTTGCCGTTCCCTTTTTTTCCTAGTATCGTAAGGTTCAGTTCCTTCAGGCGCTCTTCATATCCCATCCCTCGTAACGCTGGGACGAGCATCGTCGCAAACTTCTGTGTATTCACCTAGTTGTGCTTGCACCTCTTCAAAGTGCTATATAGTCGTAATGCCTTGGCGCTTTCCCCTGATCCCTTTTCCCCTTTAACTTATCAGCCTCGAGGCCCTGTGTGTGTACTCGCCTAATTGTGCTTGCAGGGGTTGAGCTTTGGCTCTTTAGTCCCGCCTCTCATCCGTCAATCAACTGGTGTACAGATTCCTGAGCCTACTGGGCTCTATCATATCTACATTTGATACTGTGTATGGAGCCTGCCTCCACTACATCACTTCCTAGTGAATTCCATTCGTTAACTACTCTAACCCTGAACAAATTCCTTTTAATGTCTATGTGGCTCATTTGGGTACTAAATTTCCACCTGTGCCCCCTTGTTCGTGTTCCACCCGTGCTAAAGAGTTTGTCTTTGTGGGTGTGTGTGTGTGTGTGTTGTGTGTGTGTGTGTGTGTGTGTGTGTGTGTGTGTGTGTNGGCAGGTCTTGTGCCAGCAACGGAAGCAAGCGCCCACACAACACACCCACGTATTATTTTGGCCATAAGACCACTGAATTAACTTGGCACCTAACCTAATACGCAAAGGGCATACCCCCACCTCTACTTTTAGAATAGCCTTCAGTGCTAATCATCTATTAAATTAGGCCTACCGTTCTGCTGAATAATAGTTGTCAATGGTTTGGGATGTTTATACACCTCAATTTCGTTGCAAGGTGGTGATTATATGTACAATAGTTGTGGGGGGCGTATATTTTCATATGTAAGGTCTGGCACTTATTAACAGGAGACTTTGCGAGACCAAATAAAAAACGCGAAAGGGGTAGAAATAGCCTAAGCTACTCTATCCCTTTGAGATTTATTTTTTTCTTGTCTCAATAAACATTAACAATATTTTGAAATTATGGTACTTTCAACCCATTAGTTACTATGAGTATTAACGTGTATTGATGGACCACTAATAACTACACTGTTGTATTTTTAATTTTACAGTTCGGAAAATTAAGCACTTATGTACTATATTAGGCCTAAGAGCGCGTGTTACACCTAAGATTGCAAGAAGAAATTAGGTTCTTTAACTTGGTTCAAAGTTCATCATTTAGAGCCAAAATTCAATAATACAAAACAACTTTTCGGAGGTTCATTACTACATATTGGCACTTTCGACCAAATAGTTACTACTTGGCATTTATTAAATCCATAAACGAGTTCGGTGGCACTTGTTAAATCCCGTCAAGATAAACAAATGAACAAATCCCGTCAAGATATGTGACTGTATTAGGGAAACTTAATCTAATGCCATATAACCAAGAAACCGAAGGCGACATATCGGCCCCATGGGAAGCCATTTCCTTTTAGAATATCTAGCCATAACCAGCCATATATTTGTCTTAACAAAAGCTTGAAACAATACAGGGACTCCGTTTCCATTATTTTATCCGACAATATCTCCCAAAAATCAATAACCCTATTCTGAACCCACTATTTTACGCAAGTAAATTCTGAATGTAAACCTTATCCAATGTGAGTCCAATATTTGGTGTGCTTGTACTCGCCCAGTAGAATTGTGATCTATTCAGCACCCTTTTAATATCATCCTTGTATACACACTTTGATCAGTGTATACTTCAATCATGACCCCCTCAGCCAAACTGTACCCTCCTCCTCTTTACTAATGGGTAAATCCATTCCCAAAACAAAGAAGAACTCTAGTATATAAACACAGGGATCCTGAGCTGGCACAGACTGCTGCCAGCGGCACAGACTGCTGCCAGCGGCACACCTGGCCTCTGCTAGTCTTCACTACTGGCACAGTGCTGCAAGCTATGAAATGACCACCTGCCACATGCCCAGGTAAAAATTGCTGTTCGGAATTTGTTTTAAAATGTTAGTCAAGAAATTTTACCCGAGTTCCAGTAAATAACATTGTTGAGAAAACAAGAAAGTGGAAGAAACAAAATATCCCTTTGAAGATAAGTTAATCAAGAACGAGTTTTAATTAGTAGGATCACGTTCATGTGTACAACAGAGATTATGCCAAAGGACCGTCATAAGTTACCTCCAATCTCTTGACACTATTCACGCACTGTTTAGGTACTAGAGTCAACATTCTGACGTCATACGCCCGCGGGTATTTATGGGCTCTCAGATCGCCATGACGTCAAGGCAGTGTGATCTACAGCGACTCTACACTATACAGTGAGCAAGTCGGGTGCGAGCGCGCGAGTATTGACCTATTTGTGCCTGCAGGATCTAGCAGTTTGCTCTTGGGCCCAGCCTTTCAAACTGCCGGGTAAGGGGGAGGGGTTCGTCGAGTAAAAGCGTTTCTCTCTTCTAGGTTAGGAACGTTAGGCAGTGTTCCTAAGAAGCTTAGTCAAGCCACTTTGACTAGTCGGTACCGCGATATTCTCGTTCCTACAGGTCGGCACTATCTACTATGATGGAAGTGGTTGGGTATCGCTCCATCCTCATATCCCGACACCTATCTTGTCCTCTTATCGCGACACCTATCTTGTCCTCTTATCCCTTCAGTGTGTTATTATTGTCTGGCTTGGCCCTTTCTTCTCAGTTTCGTTTCCTTTCCTCGACAACCAAAGTAATCTTCTGGACTAATGATAGGCTATTTCCTGTATTTTCAGAGTTAACCTAACCACAATCTATCCTCTCCTCCGTGGTGATGGAGGACTGTGCAAGGAGCCACGTCTTAAACAGCATAGCAAACCCGACCACACACTAGAAGGTGAAGGGACGACGACGTTTCGGTCTGTCCTGGATCATTCTTAAGTCGATTGTGACTCATCGCCAGCATAGCAAAGTTTGACATCTTGATCAAGGACAGTAGTAGTGCGCACACAGCTTTCCTCGTGTACATTCACTGGCTTGCTATGACGCCAAGCCAAGCACGACTAAATATAATATACATGGTGAACTCTTACCAACAATCACGGCCATACCAATACACGCATACAAGGTATCGAACACATGCAAGGTGCCGGTATATATGTTATAGACATTTAAAGGATAATTATACGTGACAATATAAATATAAAGCGATCATTAAACAATTTATAGCATGGGGATTAAGACACCATTCATGAATTATTCTTGCCTAACACGTTTAGCTAGGGTACGACAACTAGCATGAGAAGGAGGGGCAGAAACAGCCTAAGCTGCTCTATCCCTCTGAGATTTTATTGTCTCTATAAACGTACTTTAACTAGCCTGAGCACCTCCTTGCTTCTACCTGCTCTCCTCAAATGTGTATCCCAGTATGCCTGTTCAGGGGCTCGTGTTGGCAACCCTGACGTCGTATCACCAGGTGTGTATTCGTCTCGGTCAATGACCTGGGAGGGTGCGTGTGCGCGCGTATGTGTAGTTAATTAAACAGGAGTGGAGCAATATTATTGGTGCCTCATCTTCTTGATCTTAAATATTTACGCATCGAGTGCATATACTGCCTTTTGTGTCAATTTCAGCAATACCACTATTTTCAGAAAACATACTTTGATTTTATACTGTGTTTCTACATATTTCTTATGCAATCTTGACAGGTTCGTTTGGTTCACATTAATGGTTTTAGGAAATCTCACGAAAAATTGTATTGAATTGTTTATAGATCCAACCAAGTGATATAATAATATACGTGTGGTTTACACTGTTGGTTGAATGACTGATGAATATTAAGCCAACCAAGAGGTGGTACAGGCACGAATATCCTGTAAGACACTTGGTAAGGTTTCCCAAACTATAAATCAATACTGTGTACACCTCACCATCCAGTTACCGCCCCGCTGCTGTGCCAGGTATGTCCACTGCAGGCTCACCATAGCTCGTGCTACTTTGAACTTTTTGTTCCCAGTAGCTGAAGCTAAAACACCACCAACACCACCCACCGGCGAGTAAAACACATGATCAATACGGTGCAGCTGCTCCACCACGTAATTCCCAGAGACGGGAGAGGGGGCACATTTTCTTACATAGCACCTCACAAAACACCGTCAACCATCTAAGCAGCTCAAGCCTGTAGCCTATCGTACCCTTATTTCTTGTTCTTCTATAGTTAACCCTCTGTATGTAGCCTATCGTGCCCTCATGTTCAAGTATGTTTATCGAGACAAGAAAAATACATCTCAAAGGGATAGAGTAACTTAGGCTATTTCTACCCCCCCCCCTTATCGTACCCTTATTTCTTGATCTATAGTTCACCCTCTGTGTGTAGCCTATCGTACCCTTATTTCTTGTCCTTCTATAGTTCACTGTGCAACTTCATACTGGATTTCAATTACAAGAAGATAAAAAGAAGCGATAGGAGAAAGACGAGAGATAAAAAGAAAGGAATGAGAAAACAAAAATTACGAAAAAATTATTCAAGCTGAAGGTAAAATTTCCCCGAAAATCACAGCGATCAATTTAACTGAACATGCACTGTTCCGTGAATTCTGAAAACATGTCAAGATTATGTTTGTATACTTTTTTAGTTGCAAGATGAAATCACTGAAAGCGTTACAAAAAAATGGACAATATTTGCATTAAGAACAGATGTAAAACTATTTTCAGGGTTTTAGTGCCAGACTACACTTGGACCGACAGATTTTAGACAAATCTCATTATGTGTAAGAGAAAAAAATGATATACTATTTTGGCCAATAAATTTCCTGGCATTATTTTGTAATGCGAGCCTCTAATTTTCCTTCTGAAAATCAATTATTGATGCTAAATTATGTAAAACGCCATAAATTTGGCACACAGTTTTCATTGAAATCCTATTATTGAAATGGAAATTTGAAAAGAATGTTAAATGTGACTAATCCATTCACCTGGGCTTTAGTTGACCCGAAACGTGGACCCCACGTGTGAGAGGTCGATGCCCTATCGACCGAGCTAGGGGTCCAGGGTTCGAGTCTCCTCGAGCCTGGTGAATGGAATGTTTATTTCCATGGAAGTGTGGATGACAATGTTATGTGATCAATCATGTGAATGACAATTTTGTGATCAATCATTTATCAAATGGGGAGTATGAAGCTTTTCAGACATTTATATACATTAATTCAAGGTGAATTAAATCTAAATCTTTATTACCTTTTATCAATAAATAGGATATAACTGCAGGTAGCGGGTGGGTGTGCGCACGTTTAGAGCAGTGCCCCCAATCCCAGCTAGTGACAAAAGTCCTCCCAACAAAAGCTACCGTTGCCAATGGTGCGAGCTTGTCCTGAACCTCCCCGGCAACGCCCAGCCCTGACCCCGGGGGACAACATTTGCAACTCTTACGTAAACATTCAATTCAACCCATTTTCCCCACACATTGTTTGCTAAATTATACTCGAAGTTTAGTGTATGGTAACTGGTTTACAGGTTGTAAGAAAGCATAACAAAACGGTAGACAAATGTAGTGAAAATAAATGGGTAATATGGGAGTATCCGGGCTTTGTGTGATGGCTTGGGTAAGAGGAACACTGATGACGAAACATTGATGCCAGAACGAAGGGTCAAAGATGAAAACTTAAATGAGTCACAGACGGCAGAAAGAACTTTTTCAGTGAGCTGTCAAGTGGAATAGATTAGATGCAAAAGTCGTTGAAGCTAATTCGATTCAAGGATGTAAATATGATAGGAGTGAGAAATGAGTCATTGCATTAATCTAAGAATATACGTTATGTGGGGCTCGACCCTACAAGCACTTGCAGGTAAGCTCACAAATACGCGGTCACACACATGCATACATACATATTTTACTCCGCCCTTCGCTAACTACCCGCCCGTTCCTGACCAAACTGCTTTGTCACAGGAGTCACCAATGTGCGTCACTATCCTCGTCACTCTCAAGGATAAACCTTCACTTACCCCAAAATGCTGGCACGACTTTTAAAAACATGTTTAATACAAACTTTCCCACCGATCAACATTTAACTGCTGCAGGTTCAGCGAGACCACTGCCACAACCCTGACTAGTCCACAGAGATGCTAGTGGCCAAGACCAGTGAATTATGTCAATCTAATCTACTTTAAATAAGGTAGTCTAAATGTGGGTCGCCACAAAGATTAGCAAACAAGAGTTTGATAACATGTAATCAAAGTTGATATCAAATACAATTATGGAAATGAAATTATTACAGTAAGTTAAACACAAATAATCATAATAACTTATGTTTTAACATACACGTGTTATTTAATTACCTCCAGTATCTGACCTCTAGAATACGACTAACTCTCCCATTGTCTTGGCCCACATTTACAGTCAGGGAAAAAAATGTTCATGAACTCGAGGACACAAGAATATCAACATAATGCAGATAAATGAATGTTAGAATCTCTAATTCTACAGGGGCAATTACTCGTCAAGTACTTAAGCATCCAATTACGAAACCTATTCATCTTTTCTTCATCATAGTAACTTCGTTTGTATTTGAGTTTACGAGCTCCGAAGCACTACGAAGTTGTCTACAGTGTTGATAATCTTGGGTCGACACCGACCTCTAAGTTTCAACGCTCGTAAAATGTTAAACACAAATTAAGAAAACATGTTCGAGGATAGATGCACAGGTTTCGCAAGTGGACACGAAAATATCTGAAATCCTGTTGGCTGGTATAGTTTCCCGAGGAAAAATAATAGAAGTTGTATAATTATAGTTAGTCGGAAGGGCTAGCAAAAAGCATTAATACTATTAGAGAAGCTTGCTCACCAAGGTGATTACTTTCTCCTTTAGCCACCTGAACCTTTGACTGTATTGATGACCAAAGCTGTGTCCGTGAGCACTAGCCGACACCACCAGCAGCAGCAGGGGTGGTGCGCGCTAGTCGACACCACCACCAGCAGCAGGGGTGGTGCGCGCTAGTCGACACCACCAGCAGCAGCAGGGGTGGTGCGCGCTAGTCGACACCACCACCAGCAGCAGGGGTGGTGCGCGCTTGTCGACACCCCCACCACCACCAGCAGGGGTGGTGCGCGCTAGTCGACACCCCCACCAGCAGCAGGGGTGATGTGCGCTAGTTGACACTAGCACCACCAGCAGGGTGATGTGCGCTAGTCGACACCCCCACCAGCAGCAGGGGTGGTGCGCGCTAGTCGACACCACCACCAGCAGCAGGGGTGGTGCGCGCTTGTCGACACCCCCACCACCACCAGCAGGGGTGGTGCGCGCTAGTCGACACCCCCACCAGCAGCAGGGGTGGTGCGCGCTAGTCGACACTAGCACCACCACCAGGGGTGATGTGCGCTAGTTGACACCCCCACCAGCAGGGGTGGTGTGGACTAGTCGACACCCCCACCAGCAGGGGTGGTGTGGACTAGTCGACACCCCCACCAGCAGGGGTGGTGTGGACTAGTCGACACCCCCACCAGCAGGGGTGGTGTGCGCTAGCCGACACCCCCACCAGCAGGGGCGGTGTGCGCTAGTCGACACCCCCACCAGCAGGGGCGGTGTGCGCTAGTCGACACCCCCACCAGCAGGGTGGTGTGCGCTAGTCGACACCCCCACCAGCAGGGGCGGTGTGCGCTAGTCGACACCCCCACCAGCAGGGGCGGTGTGCGCTAGTCGACACCCCCACCAGCAGGGGTGGTGTGCGCTAGCCGACACCCCCACCAGCAGCGGTGGTGTGCGCTAGTCGACACCCCCACCACCAGCAGGGGTGGTGTGCGCTAGTCGACACCCCCACCAGCAGGGGTGGTGTGCGCTAGCCGACACCCCCACCAGCAGGGGTGGTGTGCGCTAGTCGACACCCCCACCACCAGCAGGGGTGGTGTGCGCTAGTCGACACCCCCACCAGCAGGGGTGGTGT
Source organism: Procambarus virginalis (assembly GCA_020271785.1). Lineage (NCBI taxonomy): Eukaryota > Metazoa > Arthropoda > Malacostraca > Decapoda > Cambaridae > Procambarus > Procambarus virginalis. Next base: position 1,162,490 of record WNGS01163947.1, read on the forward strand.
GCGCTAGTCGACACCCCCACCACCAGCAGGGGTGGTGTGCGCTAGTCGACACCCCCACCAGCAGGGGTGGTGTGCGCTAGTCGACACCCCCACCACCAGCAGGGGTGGTGTGCGCTAGTCGACACCCCCACCAGCAGGGGTGGTGTGCGCTAGTCGACACCCCCACCACCAGCAGGGGTGGTGTGCGCTAGTCGACACCCCCACCAGCAGGGGTGGTGTGCGCTAGTCGACACCCCCACCAGCAGGGGTGGTGTGCGCTAGTCGACACCCCACCAGCAGGGGTGGTGTGCGCTAGTCGACACCCCCACCAGCAGGGGTGGTGTGCGCTAGCCGACACCAAAGGGACGCGCGCACTCCAGTCCTTCGCCACACAGATAGCTGCTCACTTTATAAGGCTTATCTGAGTTTTGTCGTATTATCTCCCCTACCATAGACACCAGGACCTGAAGATAAGCCCCATAAGCACTTGTAAACACCAGATTTTAACCTTTAGACATTAACGAAAGCCTTCGTAGGCCTGGACCCAGTTGAACAGAAGTAATTCGTCAGGAGGAAATGGTGGGCTAAGGAAGCTGGCTGGCCTTGGTTGCTACCCAACTTTCACGCTCCTGGTGGAGTCGTCGTCTCATGGGATACTACTTGAACTGATCCTAGTAAGTTGCCTCAAATACAGCATTAAAATAACAATTTCAAGAAAATTGTTTACTTACCAGTGTTTATATATAGGCAGTGTGAACGGAGATTTCAGCAACAAAGGCTGTAACTAAAGACTATGCAGCTTACGTACTATCTACATAAATTGTAAATATTATTTAGTTTGTGTACATATATATAGCCTTACTTACGTGTTAAGATGTTAAGTATTAGAACCCCCGCAGAGTATATATCTGTACGAAGGACAGATCAATACTGGCTAGCCGCCGCTTCTGGACTCCCAACCCCGAGAGGCGCTCGCTCAGCTGTTGCAGTTGCCACACACCGCTACATATATCTCACAGAACTTCGCCCTATTTCAAATAATTTCTTCAGCTAACCTGAACTAATTTTCCTTATTTTCAAAGTCCATTAATAAAGTAAATCTTGTTTTTAAATTACTAATAACACTAGAGTATTACTGAAGCATCTATTTCGTTTACGAAATTCAAAACATTGTTGAAAATATTATGTTAGGAGCTATGAGTGATGTTATCACCTCCTCATGATCGCTAAGCAGAGAAATACTGGTGAAGCCAGCCACTCCGTCGACCGTTGACAGTTCCCAGCTGATCGCTGCCTGCTTATCACGTGACCAAACACTGCTGATGCCTTAATTGAAATGTATTCTTTTTTTTACTTTTCACCTATATTTTAATTGTAATTTGTAAGGCAAACATTGAATAAACAAATCTAAATGCATATATCACATAATACTACTGTTTTTTTTCGACAGACATACCAAGAAAAGTTATTTCTCAAATAGTTGGCAATTGGTTGCTATCCCGCGTGCGCGCGTCACCGATCAAAACACGAGGATACACTATGCCACATTTATACTTCAGTCAATATATTATATTAAGTATATAATTTATATTAAGCCAACCAATATATCAATTTAATACAAGCTTTCCCATATCATACAAGAACAGTAAATTACTCGAACAAAGGCATCACGAATAATGTTAGTCCGATTCACAGAGTATATGTGGCACCACAGGCCCCGAGATAAACAAAGAACCTGGAGGTCTTTTAGTGGCTTTTGAGTAAAGATACCTGAACATCAGCCAGCACACATCTCAAGAGTATTTAACTAAATGGATGTTTTCTTTCAAAAATTAAGCATTTATAGTTCCTACAGTCTCTGAGGAATATATACTTGAGAAGTAACGGTACATGAAAATCCCTATGAAGAGAGCCGACAGAAATTTAGGATGTGTTGGAACTGGACACATTCATGATGAAGCAGGAACACGGGGGATAAGACAGGGACCGAAGGAAAATAGTGTTTAAGTAGAGCAAAGGTAACCCGGGCTTGGTCTTCGAGGTGGGGGGAAGGGGGGGATATGCTGGAGGAGGCATGAACTCTGACCCGAGTGGGGAACGGGGTCATTAGACCACGGGTACAGGTAATTGGTGAACCATTTAGCGCAAACATCAGTATCAGTATTAAGTACAGTAGTTGTTAAAATTTAATTATTTATAGGGATTGCTGCTCAAGTATCACTTGTAATTATTTTTGTGCGACTTTAAAGTATGTTTTGTGCTCATTTTAATGAATGGGTTTTTATATATTGCCTTGTTGCAACACATGCAAGACGTTGCTAAAACAGACGAATACTTTAAAAAGGAGGACAAACAACTATGTAGCAGATTCATAAATTTTTAAGCAGCGTGTGTGTACTCGCCTAGTTGTGCTAGCGGGGGGTTGAGCTTCGGCTCTTTGATCCCCCCTCTCACCCGTCAATCAACAGGTGTGATAAAATAAATAAATTAAATAAATAAATTATATTAAAGTACCAGGTGTGGTCCGAGTCACATGTTCTGGTATAGTCAACACATTCCTGCTTAACAAAAATCTGAGCAAAGACTTGTGCCGGCAAATGGATGAGGATAAAAATGGCTTACAATTTAACTCACGATCTGCGTAATAAACTTCACATTAACTAGAACAAACGCACACACAAAAAACCAAGTGACACTCATAGCATTATAAAAATAAATAGTTGACTATTTATGGCTCTCAAAAGACCTTTCCATCCCTACGTTGTTGTCACCTGACCGCAAATCCCGCAGGCCGCCATGGGAGCGAGACGCCCCCCCCTCCTTCAAATACCTGTGGGACCAGGTGATCCACTTCCCGTGTAGCTTGTGCTCATCACCCCTGCTTGTGTGGGCTTGTACGGAGGACTGCCTGCCTGCGCCGCAACACAACTGCGTCACCGCAGCTTTATCTGCTCACCAAGTCACACACCAGTCTTGGAGAACACGCGCGCTAAACACGTGCTGTAGTAGATAAACTAAGCTGTCAGGTGTTATTTTGAAAATGAACATAAAACGGCCGAATGTCAGCTTACTATATACGCGGTGCTGCACTTAGGATCACTGTGCTTTAAATGAATAAAATATGAAACGACAAAAATTTACCAAATACTGTTATTACCTATGTTTAACTCCCCCCCCCTCCCCCTCCAAGGGTGAATTTTTGGGGAAGCGTTATTCATCCCGTGAGTTAACATACTCAGGACAGGAAAGGGAACACCCCCACCCCCCTTCCCCCCCAACAAGAACAACACCCGCAGGGTGGTTCATCCCGTCACTTGCACCACGGCGCAGCTGGGACTTTATCTCAGGTGAACAAATTGCAAAACAAGTTAACGTTATCTTGTGTACGCAAAGCTGTGGAATAGGTGAAGGACTGTGTATTGTTCTCAAAGTAACTGGGGATATTTGTACTGCATATATTTATATATTTATATACAAGAAGGTACATTGGGGGAGACAGGTACACAGAGCTAGAATTAAGTGGAATTTACATTCTTGTAAAGCCACTATATATTATATTGTATTTTTAATGTATACTGTAATATGGTCTAGCCAGGGTTGCCCTGTACCGCTGATTCTGTAACTTGTGTAGCTGTCATGATTGTGTGATTGTCACAATGTATAGCGGATGTGTTATGCTTCAATAATATTAACTATAGATTAGCAAGCAGCCATATGGGGGGCCTGGTGGCTGAGTAAACAGCGCTTGGCACTCTTAATCCTATGGCCCGGGGATCGATCCCTGGCATGGCAGAGTTTCTTTCACTCTGATGCCGATGTTACCAAGTGGTAAATAGGTACCTGGGAGTTAGACAACTGTTACCGGCTGCTTCCTTAGGGTGTGTGTGTGTACTCACCTAGTTGTACTCACCTAGTTGTGCTTGCGGGGGTTGAGCTCTGGCTCTTTGGTCCCGCCTCTCAACCGTCAATCAACAGGTGTACAGTTTCCTGAGCCTAATGGGCTCTATCATATCTACATTTGAAACTGTGTATGGAGTCAGCCTCCACCACATCGCTTCCTAATGCATTCCATTTGTCAACCACTCTGACACTAAAAAGTTCTTTCTAATATCTCTGTGGCTCATTTGGGCACTCAGCTTCCACCTGTGTCCCCTAGTGCGTGTGCCCCTTGTGTTAAACAGCCTGTCTTTATCAACCCTGTCGATTCCCCTGAGAATCTTGAATGTGGTGATCATGTCCCCCCTAACTCTTCTGTCTTCCAACGAAGTGAGGTTTAATTCCTGCAGTCGCTCCTCGTAGCTCATACCTCTCAGCTCGGGTACTAGTCTGGTGGCAAACCTTTGAACCTTTTCCAGTTTAGTCTTATGCTTGACTAGATAGGGACTCCATGCTGGAGCCGCATACTCCAGGATTGGTCTGACATATGTGGTATATAATGTTCTGAAAGATTCCTTACACAAGTTTCTAAAGGCCGTTCTTATGTTAGCCAACCTGGCATATGCTGCTGATGTTATCCTCTTGATATGAGCTTCAGGGGACAGGTGTGTGTGTGTGTGTGTGTGTGTGTGTGTGTGTGTGTGTGTGGTGTGTGTGTGTGTGTTTGTGTGTGTGGTGTGTGTGTGTTGTGTGTGTGTGTGGTGTGTGTGTGTGTTGTGTGTGTGTGTGTGTGTGTGTGTGTGTGTGTGTGTGTGTGTGTGTGTGTGTGTGTGTGTGTGTGTGTGTGTGTGTGTGTGTGTGTGTGTGTGTGTGTGTGTGTGTGTGTGTGTGGAGGGGGGGAGTTGATTGATTGACAGTTGAGAGGCGGGCTGAAACAGCCAGAGCTCAACCCCCGCAAGCACAACTAGGTGAATACATATGCCTAAAATCGCCAGAGCCGCACTACTTGGCCTAGTATGCAAGGCCCGGTTTGCCTAACCTTGTAACAGTTCAGAGGATCAACGTCCCTGCACCTGGTCAACCAGGCTGTTGGACGCGACTGCTCGCAGCCTGACGTATGAATCACAGCCTTGATGATCAAGTATCCTTCAGTGTGTTTATAGACTCTCTAACACCACGAGAAGCCGGCCAGCTGTCCCTTGTGTGTAGCGGGAGTGTTGAAAGTCTTGGGCCTTGGCTCTTAATAGTACTTCAACAATTAAATAAGTAAAATAAATAAAATAAATAAGTAAAAATAGCCTAAGCTACTCTATCCCTTTGAGATGTAATTTTTTCTTGTCTCAATAAACATACTTGAACTTGAATTACTAGGTAATGCAGCTGCATTACCCAGTATTTGTGGAGGATTAAGAACAGTAGTCATTTAGCAGACCAACAGTAGATCATCAACCAGGAGGCCTGGTCAGAGACCGGGCCGCGGGGACTCCGATCCCCGGAATCACCGCAAGGTAACGCAAGGAAGGTCCACTCCTGTAGTTTGTCAAGGCCTTCCTACAACGCTCTACAATCCTCCTAGTTAACTTCTTATATTAATGTCGCAAATAATAAGTTTCCCGTTTGCCTAAGTTCAATAACACGAAGGTCAACTTTCTGGTGGCCCATCACGACATTGGTACTTTGACCATATGGTTACTGTAAGTACTTTCATCTTGGGAGGCTGCACGCCTGGAGGGACCCCGCTGGCTACACCTCTCTACTGACCCGTCTCTGACCCGCTGTTGTCGGGTCAGGGGCTCCCGGCCCCTACTTCTGTCTCTTTCTGTTATTCAAGCTTGCCTCTGTCAGGGACGGTGTGGTGGTGGTATAGGTGTGGTGATGGTATAGGTGTGGTGATGGTATAGGTGTGGTGATGGTATAGGTGTGGTGGTGGTATAGGTGTGGGATGGTATAGGTGTGGTGATGGTATAGGTGTGGTGGTGGTGGTAGCGGTAATAGTGGTAGTTGAGAGCGCGGTATGAGGGGTGCAGAGGGCTGGGGGAGGAACAGATGACAGGATAGGCAGCCTACTCCTGGTGTGGGACAGTTTGGGGTGTCCCTCTGCGGAGCGGGGACTCCCATGGGGGTCTCCGGACCGATACTTAGGGGGGGGGGTGAGGTGCGTGGCGGGGGTGAGGTACACGAGATGAAACATACACAACAAGAACCAAAATTACCTCTGGTCATTTACAGAACATATATCCTCTGGTCATCTCCAGCCTCTCCCCATGTGACAAACTTATGAGCGTTAAACACCATCAAACCACACCTTAAACGTTGTCTCGCTAATAGAAACGTTACATGAACAAAAACGTAACTCAGTTCTATATGTTATGTTACGTTGACCTTCATGCACTATGAAACGAGTGAATGCTGTCCTCCACCGGCTCTCAGACATTGCTGAGGCCCGGCAGAGGACCATGTTTGTGCCGGTCAAATACCTAGTATGACACTACCATGGCAGGACATAGCGCTCACGGGCGGCCATGACGGCGGCGTGCCGGGTAGCATCGCGTGACCTTCACTTTGTTGTACACGGGGCGTACCCTTTGCTCGGGGGGCGTGGGCGGCGCTGTGTGGTGGCGGCTGAATGGGGCGTCTTACAGCACAAGAAGGGGTGTGTGAAGGAGGGATGATGCTAGGACCCGATTGGTATGTGCATATTTGTGTACACCACACAAAATATAAGGTAAAATGAAGTATACAAATGTACTAATATTTAGGACGCCTTCGACTTTATTACAACAAAAAACACTGAAAAATAACCGAAGTGTACACACACACACACACACACACACACACACACACACACACAATACTAAAACAGAAGAGGGCGGAGGTGCGTGGGTGTTTGGGAGGCCCAGTGTTGCCAAGAACCAAAATACGTCGACCTTCACACGGGTCTAGGTCACTCTTGCCTACTGTTTTCACCCTTCAAGTAAACAATCAATATTCTCATGCCTTTCTGTACAATGCTTCAGCTTAGCAACTGTCTGTGGAGGAGTGTCATTTCCTCCCCTACCCCTCATAATTCTGTCCAATTCAAATATTTTAATCATAAAGTCTGTTTAGTACATTTGTCGTTAATTGACACAAGGTGACGGTGAATAATTACCTTTTCCCATACTAATAGTCAACTGTTGCAATAAGACACCTGTATGAATTGACATCAGTTAATTACAGGCACATACTTGCCTCATGAACTTGAGCCAAAGTTTAGCTTAATTTACAGCACTGATGAGTCACAATAACGTTGCTGAAGTATGTTGACCAGACCACACACTAGAAAGTGAAGGGACGACGACGTTTCGGTCCATCCTGGACCATTCTCACAATTGATTCATTCTCAAGTCGATTCACAACCGACTTGAGAATGGTCCAGGACGGACCGAAACGTCGTCGTCCCTTCACTTTTCTGGTGTGGGTCTGGTCAACAACTTAGAGCTGATGAACTAGTTACAGAGTTGAGTTATTGTACAGCAATGTCTGTTGACAGACCATCAAACTATCATGACCCCCAAGGAATGCCGAGTTCAACACTTCAATGTATCAGAAANGCTTAAAACTGAAAGTTCATTTGGCAATTGCTGGTTGTTAAGGTTATCTTGAGGTTATATTGTGTCACTTTTAAATATAAATCATACAATAAATATGAAGCTCTCTACCTTAATTCTTTCATCCAACTACCTTGCATACATCCCAAGGGAAACTTATAAAAGCTTGTTGCTTTCCTCTGCCTGACAATGTCGAAGTCTTATTCTAAAACATTTTGCATTTTCCTGCCTCCCACATATTCCCTTTTATTTCTTCTTCAAGTTGTGTTTACCCTAAAGCAGCCCTAAAATGTTTACATTCTTGTGACTTTTTTCAGAGCAGAGCAAACAGCAAAAGGAGCACTTTGGAGCCAAACATACAAGTATATTACACATGATATGATGATGATGATAATGGTGATGCCAGTGGTGGTAATAGATATAACACTGATGAATGGTGGAGGTTGGTTATGGTATGATGATGTAAATTATTGTTCAAGTTGTGGTAGTGATAAGTGCTTATAATAAGACAACTGACAACCATAAGTTTTCCACAAAATATAAAGTTGTATAGGTAGCCTGTTTTGCATACAAATGTAACATGTTCTATAATAAATGTGGAACCCACGGTGAGCACACCAACTGTCATAACTAAAACTATCAAATAAAAATACTGAATACAAATACAAATATAAAATTATATTACAAAAATGAATTAATACCAGGTATTATAATAATTATTATTACTGTGCATGTATTAGACTTATAAATTTACAGTTAGTCTCCATCACATTATTCTTTCAGTTCACTCATAAAATAGAGGTATTTAATACTGAAAGTAAAAGGCAGATGTATAAAGTATACTGGACAGGTATAACAGTCAAGAACATTTTCTAACAAGGCAGTAACTTAGTGTCAAGGAATGAGAACAGTTAATTATACCTGTACTGTATAAAAAGTGAGGAACAATGGAAGATGAGCTGTAAATGGAGAAAAATCCAAGATAAAACAGTATTTAAATTAAAAAATTTTGCAATATTTATATTAACCTTTAAAGTAGATAAAGGACCCTACAACTTTTACTTTTGAAAGATAAAACTGCCAGATCTTATTAATCAAACCTTGAATAGCTCTCCCACATCAACAGTTTTCATACATCAATACAACATACCTGTAAACTTTCATACTAAAACACATTCTAAGCTGCTCAGCTTCCAACTCATTCCAAACCAAAGAAACACAGGCCTGCCTGACATAGCCTCCTCATAATCTAATTGCCCAAAGATGCGAGGACAAATGACAAGGAGTTAACAGCGAGGCGTGGCTTAGCCATGATTACTGATATTATATATCATGAACATACAGAAGGTACTACAGGAAATATTGTATGTAATATAAGACTGCAGGTGCACTAAGGCTTTTGTAGTACCAGATAATACAAAATAAAGGACATCATATACATTGCAGCAATTTATATAGCACAAAAGAATGGAATAGACACGCCAAATTGAAAGCCCTTTTGACAAGCAGCCTCAGTCATGAGATACAAAACGCATGCGCTTTGGACCAATATCATATGCTTTCTCAGAACAAATGAAAACAAAGGAGAGCACATAACATTTCGGGTTTTATAATAATAATATTTTATTTACAAGAAGCTTCGATGGGATGGTGAGATTACATCAGTTATATTTTACATTCTTGCAAAGCCACTAACACGCACAGATTAAGGACCTGCCTGAAATGCTACATATCAGGTAAGATGAAAAAGTACATTGTAGCAAGGTTTTATATCAACAATATAAACCGAGACATGCGATTACACTGGTAACGATTAAGTACTTAATTAATCTTTAGTACTAATATTGGGAAAGTGGGTAGTACAAGATACAGGGTGTTTGAAGCACAAAGCACGGTGCTATGAGGATGAAATTAGGTACTTTTTGGTTTTACTTTTGAACTTTTGAGCTACTTTTTATGCATCTAACCCCTCACACACTGCATTCAAACTAACACTTAAAAAAAGATTTAAGCACTTGTACGGGTGTGCCATTATCTTGATATACACAATAACAGTCCCATAAAAAAAATCATTTTATATCACAAGTAATAAAGTAATTACCAGACTTACCCACAGAGACTGGACCAGAGGCTGAGGAGGAGGGAGGGTAAAACCATTCCTCGTTAACAAATCTTAAAAAAAAAAAGTCTCTCGAGGATTATACCCCCTTTACACCGTTTACTGTGAAGAGTGCATAAGTCCTACTCGAGTTTATTAACACGAGTGACTCTACTGTGTGTTACATTGTCTGTGAGGGACGAGGCAGAGGGCCACCAGGCTATACACACACAGCCTTCAACACACGTGTCTTTCATCATTTCACCTCAACTAAAGCAACATTCGTCAAGTTTTAGGTTATTGCCATTATTACTCGAGACATAATATTCTTACTTGGCTCCACCAGAAGTGAGGGAATTTAATTTTTCATCACAGCAGAATTGGACGATTCTCTACTGACACTTGTAAACAATAGAATTTCTTAATCAAAACTAAAATGCTAATATATTAATATTTAAGTAGATTTGGCAGTTTTAATTGATTATATTATAATCTTTTGGTATTTTTACAACATTATACTATGTTTGGACACATCTGTATAGATAATTTCTTAGAAAATCAAAAAACCATGTCTTGACCATGACCTTGGCGGTAAATTCAACATCATTACTATACTATATTAAAATAAGTTTATAGCGTATTTTTTCTTTTAATTTTACTATATATGAATCAGAACAACAAATCCTTAAACATATGCCAAATTTAGCAGCCAAGATATAACGAGACATCGGTTACCTTAAAAAATAGGTGCCTTATTCTTTGCTTCCTGTAATTACCCATTCAACCTTGAAGCACGAGGCCAAGAGGCAGGAAGTAGAGAGGACCATCCCACACACAGCTCTTGCTCCATCCTTCGCCTTGCATCTCTACTATGGTGTAGCGTGTCGATGTGAAGCCTAACTACTGAATCAATTTGCACCAGGCTTCATTTTTAAGTTTAATTTTTGTCCGGAACGATTTGCGTGGTAGTGGCTTCGTCTGTGTGTGTAGCCTCTGGTCCTTGTCCCTTCCTCTTATGGTCTTTGTAGGGCTCAATCATATGAATAAAAAATACTATTATTGTTATAATTGTGCATTATATATATATATATATATATATATATATATATATATATATATATATATATATATATATATATATTCACCAGAGGTGGTACCCCCTATATATATATATATATATATATATATATATATATATATATATATATATATATATATATATATATATATATATATATATATATAAGCAAAGGCAATTATATATTTTTATTGCATATTACTTCTAAGGGTCTCTGTAGTCAACCCTTCCTCGACTCAAGTCCATTCCATCCAGCGGTCGACCCCACAGACGCATTCATAAATTTCTACATTCTACATTTCTACATACATGAAACCAGGAATTTTCTCCAATATAAATTAATATTATAATATATTAGCATATTGTAAATATATAGGCATAGGTTAGGTGTTTAGGTTCTGTTGGCGATTACTTGTATTTGTAGTACGTGGGTGAAGCATTTACAGTGTTGTGGTGCGAACAAAATTCGTCAGTGAAGCACTTGTTCCAGAAGGGTTCGAACGAAATCAGTTGTGAGTCGTGTGTAAACCGTTTTTCATTCATAAAAAGGGGATTTGGCGGGTCCATGGAATCACTTTTGGGTCTTTGTTTGGAGGACGGGCTGCTGTAACAACCCGTCCTCGACTCAAGTCCATTACATTCAGCGGTCAACCCCACAGACGCATTCATAAATTTTAACATGTTGTTCATTCAAAACGGGAATTTTCTCAAGAATAAATTAATATTATAATATATTGGCATATTGTGTATATATAGGCATAGGTTAGGTTAGGTCAGGTGTTTAGGTTCTGCTGGCGATTATTTGTATTTGTAGTACGTGGGTGAAGCATTTATAGCGTTGTGGTTCGAACAAAATTCGTCAGTGAAGCACTTGTTCCGGATATGTTCGAACGTCAGCAGTTTGTGAGTCGTGTGTAAACCGCTTTTCATTCATAAACAGGGGGTTGGCTGGTGCATGGAATCACTTTTGGATCTTTGTTTGGAGGACGGGCTGGCTGTAATACAGTTAGGTTCATTCTCGACTCATAATCGAGAATACCGGTTTCGAATCCCAGATGGATTTGCCACATTTCTTATCACCTAACAGCCCGTCCTCCAAACAAAGACCCAAAAGTGATTCCATGGACCCGCCGAATCCCCCTTTTTATGAATGAAAAACGGTTTACACACGACTCACAACTGATTTTGTTCGAACCCTTCTGGAACAAGTGCTTCATTGACGAATTTTGTTCGCAATTATCAAAAGTGATTCCATGCACCCACCAATCCCCCTTTTTATGAATGAAAAACGGTTTACACACTCCAAAGCATAAATTATATGTTATTATATGTGTTTTTAAAGGCGAGGTCACTATAGATGTCAGTACTTCTTAAAAAGGTGGCATTACGTTTGGTTCCATCTGGCCTGTTATACTCTCATACCCCCTATGGGTTATCTTTGAAAGTTGGTTGAGACTAGTTGGTTGAGTGGGAGCCGGTCGGCCGAGCGGACAGCACGCTGGACTTGTGATCCTGTGGTCCTGGGTTCGATCCCAGGCGCCGGCGAGAAACAATGGGCAGAGTTTCTTTCACCCTATGCTCCTGTTACCTAGCAGTAAAATAGGTACTTGGGTGTTAGTCAGCTGTCACGGGCTGCTTCCTGGGGGTGGAGGCCTGGTCGAGGACCGGGCCGCGGGGACACTAAAAAAAAAAGTCCCGAAATCATCTCAAGATAACCTCAAGATAACCTGACTAATCCCAAGCGTCTGGCCTCCATCTTTGGACAGACAGACTAGCAGACAGACATCCTATTTTATAAATAATAGATAAGTTTGGGTGGATATAAATAGGATGTGTCTCGTATGGACCAATAGACATTCTGCAGCTTTCTTAATTCTCATGTTCTAAACTGTTAATATGAGAGTATTAGAATCGTTTAATACTTTCTCAAATAGCATTGCATTAAAGTGATTGTCTACACAAATTACCAAATGCTTTTTTAAATCGTTCTTTACATAAGTACAAAGTACTTTAGAGAGATTACTGTCCTTGGTGTCTCTGAAAGGTTAATGCCCCTGGTGGCATCTTTGAAAGCTTACTGTTCTGGACTTTATTCTTGGAAGCTTGTTGCAAAGTGTTAACTCAGTCTTGTAATTATGAAAAGAAGGATTAAACCCTCTAGGACTGCGTAAAAGGTCAGTCAGGTAACCAGTCACAGAGTCAGCCATAGGGCCAGTCACAGGGTCAGCCATAGGGCCAGTCACAAGGCCAGTCACATGGTCAGTCACAGGGTCAGTCACAAGCCTGTCCTGTGATCAGACACGCCGTGGTGTGACTAGCGTGGTCTGATCAACCTCCATGCGACACGGTCGCCATCACGGCATGTGCGTGCCGTCGTTATTGACACTTGGATATAAGTATACATCCGCATTCTGGTGCACATGTCCACAGTATATACATATATAACAGTGTGTCATACCCACTACGTCCTGGAGAGCCCTTCGTATACCGTAGGACAATCCTGTTGCAGGTGTTGGCTATCGTGCTGCAGGTGTTGTCTCTGGTACCGTTGGCTATAGTGCTGCAGGTGTTGTCTCTGGTACCGTTGGCTATAGTGCTGCAGGTGTTGTCTCTCGTACCGTTGGCTATCGTGCTGCAGGTGAAATTGAAATTGAAATAAGTTTATTGATGTAAAATACACACAAAGGGATGAGGTAGCTCAAGCTATTCTCACCCCGTTCAGTATCCTGCAGGTGTTGTCTCTCGCACCGTTGGCCAGATCTTCAATTTGACACAAGTGGCAGCACTGCTGCAACCTTCAACTTCTGAAGCATGTCCTGGCGTGTCTCAAGACATGAGGGCGCAGAGCTCGGCAAACATCGGGGTAAAGACAAACGGTTCGCTGTTTAAATTATAATTTATGACTGCTCGATAATACCATGAAACAAAAGTATCCAGATTTTTTTTATCTGAATTCGCAATTTTTAATAAGGTTTGCTCGGAAGCAAGTGGTCATGAATTCACGCTACAAATGGGAGAACAGGTATTCTTATTTACACGTTGAATAACAAGTGACGGAGTTATTCAGATAATCCGATTCCTTTCCAGGCGATGTTAACGCTGCCTAGTCTTGTTTTAGGTGATGGAGTAGCGCAGTCGGTCACCTGACTTATTGACTCACGAGGAACTTCGTTCATCTTCTTCCAATCTACCTTAAGCAGAAATATTTACTTGAATTTATGTGAGGTCCACTAACACTAGTGGCCTCGACGAGGACAGGAAGCCGGCGGCATGTTGAAGGTTTCCCCCATTTGCCTTGATGATCCTTTCCAGTTGGACTTTAAAATTAAACAGAGTTTTGGCATTTACGGCTTCAGCGGGTAAGCGGCTTCATGGGTTTACAACCATGTGGGTGAAAAAGCAATTCCTGTTCTGTCCTATATTGTAGCTTGTCTAGCTTGAAACCGTTGTTCCTTGTTTGTGTTACATCTGACCTTTTGAAGACATTTTCCGGATCAACATTCTCCAAATTGTTCAGTATTTTAAGTTTCAATGAGATCCGTCTTGTCATGGCTGGTTTGCAGTTGTGTTAGCCCTGTGACCCTCAACCGTTCGTGATACGCGAGTTAACTTAGCTCTGGAATGATTTTTGTTGCCCGGTGTTGCACTTTCTACAGAGCAGCTATGTCCTTCTGAAGATGTAGTCTCCATGCTTGGATATAGTAATCTAAATTGGGGTGTACCTAAGATTTATACAATTGAATCTCTGCCTTCTATTCCTTAAAGTCAAAGATAGGCTTGATTATTCCAAGGTTTTCGTTAGCTATTTTGACTGCTTCTCCTAAAAAAAAAAAATGTTGTACAACTTTCATCGAGTGATGGATTTTGACTCCAAGGTCCTTTTATTCCTCAATCTGCTGTAATGTAATGTTATTAATTTGGTAGTTGTGGTGTGGGTTGTTATGACCCCACATGCAGGGTCTTGTGTCTGACAATATTAAAAAGCATTTACCATTTGTGAAGTTCATGTAGATCCCTTTGAAAGGCTTCAATATCATTATCATTTCCCACTTTACCATAAATCTTTGTGTCGAGTGGGAAATGTTAATGATATTGAAGCTTTACAAAGAGACCTACGTAATGTCTCGTGTTGATTAACACGAAACTGCTCAAATGTTGGTTCTTCTCGTAGAGCTCAAAATTTGTGCAGGCACCAAGACAGACAGCTTAATTATCTCTGACGCCTTATCCTTATTACTAGCATTAAACTGCTTACAATCAATTTGAAATGTAAAAAAAAAATCCTAAAAAGGTGCAAATAGACATTACTTTTCAGAAGTTGAAGAAACTAGAGAACTGGCAAATCCATTGTCTACTACAATTTATATTCACATATCGTATTTAATTTTAATTAATGATAGCTAGTAACAGAACAATTCTTCCGAACCAAGTGATTGTAACCTATCCATCGCTGCCCACTGGATAGGGGGCGGTGTGCAGGACAAACATAAAAATTATGACACTAGTTCTCCACATATGTCAGTTGCTTAATTTAGAAACTGTACTTTTGGTTGATCTCGAACCCATTGATGATGTGACGACGTATATTGAATTTTGCAACTAGCTCATCAAGATTGTAACTTTTCTTAGATTAAGGACCTGCCCGAAACGCTGCGGGTACTATAGTGGCTTCACAAGATTGTAATTACCATATTATGTATCCTCACAATCCCAATGTACCTTCTTGTATATGCATAAATAAATAAATAAATAAATAGATAAATGAATTGTGGGGTCCAGTCCCTGAACCCATTATGTGCCTCTGTTGCGAAGGAAAAGAACTGACTGGACCCTCCATTTCCAGGTTGGTTAGCACAACTACGAGCATCGATGAGGCAGATCTTCCCTCGGGGTCTCACTGCCAGGCCGGCGGCAGTGTGTCTCCTACAGTTAACGGTGAGGGTGGTGCTGGTGTTGTCCAGTCTCCGGCCAACAGTAATACACACATTCCTTGCTTCCTTCACCCTCTCAACACAAGAGGTGCCTCTCATTAAAATGTCACCTTTAGTGAATTGTATACCTAGATAATTTTTTGTTACTCAGCTTTTCTTTATTGCCCGAACTTATAATAATCTATTTTGGAGTAGGAATCTGCTTCATGATAATTCAGTCCTTAATTTTTCTTGAAAAAGTTTATAGTTATTTGTTTAAGGCATCTATTGTCAGCAGTCCACGGTCTGTGCCAAGACGCGTTGGCTACAGAGCGCCTTCTGCATAAATTGTCTTCATGCTTTTGTTACTAAAAAGATGGGACGATGTTTATTTTATATGCGAGTATCATCATGGATTCTGCTGCGAACAGCTAATGTTTTTTATTGCTTTGCTTTAAATTTGTTGTTACTGAAGCTATATACTGACCTGCCGGAAACGCTATTAGTATTTGCGGCTTTGCAACAATGTAAGAACACCAATGTTATGTACTCTCGTAAACCCATTGTCCCTTCTTGTATCTAAATAAATAAATATAGAATATAAATCTTTTGACTCGTGTTTGAAGGGTAAGATTCTCACAATCGACTTGAGAATGGTCCAGGACGGACCGAAACGTCGTCGTCCCTTCACTTTCTAGTGTGATCTGGTCAAATTACTTTAGCCACGTTATTGTGACTCATCGCCTGCACAAGAAACAATACTTCATCCAGATTACTAACTTGGCCACCTCACGCATGTTCTAAATACACGAAACTGATTTTGAGCTAAATAGCTCCTCATAATTTATACAGAGTTGAAGGAGAGAGCGAAATACGTATGTCTTCAGTCTTGTGCCGCCAAGTACTTGCTTGAAAAGTACTTGACACCTGATTATACTCTTTTGTAAATGACACCTGCTTGTGCTGTTGTGTAAATGACTCTTGCTTGTACTATTGTGCAAATGACAATTGCTTGTACTGTTGTGTAAATGACACCTGCGTGTACTGATATATAAATGACAATGCGTGTACTGTTATGTACATGACACCCGTAATTAATCCGTGTTAATTACAGTTCATAAAATGTTTGATGCTAAATATATTTTTGCAGGACGTCTGCTACTGCTAGATGTTGTCAACATGACTGGGGTGACTTATTTTACATTTAGCCGCTGCGTCCCTCTGCTTCTGATGACGCTTCTGCTGGTGTTGCTGACGCAATCTACGTCCCTCCCTAGTGGAGGTAAGTTCTTACTGGTGTTGCTGACGCAGTCTACGACCCTCTACTGGAGGTAAATTTCGACTGGTGTTGCTGACGCAGTCTACGTCCCTCTCTACTGGTGTTACTGACGCAGTCTACGTCCCATGCCCTGCTGCAGGTGAGCTCCTGCTGGTGCTGCCACAATAAGTCTTCGCACCAGTGTTGTGTTCAGCAAAATATTGACGCTGCATTTATTTTACAGATTTCTTCTGATATCTGCGGAAGATAGAGATCTGTTGTCTGTTTGGACCTGTTGTCTATTATCTGATTGGATCTGTTATCTTGTCTTTGGTTTGCTGTTTGCTTGGTCTGTTGTTTGCTAGGTCTGTTGTTTTCTTGATCTTTCGTCTGTTGGTTCTGTTGCTTGTTTGATATGTCGCCTGCTTGGGTCTGTTGTTTACTAGGTCTGTTGTCTGCTTGATCTGTTTCATCCCTAAGGACACATAGACATCCCCAAGAGCACTAAGTTATCCCTAAGGGCACAAAATCATCCCCAAGAGCACTAAGTTATCCCCTAAGTTACTAAGACATCTCTAAGAGCCATAAGTCATCCCAAAGTGTAATATGTTATCTCTAAGAGCACTCTGACATCCCTAATATATAGCTCTGGAGTCAATTTTCGTGTGTTTTATCTCCCTGCCACCAGTGCTGATATTTACGACGCAGTTCTGACATCCATCCTGATATTCATGTAATTTGTATAGTTGTCGAAGGCTCGTCTTGAGAGCCGGTCACCATAATGTAGCGCTACATCCTCGTGAATAATTACGAGTGCTTGGAGCTATTTATCTCTTGGGTAAGCGCCAGTAGGGTTGATAAGTGCGGCAACCTGGCTGGGGCTGGCTGGGTGCAATGTCGGTGGCCGAACCCAACCTGGCAGGAACTGGACGCCTTGTCGGTAGCTGGAGCTGGACGCCACGGCGGTAGCTGGAGCTGGACGCTATGGTGGTAGCTGGAGCTGGACGCTATGGTGGTAGCTGGAGCTGGACGCTATGGTGGTAGCTGGAGCTGGACGCCACGTCGGTAGCTGGAGCTGGACGCCACGTACGTTGGTAGCTGGAGCTGGACGCTATGGTGGTAGCTGGAGCTGGACGCTATGGTGATAGCTGGAGCTGGACGCCACGTCGGTAGCTGGAGCTGGACGCCACGTACATCGGTAGCTGGAGCTGGATGCCATGTCGGTAGCTGGACGCCATGTTGGTAGCTGTTGTTGGACGCCATGTCAGTGGCCGAACACAGTATATTTCGACAGTTAAATACGTGATAACGTATTGCTTCCATCCACTAAAGCACAAAATATATAATACAGACCTTACAAAGTAGCTTTGATGAATGTCTTCGATCTGCTTGTCTCTTGACTGTGACCGTCTCTCAGAGTACACACCACATGGCACTCCCTCGGAGTATACACCGAGTAACTTACATGACCACCCCCTAATGGGGAGATCACATAACGGATAGACAGGTTCATGGTGTGTTGTGATAGATAGGCACAGCAAGCCATAGGGCTGTATACACTATGTACGTACTCCTTAAGTTAGATAAAGGTTCGTTATTCAGACAATTCTCAAGTTACTGTTACATCTAACTGAGCATAATTTGATTACAGACGAATGGCTGACGGACAACAATCTAGCCTCTCTTGGACGCTTCAACTTTTCTAGTGCGGAGCCAAGACAAATGAGGTTAGTTCCTCTTACTTCCTACACATCACTGCGATCAAGCAGGAGAGGAGTTAATGGGCAAATTGTTTTTGCCTCGACTACCAGAATACATTTGGTAGTTACATACGAGCCTCTTACACAAACCGAAGCTAGACGACCGAGTTGCATGTCCTATAACTTTAAGAGGAAATACTTAACATAAATCATCAAAATTACTACCCGAAATCTATATAACTGCATGTAACTTTTGCTGTCATAATGCAAGCATTACGTAACTTAAAGATAGATTAATATTTGCTGCCTTTATTGCCATTGTACACGTGTACATTACCCGTGAGTGCTGAGCGCCTTCCTCCGGCAGGTTCAAGAAGCAGACGACGCTGCGGGTGGCGGTGGAACACTGGGAGCCTCATGTCATAGTCCAGGAACATGAGGGCATCGTCACCATCAGTGGACCCATGGCACACCTCCTCACTGTTCTTTCTCGCGCCATCAATTTCAAGTACGAAGGGGCTGGTACTTGCTGTATCCTGCTAGAACATTATTTGAAGTAAACAAAGAACATTACACAAAGCCTAGTCTGTACCTAACTGCATTTCAGCATCGATCACTTGTTATTTAAACGGACTGGTTCATAAACTAATCTAATACTTGTAGCACGATATCTCAGGATTCACTTTTATCACTTCTTTTGACACGGTAGAATTATTGGTTCTGCTGAGATAATTGTATCAAATATTTGAGTGACGACAAGACAGCAGCCAGGGAAAACTGCTCACCGGGAGACTCTAATACAGAGATTAAATAGTTTTTATCATGTTTCTAATCCATTTGTAACGTATTCAGCATTAGGTCCCAGAATGTGCTGCATTAGGCGTGTAAAATACTATTCTTACATTTTGTAACCCAATGTTACTACTAGTACTACTACTAATGCCAAGTTTGTGTATAGCTACACGCTTGTGCGGCCTCCGGACGGTGCGTGGGGCGCTCCTGACAGTAATGGCGTCTGGAATGGCATGATTGGAATGGTTAAGCGCAACGTGAGTATTCATCTGTTGAGGTACAGTATATAAACTCCAGAGTACCATCAAATTAGTGCTTGCTTTAATAAATATATATATATATATATAGTTGTTGAATATGACCGAAAGGGTAAGATTAATGATTCTAACACGAATCTTCTCAATATTTCTTACGTTTTTCTTCACTGTCGGAGGTAATTGAAAAATAACTCTCCAAAGTTCATTTTCGCATTTTTATTTATAGTCTGACGCCTAAAAACGTTTCGCAAGGACTTCTCACATTTTCAAAGACAGATTTTTACACACATCATTTCATGCTTATATTCGTTTTTGGGTGAGGTGATATGACACAAATGTTTTTGGATGAGGTGACAAAAGACAGAACACGAATCAGTGGGTATATTGCATATTTGTTGCTTCTATATTGCTATATTGCTCTTGCTGCTTCTTTGTTGGTTCGGGGTCTTGAAGTGGGTAGAATATAGTTATGTGTTAATTGGCTGTTGATTGCTGATGTTGACTCAACACCAGCAATCAACAGCCAATTAACACATAACTATTACCATAATAATAATAATAATAATAATAATAATAATAAATAATAATAATTATTATTATTATTATTATTATTATTATTATTATTATTATTATTATTACTATTATTATTATTACAGTATTATTATTATTATTATTATTGCTGCTCATAATATTATAGCTACATTTTAGTTTATAATTACTTATAGTAGTATTACAACTTATATTGAGATAATATTACTTAACGTAACGTAACCAATGTTCTCAGGAAGCAGATCTGGCACTTGGACCCTTTGGCCTTACGGGATCACGAGCAGCGGTGGCAGAGTTCTCGCAGCCTATCATAATCGACTACTATAGGATCTTGGTTAAGCGAGGCTCGGCCAAACCCGACCCTTGGAGCTTTCTTAACCCACTGAGACCCACGGTGTGGCTTGGGTTCCTCCTGTCCTTCTTGCTAGTATGTGTGGGGCTCGCGGTCGGCGTCTTCCTGGGCTGGGAAAGGAAGAGATGGAGCAGCGCCAGAAAGCTCTCCCTTACCTTCGTCTACTCATGGGAACAGTTTGCCAATATGTGTCAGCAGCGTAAGTGACTGTGGGGTGTCTATCCTAGCTTGCATGTTTCATTTAAGTTTTATTATGTATGTTGCGGGACTTTCTCTGACATGTACGCCTTTTAGGATTTCATGTTGAAACTAAGGAGTTTATACGATCATATTTTGGAATCCTAGCCTAATGTAAGATTTTTTTTCCTCGTGCGGTAGGCACGCTTCGCAATCCTAGCGACATATCGTTAAGGATGGTGGTGTGTGTGTGGCTGCTGGCGATGTTGGTCATCTTGAGGAGCTACTCCGGGGCTCTCACCTCCCTCCTGGCCGTCAGGCAGATCCCTGTCAAGATCGACACGCTCAGGGACCTCATCGACGCCAAGGAATATGGTCTCATCTTTGAGACGTCTACGGCAATGTCAGTGTATATGAAGGTGAGTATATGAATGGTCGTAAATTTTTAGAGTAGTTAAAGATTTCGTTTACACGTAAATTGCTAGCATTCTCTAGTACTCTAGAACCCATTCTAGTATTCAACCATTTATTCCATGTGCCTGTAATTTCCTTGCTAGTCTTTCACGTGGCACCTTATCAACAACTTTAGCAAAGTCCATGTATTCTACATCAACTGGAAGTTCTTCTTCTGAACAGCTGGTTACCGTTTTCAAATGTGTGAGCAGGTTTGTAAGGCAGGATCTATTTTTAACAAACGCATGTTGCATTGATTTTACAAGTTTGTTCGTTAATTCCCTCCCTTAGGATTCTTTCTATGAGCTTGCAGATGTGTGATGTCGAGCTAATCGGATGGTAGTTTTCTGCAGAGCTCTTTCTGCCTTTTTTTAATAGGGGTGATAGCGTGAACACTGGTGTATTCATTCAGTATTTTTACTGCCCTTTTGTCGTCCATTATAACTTGGTTAGTCTCATGTTTTAAGAGTCCTACCGAGTATTATGTTTTGGTTTTACTTCTTATAGAGGTATATAACGACCTTGGATCTTTCTTTATGTTTTGGGCAAGTTTTCTTCCGTAGTTTCTTATTTGCAGGGTGGCTGAGTATAATCTGTTCGAATTCATAATCTATGATGTTCTTCATAGATTTATACCTTCTCCAGAGGTTTCAGTTAGTCTTTAAAGTTTTTTTTACTGCCTGTGTCATCTATCTAGTTCCCTTCCTTTCCTTTCTCCTCCTTGGCACGTATTTTTGAAGTAGTTCAATAATGACCCTCATTTAATTTTCCCGTGATGCTTCCATGCCTTGATCACTTCTTAGTTCAGTCCAGGAGGCAATTTGCAATTCCTCTCTCATTCTTTGTCTCTTCAAGGGTAATCTAGAAAGTCATCTTCCTGGACCTTTACATAGGTTTCTATAATTGTAATCCATGTTAGAATATTGTGATCACACGAAGGGGGTGAGGTTTCCCTATCTAAATTTGATCTATTTAATGTCACAAGCCTAACTACTACAAATTACTGGCTTCAGGAGGCAAAATCAGGAATCTTCGCCGAGTTGGAGAAGGTGAACAAGAAGGGTCGGTCTCAGTTCCTCATCTCCAGCCTCCTCTTCAACGCCGCCTTCACTCTGGTCAGGTCCAAGAACTACGCTCTTCTTGTAGAGGAGACTACCATTAAAAAGATTATATCCGATGACTTCTCCGAGAAAGGTAATGTACAGCTGTTCATCAAACATTAGTTTATACTAATAAACATCAGGCGGTGCGATGTACTTACAAAATTTATATACAAGTAGTACGAGGAGTGAAAGTTAACTTTCTGAAGTCATTTGTGATACTCAGTATAGCACTCGGTGTTCCACTGGGTATGTGTGCTTATGTAACAGTGTCTACAGGGGAGTGAGGTCTGGGTCTTTATAAATGCCCCGCTCACTAGTGTTGAACATCGTACATTACAACTTAACTATTTTGACGTTCAAAGGACTCAGTGTACTACTGTATATATTACTCAGTGTACTACTGTATATATTACTCAGTGTACTACTGTGTATAGAATTCAGGGTCACTGTATATAGGATTTTGTGTCTGTGTATATATATAGGACTTAGTGTATCGCAGTATATAAGACTTAATGAATCACTTATTCACATTCAGGTTTTTAATTACTGAATTGCAGAACTTAAACTGTCTGCGGGCTATGCTCAAAATATCAGTTTATCTCTGACATGAAATATCTCCCAGGTAATATTTTAGCTTTATGGAATTACTAGGCACCTGGCAGTGCCTGGGCTCGACCCTGAGTCCAAGCTTCCCCATCCCCCCCCCCCATACACGCCCAGCCTCCCCATTTTCCTCCCCTTTTTCGCCTCATCACTGTAGCCATTTTCAAAATTCACTGTCTTCATCGCTGTAAAGATTTTCACATCATACACGTCTTCAATTATACCCACCGTCCCATCCCAAATCCTTATCCTGACCCCTTCTCAAGTGCTGGCACTTTCCCTTGATAACTCCCTCCCACAGGCTTCACCTCTCCACATATACCCCCCCCCCTCCGTCACTGTTGCCATTTTTTCATTTCACACTACAGTATCAACATCACTGCAATGATAAGGTTGTGCCCATAACACAAACCTGTCATCTGAACCTTTGTTTTGCGTGTCAGTATCTGAATACATTAATACATCCATCTAATATAAAAAAAAACTAATTCATACATCCACCGACCGGTCGGCCGAGCGGACAGCACACTGGACTTGTGATCCTGTGGTCCCAGGTTCGATCCTGGGTGCCGGCGAGAAACAATGGGCAAAGTTTCTTTCACCCTATGCCCCTGTTACCTAGCAGTAAAATAGGTACCTGGGTGTTAGTCAGCTGTCACGGGCTGCTTCCTGGGGGTGGAGGCCTGGTCGAGGATTGGACCGCGGGGACACTAAAGCCCTGAAATAATCTCAAGATAACCTCAAGATACTGTATTTAAATGAATGCAAAACTGTACGGACTTTTAATTGCACATCTCATATCCACTTGACTTCGTGAATTGAAACTGAAATCGTGAAGGGGTGCATAGGTCGATTCCCCTTCAAAGGTGGGCAAAGGGAGCCAACCCCAACCACCCTATGAGACTCCAAAAATCATCAATCACCATGCAAAGTTGTAGAAGGCTAGCCCCAAACATCTGGCTTACAAACTTGGACATACAGACAGATTTTCACTTTTGTTGATAAGAGAATAGGGTACCTGGCAGAAACCGGGGCTCTTCTCTGTTTATCTTTACATCTGGATCTGCCAGTCTGTCAAGTCAAGTCAAGTCAAGTCAAGTCCAGTCAGTCTCACTCTCTCTCTCTCATGCTTCTTTCCATTCTCCTTCCCTTACACTTTCTCTCCCTTCCTCCCTCCCGCCCTCCCATTTTCTCTGCCAGTGGGCAAAATATGCTCAACGATGAATGAACGTTAAACAACGATATCGACGTTGATTCAATGTCGATAACAGCAGAAAAGTCACTTGTATAATACACTATGGACAATCAAACCCACATTTCAAACTTCATAAATCGCTGGCTGTCGCAATACTGTAGAAGCCAATCGTATCTAAGGATGGTCATTGTTGTCGACCCCAACAACCCAGTGAAAATGACCATACAATCACAAATCATCAAAGTTCCATGAGGATAGCCCCATGCGTCCGGCCTCCAACCTTGAATATACAAGAAAACAAACATTCAAACATAGACATACATGGTTCAAAAACTTTCTATATTACAGCAGGTAAGTGTAAGAGTATTACAGGTGTGGTGAGAGGGTACTACAGCAGACGAGCGAGATGGGAAGAATATTAAAACAGATAAGTGAGTATTACAGCGGGCGAGTGTGGGGGAAATAATATTACAGGAGGTTAGTGAAGGGGAAAGCATTACGGGCTACTCATGCCCATACTACCTCATGGGTGGCTTAATCTTCATCAATCATCGGGGAGAGCATTACAGCAGGTAGGTGAGGGGGGGGGAGTATTAGAGCAGTTGAGTGGGAAAGGGGGGGGGAAGAGAATATTACAGAAAGTGTGATGACATATTACAGCAAATAAGAGTATGGGTAGAATATTACAGCAAATTATGTCAACTTTAGATTGAAAGGCCGTGTCTCACCTGTTCAGGGAGGTGTGACTTCTACATGGCCAAGGAAACCTACTTTCCCCTCATCTTCTGCATCATCGCCCATAAAGGCCTACCCATCATGCCCGCCGTCAATTTCTGGTCTGTATATACCTCTCAGTTTGATCTCTATTGAATGTTTCATTTTGATATGAAAGATTTACTAACACTATTATCGGTTTTAGGATAGTGATTGCAAAGTTTTTGAGAGGACTTTTATGCACCTTATGCATGCTAATTTGGGAAACTGCGCAAATTGCGAAATATAATGTGATCAGATATGTACATACCATATTTCTATAATTTCTAAATGGTTTAGATGTTATAGTTGGATTTTTTTATAGTAGACCTATGTGGAATTTGTAAAAAGATTTAGGGTTACTAGAGGCATCATGGGTGGCAGACCATTTGTTATATATAATAATATATCTTGTGGTAACTAAAAACAGGACTGATGGTTAGACAACTTCAAAGTGAATGTTTATGTTACAGGATCCAAGCCCTGGTGGAGGACAACTTGTACAATGAGTGGATCGGGAGGGAGCTCCAGAATGCCACCACCTGCCTCAAGGCTCCCACCACCATCACAGTCAACGAGCCTTACAACATGAAAGGTCTCTGGGTAAGCAATCCCTGAAAGTGAAACATTTCTTACACAAATTTAGAAGCGTTAGTAAAATGGTCCTAACCTTTAAGGTGGACGTAATGCATAAGCTGCTTCAGAAGTGTAATTGTGCATAATAATTAGATATACATTTACCGGGTAATAGTTATTCAAGTTGTGTGAAAACCTTCCACAGGGTGTGTTCACAATGCTGTTCACTGGACTGTGCGCTTCTACCATCATGTTCCTGTATGAGCGTGTAGCTCACTGCTGCCCCACACACCAACACTCACACTGGTGATTGACTATTTATTGTTGCCACCAGCGATGGATATTATATTGGTTAATCATAAGTTTCCCCATCACACCTCCAGTGTGTTCCAGTTTCCAGAACAACTTATCTATATAAAATAAATAAATCTCAATCTATATAAATAAATAAATAAATAAATAAATAAATAAATAAATAAAAATAAATAATAAATTATGTAATAGAACTTAGAGCATCACACCAGAAATAAATCTGATATTCCCAGTCATACTAAATCTATGCAACAGATGTAAATAAAAGTACTCAATATATGGAATTTGCTCTCTAATAAATTAAAAAATGCACAACCTGTAATTCATTAAAAAAATAGACGAATGAAGTACTTTATTTCATCTCCATAGTATCATCACAAGGTGGGATAACTATCAATTATGCTTAGTTATGCGAATTCAAAATTCTATTACAATGTACCTATCATTATATAGTATTGGTTAGCTTAAGGACCTGCCCAAACCTTTGTATTTATTTATTTACTATTTGTGTCTGCAGAGTAGAGCTATTAGCTCTTTGACCAAACTTTTCTAACCAATCTATTTTTCCTGTTATAGCTGCTACGTATATTTCCCTCTAACACGCGCACACATTCCCCAGGAAACGGCCTATAACAACCGTCTAACTCCGTTACCTATTTACTGGTAGGTGAACAGGGCGTCACGGTGAAACACTGCCCATTTGTTTCCGCCTAGACCGGGAATTGAGCCCGGCCCTTAGGACCATGACCCCCAAGCGTTGTCCATTCAGCCGTGAGAACCCCTGTGTGTGTTAGTGGCCTTGCAAGAATGTAACTCCCAACCACCAATGTATGTACAGTACTTTCAAAACTCACTGTGCCATCTTTTATATAAATAAATAATAAACTCCAGTCCCGCCACTGGCTCCCTTACTGATATCTTTGAATAATGTTAAATATCACTACATGTCCTCTCAAGTGGACTCAATCTATGAAACACTATGCATGGTAGTGGTGCTTGCCAGAAACACTATGCATGCTAGTGGCTGTACAAGAATGTAAAAACTTATACAGTACGTATATAAATACAGATAAATACAAAAAAGGCATTGCCTTTTTCTGGCTTTAGGCATTGTATGTGTCCTGCCTATTAATCCTCTACCGTTTATCTTATGTACTATACTTTTGCTTAAGGAACTTTCATAATTATTAAAATAAAATAAAGATTCAAGAATAGGACACAAAAATTAAAATCCCGATCAGGCAAATCAGGGTTAGGGGGACATAGGTAAAGTCAGCAGAGATGGGTGGGCCAGGATGGCCGTGATAAAGAGCATAGGTGAGTTGCCAAGGTCTGCCGAGGAAGGGTTTTCAATTGAATCAAGTTGAGTTAGAGAAACAACAGCACTAGAGGGATGGACAAAAGTGATGGAACTCTTATAGTGAGGTCAGATTGCTCTGCTACCGAGATGGGAGGGGTGCAAGAGCAAGAATGGAGGGGGCGAGTTGAGGGAAGTACAGTACCAATGCATTCTTACCTGCCTGGGAGGAAGAGGGAGAGGAACCAGGCTTAAGTTTCTGAATGAAGGTCAGGTGTAGTAGCATCAAAGCATTGTGAGATAGCTGCTATTGTTTAGGGTGGGGAGGGAGAATGACAGGAAGTGACAAGAATGGTTGTGTGGAGGGTGGTATAGGCTTTGACAATCATATGCTGGGAAGGGCCAAAAGACAGATGAGAGAATAAAAGACAGGACTGACAGGAGCCCACAGTAGGCAGAGTGAAGAGAAAGCGATGTGAAAAAATGCACAGGGGAAGACTGCGCATTTTTTCACATTCATTTAGGTGTGACCATGCCTGGAGGATGTGGGAGATGATCAGAAGGCGAGAGGTTCAGAGCACTGGATAAATCACATCGTATCAACATCTGTCTCTGATCATTGCAATGCTTTGTTTTAATTACACAATCTGATTAGCTTGGTCTTTGTTACTGTAGTTCCGAGTTGATCAGTGGCCATCAGCCAAAGGGAATTTGGAGAGAATTGGGACGTCACATTGTATCCACTACCTCTAAAAGACTAAGCCTGGTCTGAGCCCACCATAGCCAAAACTATGGAGCCTGATCTTCCATCACAGTTTAACTTGAGAGCATGTTCACCCACTTCCATAAGCCTGAGTAGAAGGGATGCATTGGAAAAAAAAAAGACATGAAATTAATCAGAATTTGGACTTCATGGTGGGCAGGGGCGCAAGGCTGCAAAGCCCAACAAGGAAGATTATGTCCATGCATAACTGAATAGGCAATCTCAGGGGTAACAAGCAGTGTATGTGTGTCACCACTGAAGGGCTTGGATAGCATCCAAGGAATTGATAGGGATACCAACTTGACATGATGTTTAACTAAACATGCCCACAAGAAGAGTCTGGTTCAGGTGGGCCATGCTGAACCCCTTGTTTTACTAATCACCAAGGATTGCAGCTGCTGGGTAGGCTCAACTGCTAATTTAACATTGATAAATGCACAAGTCTCAATGTATGGCAAACACATGGTTATGTATTTTGCTTGTGCACCATCACAGCAGGCAGGAGAGGAAAGTAGGTGCACCACCATCTTACCTGCAGGCAGCACATAAAAGTTACCTCACCACATTATAAATTTTCTTACTGTGTCTGCATCTCAAATACTTAAAAAAAATGGCTGAAACCTGCTTGAACTATGCAGGGAATAGAAAACAAGCATTACAAAAATCACATTTTATCTGAATCGTACTGTATAATCAGACCTTTGATAAAGGATGCAAAAGATGGAGTTGTGTTTTGGCATCAAACACAAAAATAAATAAAAGAATTTACAATTACTTGAAAATACTATACAGTATTTACACTACAATTATCCATACATCAAATGAAGTACAGTACTATATAGATTAAATTACAGTATTACAGTACTTACAACTGAATAAAGATACAGTATATACTTTTGTGCCTTCAAGGGGAAAAAAAAAAGTTCCATACTAGGTTTTTTTTTTAGGGAGCCATGTGGTCAATTCATCACAACACAGCATGTAGCAGCTCAACTCATTCATTGGGAGATACAAATTTGCAATTCAGTCACTTTTCTTTCCAGATAAAAATGACGATGCTTTTACATGTCAACAAATTTAGGTTCCCGATACCTTGCCGTGTATCAGGCTTCACATATGACACTGGAATGATGGAGACACGAGCGGCACCGTACTCTGTAAATAAAGAGGCATTGCAATGTGACACAAGATAACACTACAGATTCCCTGAGCTGTGTGTGTCTTTCCATGAGTACAGCTAATAAGTCTCTAAAATACATCTTCAAGTAAGATTATTTTGTACAGATTTTCCTCTCAAAAAATCAGTATTCAATATACACCATGATAATACATATATTTATATATGATGCATTCTCTGCATTATAAAATGCAACTGAAGGTGTGGCTACCGAGAATACACATTTTATAACAAGTATCCTCAACTTGACATTTTCACATACATCGGAGCACCTACAGACTAGGCCAATATTATAACACTCATGAGATCTTTTACTTCATAAAACCAGCAGGCTCATTTTATGTACATTAAATATTGCCTTAATTATCACTACAATACAAAAAAATGCCATTCCTAATGACTAAATATATTAACTCTACTTTTTGGGTACCCTTACACATCCAGTTGTGGCAGTGCGAGCAGTTCTCAGGACAATACAGAATGGCAATAGCGCTCTGGTGCACATGGATAACAACTACAGTATGAGACTTTTGTCTTCTACCAAAAAAAACATTTTGTATCACGTATACGGCCATGCACGGTAGCAAGTAATCTACATTCACACAATTATGAAAGACTTTTTATATATACATTTTTCATTTTATATTTTTAATATATTTTTCCTTAATCCTAAGTTTCTCACTTCAGTATCTTGTAAAAGCAAAGATACATCTACAAAACAAAGACATGGAATAACCAACTTGTAAAGTTATACTAAATGAATAGCACTGATGTTGTATGCTAAAACACTGAACACATATTCAGAGAGCATAAAAGGCATTTCAAGTTGAGCTTAGTAGTCTAAGCTACATCAGATGAATGCTATTCAATCATACATAAAATATTCATTTTTGTTATCCATAAAAAATCAATTATACATGTACATTACTTTTAAAATAATTGGCATAATGAGATTCGACTACAACCCTGAAGGATGGCCAAAGACAATAGATCAGAACCCATATAAATTAACATGACAATATAACATGAGCATTACCAAATTCAGTCAAACTTACAACAATTACATATTTTCAGGAACACGCACAAATTAAAAAATATACATACCATAAACTGAACGCAAGAATTGTTTAAGGAAGGGGTAAAAGTTGTTCTGCCTTTCTATAGCATGTAGGGAATTTAATGTTCTTGTCAGTACAGTACTATATTTAAACAGTTAATACTGTATTATAATTCTGCAGTAATGATAAGTGCTAACTTTTTATAAAACAAATTAGCATTGCTTCCATTTAAAAAAATTAACTACTCTATAGCATCTTTTTCAATAAATACCTACTAAGTTATAAAGAATTGGCATTTACACACAATATACTCTTTCAATAGCCACTTTGATGCTAAACACGGCATACTTTTGTTTTCTTTGAATACCTCTTATACTTTATAGATTATTATTTTACTGAACATTACTTTTACCCCTTTTCACAGCCTTTAAATTTTAGCACTTGCGGTTGTTTACCGCACGGGAGAATTTTCCAGGCACCATCATGTCATTTCGCTTGGAACGTTTGTTGCCAGCTGCAGCCACCTCTCGTGCTTTATTACTACGTTCTAGGGGCTTGCGCTTCAGACGCCGCTCCTCTCGGCGACGTTGAGCCTGAAAGATTTAAATAAATAAGCGAGATCTAAACTGGAGCATTTACATTTCCAGTATTAGAATAAATGAAGTATTGTATATTTTCAACCAACTGTTTACCATGATAAATTTACAATTTACTTTTCATGTTATTACCTAAATCTCTGTACTTCAATAATCATTGTAATCAACATGCAAACAATGTTCTCACCTTTTGTGCTGGCCTAAGCACATCAATAGCTTGAAGGAGGGTAGACGCTCTCTGGGTCACACTTGAACGACTTGATGGGGGCTCTACTACCTGGTTGCCACCCTCGGCACCAGCATCTTCTCTCATGGGGGAATCCTCATTGTCATCAGGGGTGGGCTGGGAGGAGGGTGAAACTGAAGGGGGAGAACGGGAATATGGGGAGGAGTGAGATATGACACGACGAGGAAATATTCTTGTGATGGCTGTGCTGGTGTAAGTGGGGCGTGGCAGGTAGACAGACATGCTGGGGTGTTCTATAAGCAGATTTTCTAAAGGAGAGGTGGCTAGGGGGGCCACCTGTGATCGTGTGAAGCACGGTGGTGGGGTCATTAGCCATCCCTGCATTCCCCCCACACACATCTCTCCAAAATTGCTTAGCGGTGAAGTTGGTTTAGATGCTGCTGCTGATGATGGTGATGATGCTGATGATGATGATGATTCTGTTGCTATCAGCTGCAAAGCCTGGGCCTCACCGTAACTCGCATCACCAACCTCTGCCGAACACCACCACTACCATTAGTGCCACGCCCTCACCTCACCTACATTGCACCAGCACAATTTGTTCTATATACAGAACATTTACAGTATATATTATTTAAAAAGAGAACTAAACCTAGTCACAATTGTAACTTAAAAATTTGTCTTAAAAATTTGTTTGCATACTGTATGTTAAATGCCAAGCAAGACATGCAATTAATAATCTGCAATGTTAAAAAGTGATATGCTAAAACGTTTACTTTGTAGCCTAGTGTAATTATAGGAGATTTATTATACTGTATTAAAAAAATATAAACAGTTTCTGCTTTTGGTGATAATCATTAATATAGGATAAAAACCCACACTTGTGTGTATGTGAAATTTATGTAAGGAATTTACTCAATCTTTCGCACTCTCCTGAGTGCTTTATCAAGGTCCGAGTGTGATTAGGACGAGACTTACATCTCGTCTTCTAATTAATTAGACGATTGGACATCCAATTGATTTTTTATTAGATGTCGAGATGTAAACCCGTCTTAATCACACTGACACCTTGTAAATTCTGTGTAAATTCCTTTCATAAATTTCACACACAAGTGTGGGTTTTTATCCTATGTTATGATGTCTATGAGAAGACATTACCATTACTAATCATTAATATCTAAAAACAACAGTACAGTACATAATATGAATACAGTACTGTAACACTTTACAACAAAAAGGTGAACCCCACAAAAATTAAAGAAAATAAATCTTGATATTCTACTTAAAAGGAGTTATCAAAAAATCGTTCTTCAACGGATTGAAACCCTGTTTGAAAATGGTATGGTAGAGCATTTATATAGTTAAAGCTGCTAGAAATAAAAGCAATAGTTTGCAAGGTAAAAACAAAGCTGGAATTGTTACTGGTAAAACAAACCACCACTACTGATAAGTCATTTTTGTAGATTCAATATTGATGGCAAAGATTTATAAAATAGCTAGATAGCAGTTAATGATACAACATTATGAATATTGAATTAAAGTGTGTTAAAAGTACAGTAAATGCCAGTGAAAGTGCATAACAGAAGAGATTACCACCAGCCAGCATATCTTGGTGGGGGAGAGATGTGGTAACAAATGTATACCGTACTGTAGTGGAGTATGTAGTATGGGGTTGCTATGATTATAGGATGGTATATTTTAGATAACTTTTATTGAATCTTGTGTTGTAATGAGTAAATGGCAAACAAAGAGTACAATACTGTATAGACAACATGTAAGGAGTGCAGTACAGGTTAATAAGCAAACTCTGATGCAATTAGCTCAACTTGGAGCTAATTGCACCAGCAATTAGCTTGTAGCCTGCCAATTGATGGATAGCCTTCCAACTGAGAGCAGATGGAAGTTATTGGGTGCACTTGCTGTTTTAGTAGGTTTGTACTTTTCAAAATATTTCTTGGGGTAGTTTGAGTGTCTTGGGTAATTTTTCTCAGTATTGAATCTGAGTCACAGGTATGTGCATTTGCCACAAAAATTTAAATTCACTAGACCAAGAAAAAAGTTCAGAAACTGAAAATATAAAGTTCCTCTTATTTTCAAGAAAGGCAGATGTGCTGGAGAAAACTACAGCTCACACAGATTAACTTTGTGCATCTGAAAGATCCGAGACAACACACCGAGGAAGGTAATCGTCCTCATTATAACTGTGTGCAGTCTTGTAAAATCACCACAACACAAGTGTTCACGAATTTCTAATGCTAACAAAAAATTTGGAAATTACAAACACAAATAATCTAGTGATTGATAACTAAACCCAATGTCATTTAGGATGTTTAGGTTAGTGTTTGAGAAGACTGAATTAATGTCATCAGCAAAGTATTAGCTTGTAATCTTCAGATACATTTGGAAGGAAAGTAATTTAGAGTGCTATAAAACATATGATGGAAAGGAGAAGTACCAGTATACTTCTATAGGAGATGTCAATGTTGATTGTCAGTAAAGGAGAAAAGTTGTTGTTTAATGTTACATTGTACTAGTAACTTTTTGCAAAGATTCCACAGTTATGTACAGTAGTTTGTGGTGATTGTTATGGTCAATAGTTTGTAAAGGCTTTTCATAAGTCAACAAGAGTAATCCAACTGGTTACTCATTTTTGCCAAAATTAGTTGATATCTCCACAAAGGGAAAGAAAATCTAAATAACTCACCTGCTGCATCGACCAAGACCCAGTCAGACTCCTCCTCGTCTGAGGGTGTGCTGGCTCTGATATTTACTAATGTCAGAGTCTCAGATTCTTCTTCACTAGTTGGACAGGTGGTGGTGGTAGATGGTGTGCTGTCACTGCCCCAGATCAGTGATGTCAAGTTGGCCAGCATCTTTTCTGTAGAAATTACATAAATTTAGTCATTTATTAGGTATTTAACAAAAACATTCTGTCTTTAACAGAGTAATAGTCATGTGCAAAAGAATTATTTTTTGAAAGAGCAAATAACATTTAATAAATATATTTAAAATGTACCGAAATAAAGTTGAAATACCACAGATAATATATACTGTACTGTATGTATTTCTGGGGGTGTCCCCTGGTGGCTCCCTGTAGCTATCATGCTGAGATTGCTCCAATCTACCAGTCACATCAGTTGGATGAATTCATTTGGCATATCAGAGATCAGAGCCAAAACCTGGCCCCTTCACATGAAGTGCAGAGAGCAAATAACATTCCTCCATTTCACTGGAAAAGTATCCAGAAAGACAGCAAAGCTTTACAGACAACTGGCGAGAGGTGAAAAAGGGGTGGTGAACTAAAGGCAAGAGGCCAACCTGAATCTAGTGAACGGGCCAACTTAACTTGTCAATATGCAAGGCGGGCCTAATAAAATGCTGCCATTACCTCCCGAAGGAGGGGGGGGGGGATGTGCATGTTTGAGCAAGGCTGGAACTGCTAGCCTCAAGTCCCCTATACCTGGAGTGTAAGGGTCTGACAGAAACCTGGCCAAGACACCAAGAAAATGAATAGGTTATCAGTCAGACTGGATAAACCTGAGATCTTGCACAATGGCCAATAAGCAGAGATCCATATTCAAGAGTCAGGGTTCATTAGGGAAAACATGGTCCTAGTTCTAAGCAAACACTTTGATGATGTTGGTACATTAATTCAATCAGATGACAAATTCTCCTTTGTTATACTTACTGAAACATGGTTACAAAGAGGATAACTCAACTTTTAACATACCAAACTACAGTACTCAGCAATCCATAACTGTAGGCCAATTCAGAGGTAGCGATGGTCCTTCACTTTACTACCACCATGAACTATCATGTTCGAATTACTGTACTGAACCAGACACTTGTGGCGAGCACATCTTTCCCTTTTTCAAAGTCACAGGTGTTGAGGCCAACAGCTGTGGGAGCAGTGTGTAGAATTCCTAACACAGATGTAACTGAAATTAACTCTTTTAAACTTAAAAATTTTGGGTCCAACCCTTTGTCACATACATCAATGACATGAGAATATTACAAACCACTTCATCAACTTTGCAGACACTAAGACTCATGGTAAAGTGGAAGTGAAGATGAGATTGAGGCCTTACAGAGCGCCTTACAAGACTTATTCATTGGGGAACAAGTTCCATAGGCTGGGCACTTATTTGCATAGAGTGTTCGTACAGATTTAGTCTGACTCTAGGAATATGAGATTTATTTCTGGTGCAACTTTAGCAGTGCTCATGGGTTTTATTACATCTATCAAGGAAGAGTTTAAGATCGAGACTAGCATTTAGGAACACCGTTTTGTACATGTAACTAGCACAAGAGAATGGAGTGCATGTTTAGGGATAAACAGAGGGGCTGTGTTGTCTGAAGTCGGTGTTACAGGATACCTGATCAACCAGGCTGTGATTCATACGTCAGGCTGCAAGCAGCCCCGTCCAACATCCTGGATGACTAGTCCAGCAACCAGGAGGCCTGGTCGAGAACCGGGCCGCGGGGACGTTGAGCCCCGAAATCATCGCAAGGTAATTCTGAGAGCAGATTTTACCGAGTGATGATAGTCTTGAGGTAATGGCAGTGGTTAAACCACATGTGCAGATACCGTATGCAAGATAGGGATAGATTAGCGAGTAGTATAACCTATCTCAAGATCTATTAGAAAAGAGAGCAGAGTGGGAAACATCTGATTTTAGAGAGTATACCAACAATGAGACTTTTTGGGAGCTATGTGGGTGTTTAAGTTTAGTCTCTTGTCTATGTACATGCCAAGAAACTTTTCATCTTTTTTTCAAGTTAACATTGCATCTTACAGTATGGAAGACAACTTATAAAAAACATAAAAAAAATTAACACCTTAAATTGTACCCTGTAGGCCAGTTCCTTCCTAATCGTACATGCTTGTGTTCTGCTAACGACACACGACATGTTACCGACACGTATTTATTTACCCGTCTCCCTCCCCTTTTACAGATTAAGGCTCCAGTATTCCCCCTCGCCCCCTAAACCAACCCTCCCCCTTACATTAATTGCATCTCATCCCATCACCTACACTAACACCCACTTTCCACCCACCTACCACCCAACAACTCCCCCCCTCACTAACCATGTAACCCCTCCCCCGTCCTCTCCTGCCTTCACTCTCAACCATGCCATCACCTCAGAGTCCAGTTAGGCAGGATGGAGATGTAGCCTTGAGAGCCAGCGGCCTTCAAGGTGGCAAGGCAGTGTTGAGTTTGGCAGCTTTGTCATCTCAGGTTCACCTCTGTACTTATCTGCTCGTGTACACTTTTCCGGCATACATCCCAGTGTAAATTATTGATATAGATTTCGACTTTAGTGAACGGAAGATGCATGCAAACACTAGTAAGTATGTATTTTAAAGTAATTTATTGATAATAGCAAACAATTGCATGTGCACAAAGTAAGCTGGTTTAGCTTAAGATGTATATACGTATTTTAAGTACTTACAATAATATAAATTAGATGTTACACTGTGTACATTGATGCACTGTATAATCGCAAATGGTTTCCCCCTTGTCGGGAGAGTGAGTTTATCGCGGGTCCACCAGCCACGACTCACCTTCACCAGGATACAACCCACTACAATTAACTAACGCCCGGGTACATGTTTACAGCTAGGTGAACACGCATCAGGTGTAAGGAAACGTGCCCAATCGCCTCCTCCTGCCCGTACATGACCAAATGACTGAGCTGGCTGTGTTAGCTGTTGTGTGAAGTATTATGCGCCTTTGAAGTATTATAATCGCAAGTTGCATAATGTGCACTAAATATTGATAATGGAATCTAAAGTATAGTAATTGTATGCGTGTTAAGAGGCAACGATAAGGTTTCAAATGCAGGCTTTGGGATATGCCTGCATTTAAAACCGCGCATCAAAATCCAGAAAAATACGTAATATGTCGTCAGCTTCTGACGACATATTACGCATTATGTCGAGGTTTCTGACGACAGCTTCTAGCCTCTACTCTTAGTGTAAAAAAAAAATAGAAAAATAAAAAAATACCCTTGGCACGGTTCACAAAAAAGGCACATGAAAAGGCCAGTGTGCGCGCTTGCATCACTCAGTGACGTAATGGTGATGCCGCTTCAAACACACACACACAGCTTTTTACCCGCTTTAAACTTCATTTAAATATATGATAAAACGTAATCCGATATATATATACACATGCATTTTTATGCAGTTTCAGTTTTCTAACTAGAACATGCTAGCCTGTGTGTAAACAGGATAATATTACCCAACGCTGCAACGGGACATTATAAATAGTGGGAGTTTACAGTCAATTACTCAAGGTATGCCAGCTCGCACTGTTTATCATCGACCAGTTGCTAGCGTAGGTAAGTACGCACTGGAATACCCCCATTGTTAACATCGCAAGTTTTATTTAATCAACTCCTATCAGTAGGCTGTGCCAACTCCCTGGCAAAGCCGAGCAGCTGCAACCTGTGGGACTTATAGCTAGTATAGATTTTCCTCCCTCTCTTATTTATGAAGTTCTTGGTGCATTATTTTTCTCGGGTCGCGTATTGACAATCCAATTCATTGACGATCTTGGCTGCACTGGCCGGTCACAACCTGTCCTCTTAATAGAACGTCGTATTCTGACTATTATATATACATATAATATATATTATATATAATATGTATAGATGTATATATATAGACACACATACAACATTAATAATTGTGTAACTAGCGTCAAGATTGTTTTTGCTTAGCTAAACGAACTAAGGGATTCAGTTCATGAACCGATTATGTGCCTCTGTAACGCTTTCCACCACCGTCCATGAGATGGGTATGGAGTGCATAATAAAGAAATTGAAAAATGCAAATTTCTCCTAATTCTTATTTTCTCGTTTCACATCATCAGCGCCTTTAGCTCCCCTTGCCAATGAAATCTCTGGAATGAAAATATTCCCAAGAGATTGAAAACATTGTGTGTAGGTACGTCCTAACAGAAGTCCATACTCTCAAAATTTAAAAAAAAAATATATACATAAAAATAATAAAATCCAATGTTCATCAAAGTACATGCTGGGGACTTATAAGTTCCTGGGATCAAAGGCCCCGCGGCCCAGTCTCCGACCAGGCCTCCCGATGGTCGTCTGGTCAACGAGGCTGTTGGACGCGGCTGCTCGCAGCCTGGCGTATGAATAACAACCTGGTTGACCGGTATCCCTTGGAGGTGTTTGTCGAGTTCTCTTTGAACATTTTTGTGCCAGCCAGTTATGCCCCTTGTGTGTAGCGGGAGTGATGAAAATTCTTGTGCCCTTTATGTTGAGTTCTGCCTCAGCGTATCTATTGCACCTCTGCTTTTCAATAGGGCTATTTGTACATCCTGCCATGCCTACGGGTTTCATGTAATGTTCATTCTTTCCATTTCTTTACCCAAGAATCGCCAACAACCAAGCTTTCCATGCCTCTTCTGAGCTGCCTCGTCGCCTACCTGATGATGGGTAGCTAAAATTATCCTCCCGGAGCACAGAAAAAGTGCTCCCGCTCACGTTCTCTCCTATAAATTGAGAAGTGGTTCGATGTCTCAACCATCGCCTTCTCGGTGACTGGTTTGTNCTTCTACCCTACTTTAATAAATTAATAATTTAGTTTTGGATGCTAACACATTAACAATACAAGATGCCAGAACAGTAGAACCAAATCCAAAGCTAACAGATACCACAATGACAGCAAACCCAAAGTCAGTCATCGAGATAGGCCAAACAGAGTACCCCTGGAGCTGAAGTTTGCAAGAACACAGGTAAGTCTAGTGAAAAGATTCTTAGACCCAAGTTGTGTCCCACCTGGAACAACATTCAATTGCTGAACATCAGACTGCAAGACTGAGGATAAAGCCACCATGACCAGCACCAACCAGGCAAACATATAGGGAAAGGAAGCTGAAGGAAAGAACCTGAAGAATTAAGCCTTATGCTCCACCATGAAATCTAACCAGTCCCTGAACCTCAGATGCATAGGGTCATGCCAATATGTGTCCTCGAGGTCCAGGGTCATCATCCAAGCTTCAGCCTGTAGTGGCTGGCAAACCTGAGGCTGTACCATAGGACTGCCGAGTCCCACTTCAGGACCGAACAACAAACGGGACAACCATTCAAAGGGATGAGGTCATCTTGACCATGTCCAAAGTCCAGCAAACCCACACTGACTGACACAGTGCCAGGGAATAATCCTGACCCATAAGACATGACCCCTAAGAATGGGGAAGTGACTGACAAATTCCACCACAGGCAAAGGGAGACACCCTGAGAAGCCAATGAATCATGGGACCAGCAGCTGGCAAAACATGCCAGAGTCCCCATTTTTCCCATATCAGCATTAATGGGGTGAACCACCAAAGAGCCAGCACACACCATGAGTTGAACCATTCAATGTCAAGCAGAAGAGGAACCTCCACCAGAAATCACAATGAC
This sequence comes from Procambarus virginalis, assembly GCA_020271785.1. Classification (NCBI taxonomy): domain Eukaryota; kingdom Metazoa; phylum Arthropoda; class Malacostraca; order Decapoda; family Cambaridae; genus Procambarus; species Procambarus virginalis. Next base: position 1,201,612 of record WNGS01163947.1, read on the forward strand.
CTGAGAATCAGGCCCATTGTGATTTCTGGTGTGGGAACTACCTCAAGTAAAGGCCAGTGAGGCCCTCCAACCCTACCAGACCATTTCTGAGTGGGGAAGCAGTACCCCAAGAAAACAACACATAATAAATGGGTAGCAAGAAAAGGTTACAGCCAACAAATCTTTGAACACAACATCTTCAGGAAAGAGGAGAGGCAAAAATGGGGAAGTGGATGAATAAGGGACCAAGCTGAATTGACTAACTAGATCAACACAGTTATACTGTGCTAATACTGTACAAATATATAGGAATTCAACAAGGATATGCCCCCCCCCCTGAAGGGATGGCTAGTACTTAGCTTTAAACAAAAGACTTGCGCACTATTGGCAGACTGGACCACTATAAGTAGCAAGTACCACCATTACATCAGCAACAGAACCGAGATGTCCAGCCAGCTGGTGGCAGTCGGTACTAACAAGTTCAGAAATAATTTGAAGGAATCCCAAGTTGTGTGTGAATTGTTTGTAAAGTTGATTGGTAGTTTCAAGGCTTCATTTTCTGTAAACCCTCCAGCTGTCTGTATAGCTTTGCTGACTTTCCAGATTTCCCAGAGGAGTGGCAAATTGTTACTCACGCCCTGCACCTTTCTGAGAAGGCCAGGTTTGGCTTTGGACCCCAGTAGGCCAAACAGAATTTCTGTGACAGATGTAACTCATTAGACTAGAGCAATCTTAGCTGTTAGCAAGCTCTTAGCTCTTAGCTGTTGGCAATGTTACCTTATCTTAGCAAGAGAGCTTCAGGGACCCTCAGGGGGGGGGGGGGACATTCCCCCAAAATTTAATTACCTTAAATGTGTCACTGGAAACACTGACTTTCCAATCCCAAAGAGAAAAGAAAATTACCATTTTATTTTAAATAACTTTAATTTTCAAGTAAGAAAGTATTTTCAATGGGGTAAGGATCTAAGGGAAACTTAACTGCATTAAATTGATGAAAAGAAATGAATGCCATCTATGTATGAAGTAAACTAAGAGATAAATGTTTATTGATATATACAGTACAGTACTTACTCTTTCCTTTAGCCTTTCAACTGTAAATGCTAGGAGCATATTGAGGTCATCTCTATTTATCCGACTTTTAACACTTCGCTGATATAAACGTTTCTGTATTAATTAAAAAAAATTGCATAAATGGTCTCTGGAAAAACTACAGCAATTAATATTCATCAATATTCATCATATTCACAAACAAATCTAACTACCCATTTTAGGAAAAAAAACATCATTTGTGATACTAGTTGGAAACATATATAGTTAATGGGCTGGTTTACTTTATACAATTAACACAAAGCATAAAAAGGACCCATGAATTTAACAATTAACACTAAACATTACATATAATGAATGGTCTGGTTTGATTTACATAATTAACACAAAGCACAAAAAGGCCTCGAATCAATAGTCATGCCATATTTTAACCTGAAAATAACTGGCCAAGTAAACCCTCATTGGAGCAAATTATGTATCTCTGCAATCTCCATCAAGGCATTATAGAATCAATCCTCATATGCAAGAAACATTGCCAATCGACGTAAAGCTTCACCTTGCACACTACACACACAAACGGCTCATTGTCATAGGGATGATCTTCTACGTTGATGCACATCTCGTGGAACACACGGTAACACTTCGAACAGCAGATCACATCTCCGCCTTTATGGCATTCAAAGCAATACCAATCATGACCATCCGGCTCTTCCTGTAAAGATAGAGATGCTAATTCGAGTAATTCAGTTCTGCTCAGCCAGTTGCTCATTGACCAAAACAACTGTATATTATCTACAGGAATCAACTCCCTGGCACTTTCTTCATGCGGCTGTTTAAAACAGCCTTGTATCATGCTTGCTATCTCACAATTACCATGTATTATGCTTCCTATTTCAATTACCTTGTATTCTATTTCCTATAATCATCATCTTGTGTCATACTTCCTATCATAATTATCTTGTGGCATGCTTCCTATCATAAATACTTTGTATCATGCCTCCTATCATACTTACCTTGATAATGATGATAGGAAGCACAATACAAGTATCATGGTTCCTATCGTAATTATCTTGTATTATGCTTCTGATCATGCTTATCTTATATCATGCTTCCCATAATAATTATCTTGTATTATGCTTCCTATCGTATTACACTCACCTTGTATCGTGATTCCTATCATGTGCCATGCAAATTATTATGATAGCGTGCTCAGTTTAAAATGCCATATACTCAGGACATTCCCAGTAATACCTGTATTCTGCATATAAATTATACATTTCTACAAAATGTTGCATTTTTATCATACAACAACAACCTATGCTTCCTCAACCAATGGCAGTGGCCAATGGCTACTACAAACATCACTTGGTAAGACAGGTTAAGCCCCATAGGGTCTGGCATGCAATGTATGACAGACTGCACGGACAGTGACACCCTTTGCTGACGAGGATCTCAATGAGCCCCCTTCCCAAACAGGTTTCCTATTCACAAGAATGGTATACCAGCACAAAATACCACTCTGGTATCGTGTACGTCCACCACGCATGCACCATACAAGCTAGAGCCATGATAAGTTTCGTTATTACATTCAACTACATAAAATAAATCATGCTGATAATTAGTGTAGCACCTTTTGATATTTCTACCATATTAAATACCCGATTTCTTAATGATTTAATTTCACTTCAAACTTTCGACTACTTCCTTTCAATCCCACTATTCTTTTACTCTTAAATTAAAATTTAATTTGAACAAAATTAATTTTTTTTAAATTATCCTCTAAACTAGCCTATCATTTTAGCACATGTAAAAAGGGACTTACTGGTGGTGTCGGCAATCTGAACCCCTCTTGCTCGATGCCAACCTTGGAACCTTTTTGGCCCACCTTGCGAGTGACAGCAATTAGGTTGTCACTAGCACATTCTTCAAGATGTTTTTCCACCTCATCTGTTAAAATCAATGTACAGTATAACTAATAATATACCTTTTAATCACTTAATATAAAGTAGCTGAATATACACATTCAGCTACTGTATATTACTGTATGTAATTAATGTTTAATTTGCCTTACAAATTCTTTAATATTTGTGTCAATTATATTAGTCATAAAGCCCTCAAACTTGACTAGGGTTATATTTACCAACATATTCCCTCCTTATCACATATAGGTCCAGACACCCAGACACACTTACAAGATGTTAAACGACTCGAAAAGTTCACAGACACTCCAAACATCTTCCACCTATGGACTATTCATGCCCATGCCACCTCTTGTGGTGGCTTAATCTTCATCATCATCATCACATGTACAATAGTCCTGCACAAATGGAACTATTTGTTCCAGACCAAATACAGTAGTAGCAATAGAACTTCAATCGGATCCAAATTCTGCTCTTTTTTCTATACTGTACTCAATTTGCTATTTAATGCCATACCACCTCAGTTAATTGCACTTCATCCACTCTGAAAATTCGCATTTCATATCTTCATCCCTTTCACTCGTTCAACATCTCTCATGTATTTACTTGTCATACTGCATCTATCCCACATACAACTGTTTTTCTCAAAAACTAATTTCCACAGCTTGTACACACAAGCACTCTGCCACTTTCCATACCCAAGTTTTATTTCTAAATACCTGTATCAAAGATAGTAGAATGTTATCTCTTGGTCTTTTCTTAACTCTCATACAGTACTAACATTTCTTCCTTTCATTATATTATTCACCTCTCCTAAAACTCTTCTCCCACTCATTACCTTCTCTCATGTTTTACTTCCCATACTCCCAGTTGTATCTAATACAGCTCCAAATATCTAGAGCTTATTATATGAACTGTAGACACCTACAGTTCATCAAAAATGCCAATATCTAGGCGAGCCCTGGTGACCACTAGATTGTTCGCCTGTAGAGTTCAGCTCAGCCTACCACTGGGTAGGCTGAACCGAGACAGCTGGCTATTATCCCAGTGTCGGCAGTTCGAGGCTCCGAGTGTCCAGGTGAATGAAATTGTTTATACATAGTTGTAATGAAGTATCCCATGTGTTGAAAATGTACTGAAGTATACAACAGTACTGAAACATTATAAATAGTGTACATATATACATTTGTAGGCTTGGAAACATTATCCTTATTAGTTAGTAATGCACTCTCATAGTTTTGTGAATTATGTGCTCAGAAATCAAGTTATTCAATACACATACTATAGGAAATATATAAAACAAGTGATAAATGATGAAGGAAACATTGAAAGTGATGCTGAAGTCGTGGCTCTCATACCAGTGTCAACAAAGCTGGCTCGGGTATCAACAGAAGCAGGCCCAGGTCACCAGCATGCAACCTTTCATAGCATGTCCCAGCCAGTAAAATGGTACAGATTTTATTTTTCAAGTTTCTTACATTTTGCTTATAGATTATATTATATATGGACAAACAATTTTTTATTTCTTTTTAACATAGGTGGGTAAGACCATATTTCAATAGCCACATTTGAGGGTTAAAACTTGGCATACATTCTTGTTCAAGACATTCTCATTAACTTACCACACCATAAATTCTTTCTATGGGTTAAGATTTAGTCTGAAATTTCTTGGTAATCAAATTCCATTAGTATGATCCCAAATCCATTTCCATAACATGACAATACTGGTATCTCAGCTCAGCAAATTCATCATTTCTAAATAAGAAACAGCAAACAAATCGAGCCTATCTTGTTTTTGCCACCTCACTCCTTCTAGTGAATATGGAATTTGCTGCATTGGAATCAATGTTGTTGTTGTTAAAGATTCGCTACCTGGAACAAGAAGTTCCAATAGCACGGGCTATGGTGAGCCGTAGTGGATGTTAGTGTGATCAGTTGCAATTCCATTATTAGCCAATGCAATGATCTCAATGACTTTACAACTAGAACAAAATAGCATCTAAGCATGTAGTGGATCAGGTTAGGTTTGAGATGTCCTCCACTGTACTGCACTTCACTTCTGTAATTTTCTACCTTTACAGTAATTGTTTCCCCAATGTCTTCGACTTTTACTACCAATTTCATCCCAAATAGTAAATAAATACTTACCAGATTTCATGTTATGCATCCGACTCATATAGCGGCGGATTCTATCAAATGATGGTAGCTGCTTATGGTTGCGGATGGTGGTGATTGCATCCCAAAGATGCTGGCATCGGAGAGGATCCGAACAGCGTCTAAGTGAGGCCTTCATCATAATTTCTGAAATGCACTAATAAAATTAATACCCATGAAACAGCTAACAAATTATATTATTGATTGAACTACTGTAATTATATATATATATCAATATCCATAACCATTTCCTACTTATCTTTACTGTACAGTATACAGTGCACTGTATACATTTTCAATTAAGACGCAGAAAATACTGGCATTGAATGTAATGAAATGCCAATTTCTGGGCGAGTCCCGGTGACTCCCGGAAGCTATACACCGAGATGGTTCCATCAACTAGGTCACATCAACCATAGAGTTCTTTAGGTCTACCGGGGACCAATACCTGAACCTGCCCCCCCCCCCTCACAGAGGCAGAGGGACCAGTGACATTTCTCCACCTCACTGGGGAAGGCATCTAGAAAGTCAGCAAGCCATAACAAACAACTGCCAAGTTAAAAAAAAAAAAAAAAAAAAGCCTCAAAACCTGCCGAATAAACTCCCCCAACTATGTAAACGCTCAAATTCTACAGAAACTAGCAAGAACTCGTTTGCCCACCTTCCCACTCATTTGGGGGGAGGGGAGAAAGAGGCTCTCTGCCTGCTGGGGTCTAAGCTAGAGCAGATGTAAACACCCAGCCAGGACAACCCAGACACCTTTCACACACCCAATAGGATCAGGAAGATCCGAACTCAAAAGAGCCAGGTCCATTGCCGAGACATAAACCAGATCATGCAGGAAGTAAGAGAACAGGGCCTGATGCACCTCTGAAGAAGAAGGCATGAGGATGGAAACCTCCAGAAGGATGCCCACTGGGATCCCAAAGGTACCTGAAAGTGAACTCAAGGGGGAAGCCGCACTCAAATCTTAATCACACAGGGAGAGAGGGTAAAAAGCATTCTGCCCTTGCCAGACTAAGACCCTGTGGAAGATGAAAGGCTCCCCGAAGAGTTGAACGAGACCCAACGCCCCATCTCCGACCCAAGTACTGGAAGCAGCGGACATAGGCCCCCAGGGCAGAGCCATTGTCCTCGCCCACTGCACGGGAAAGACAGAGTTCAGAGAAGAGGCCTCAGAGGACGGGGATGGCTGGCAAATATAGCCTTGAAATCTTGGCAGGACCAAGAGACTCACCTGCCTCATGCCAATTCAGATGGGCAACCATCAAAGCCGCCTGAGCTACATCCCGAACTAAACCCTGCCCTAATCCTGAAGCCCTCAGATGCTTCAGGACCAGAAGGAGGGGAGGGGGAAAGAGAAGGCAAACACTGCCCACTGGGGAGGAAGAGGAGCCTGGCAGGAGCCAAGGCCGAATTAACAAACATCTCCAAATCCAAGTTTCTAAAACCACCGGGGCATCTCTGGGGCATCCAATTTGGCACACACCCTGGATTGGTGCAGTCTAGAGAAATTAAGATGAAGGGAAGTTGTTGCCTGGTAAGTCTGAATGTCATCAGGAGGCCTGGAATGAGGAGTCACACCCCCCACTCTTGGGGTCGAAGGTGTCACCAACCCAACAGCAGCATGGCCTAAACAGGTCAAATGAGCATCGCCTGATGACACAGATGATGTGCACCCTTCAACCTGGGCATATAGCAAGGGCGGGATTGACTATAGGCACGAGCGGGATTGACTATAGCAAGGGCGGG
>WNGS01163947.1:1210967-1294330 GCA_020271785.1 Procambarus virginalis
GAATTCTCATTGTGGTCGAGAATGAACTTGACTATGTACTACATGTGCAGCTTGATAAAATGCTGAATCATTTACCAAGATAAAAAACAGCATTGACATTTTTCTTAACATATATGTTTGACTTGAAAGGATAGTTAAACTTAGCAAAATTTCTAAAATCTTTTAATTTATGCTTGATGCGTACAAATATACTATAATTTGTACATAACTCAGAGGTTGTGCATTTTAACACACACACCAGCGGCACTCACCTTATTGGCACCCGAGTTACTGGCTTCCCAGCAGATGCTGCATCTTGCACCAGCTGCTGCCACACCGGATACCACATGCAACATGGTGATAGTCACCAAGTGCATATCTATTTACAATGTATGAATTCTTTACACATTCAGGACATTACAATTAAATTTGTTGTTTCAAAGCAAACTATCTTCGTAAAAATTATTTGGCTTTCAATGATCAGCATAGATTTCTGCCAGTTTGAACAACATATGATTCCCAAAGACATTAATTGAAAGAAAGTAATAGTTCATAAGGCTTCAAAGCTCAAAACAACAATATGCTTAGACATGAGCACAGATACTGTACCATAAAACATTATAAACTTTTAATCTCTTGTGTGAAACTTACCAAGAAATACTAAAATAAATCTATTGAAGTTAACCTGAATACCTGAGTTGTCAAGTTTGTCGAGAATAACAGAGAGGAGGTACGTGGTATAGTCTCTGTTGCTGCATTAATTACTGTGGTTATCTTATTATTATACAGCATGACGGTGCATTCACGTTCACTCTGGTAAAAAGACAAAATTAAACTACTGTACAGTATTAGCATTTTTGCCATTTATTAATTCTTTGCCAAGGTATAAAAATTATAGTAGTAAATCACTGATGTAAGCTAAAGGAAGTACAGAATACAAGTACAGTACTAATACTTGTACACTACCAAGCTAATACAAGTACGGTACAGTACTAATACATGTACACTACAGTGCTAATACAAGTACAGTACTGTACTAACCATACTAAAACAAGTACAGTAGAGTACTAATTATGTATAGTACTTGAAATGAAGGATATCTTTAATAAGCAGTCAACCCTTGAATAGCTCCAATTGCATTCTCGGATTACCTCCTGTACTCAAATCGCCAAATGTGATTTTTTTAACCAGATTTGTTAAAATCATTTTGTTTTGCACACCACGTTGTAGCCAAACCAAGCTCTTTAATGCTTTAATTACAATATCTTTATACAGTATTGTATAACAAAAATTGGTCTATATCTGATATTAGCTATGTCCTCTACCACAATATTTCCAAATTAATGGAATTTTACTATACTGTTAAGTGTTATATTTAGAACATGATACATTAACCACAGTATAATTCTTTAAAAAAAAAATTACTGCATCACAGCTACAAGCCTGATTTACAGTAAAGTAAATTTGATGCCAGCTATGTTTCAGATAATGGTGTACCAGGCAATCACACATGGTGAACCAGGCGATCTCACATGGTGAACCAGGCGATCTCACACGGTGAACCAGGCGACTGCATAGTGGGAAGGACCTGGGAACATTCACTATGAACAGTTTTTATCAGTCTGGATCTTCCATGACACTATCATCACTATATAATTGCACCAATCCTATTTATTTCATGACTTATTTATTTCATCATTTTTAAGTGATGCCATGGGCACGAGCTGCATGGCAGTGCTGTGAGCTGCTGTTGCATGTGCTGCTCGTGGTCATTCACTCAGTGCAAAATTCCTCTCACCCAGGTAGGGTTGCCCATGATTTTTCTCAAAAGATGACATCTATTTACTGGAGGCCTGAGAAAATTGTGATCTCCGTACAGTACTCTAAAAAAAATAGATGAACGTGTCGCGCAGTTTATAGACATTTGCCGAGAACATCCCTCATTGTGATACACAGTGGAAGGGTTGTGATACACAGTGGAAGATCTTTATGACCAAAGGGGTAAATGAGGAGAGAAATGAAACACTAACACCCTGCAGAGGAACAAAGATGGCTTAGGAGCTGCATGAGCCAGCTGGAGGTGAAAAGAAAGCACGAGACAATTTGCACAAAGGCACGGAAGAAGTGTCGACACCAAACATACAAAAGTGTGTCTGCCAAAGATGAATAAGAAGCAACAACATTAAGCACAAGATGCTAACCAACAAACCAAACAAAATGTAAAAAACCACTGGAACTGACACAGAAGCAGCACGACTAAGAAATAAAGAAATAAAGGAAACACCAGGAAACTTCATGCTGTTGCTGTGACAAAAGATGCATGTGCGACAACAATAATTCAGCTACCTATAAATTGCGATAAAATTTCAGACATGTAGATCAGCAGAGAAGGTTGACCCAGCCAAGTACATCACCATGCTGATCTGTTGAAAGAAGTGGAGACACTGAAAAACGACCGCCAAGGTGTCATAAGGATCACCTTGTATAAGTACGTCTCCAACCTGTACAGTACCTGGAGCAACAACTGAATCCTTACCGCAATCAACCCAGCCAAAAGACATCCACTGCAAGAGGCTTGCGATCGGAGAACCGAGCCATAAAGGAGGCTCTTGGACTTGCCAGTAGGCATCCTTAAGGTCCAGGGACATCATCCAGGAATCCACATGCAACACCAAGTGAACCTGAGCTAAAGTAGTCTTGCAGAAAATCAGACGGGGAATGAAGCTGTTCAATCCTGAGAGCTCAAGAATGTACCAGAGATCCACCAAAGTCTCACTTGGAGACCAGAAACAACTGGGATACCCATCAAAGCGAGTCAATTCAATAACCACCCAGATGAGAAAAATGGCCACAAAATGGGAAAAAGCTCTGTGATCCTCAGCAGTAAGGAATCCAGAAAGCACAGGCAGCTGAACATCGAACAGCAACATGTCTATGTTATAGGGAAGCACCAGAGCAAACAAGCAGTTATGAAGTTGTGCAAAAGAACACCAAAAAGACGGAACTCACATCCGCCACTCAAGCGTTCGGGTTCGGTAGAAACCGTCCCAAGTCCCCAAAGAAACAAAAAAAAAGAGGGGTGTTAGGTAGCCAGGATGATGCAGGAACTTCATACAGTAGCCAATATGGTTGTCAGCAAGCTAAGACGAATTGTGACCTTGTGCCGGAGACAAAAGGCTGTCCAGACTCAAAATCTTTAATTAGGCCAGGTCCATAAGAGAAGCAAGGCAATCCCACAGGAAGGAATCAAAAAATATTTGCACACCCCAAAGCAAAATGTAGGATGACAGAAGAACCAGAAATAAGATGTCTGTGAAACTGAATGATACACTGAAGCGCACCTGGAGGGGGAGGAGAGGGGAGGGGGGAAGCCGAGTAGTCTAGCTCATACATATACCCTCTGCAGATGGATCCAAAGTTCAAGAAGGACTGATAGACACCCTCAGATCTTTCTTGGATCTACCACCCCCAACCCCAAGGGTTAGCCATGATGACCCCAGAGTAGAACCGTGTTCCATGCCTGATGTCCGATAGAGGAAGGCATTATCCTACAGAGAAGGATTGGAGGAAAGCAAACTCCCCCAGTGAAGTTGAAGGCTCCGAATTCCTGAGGAAGGGGAAAGGGATGGATTAACTCTGCCTGCCATCAAAATGAATGGAACACCTCTTCTCCCCATAAAAGGTAACCATGGTACACCCAAAGCTGAACTCCAAAACCATTAAATGCTTTGAAGTCTGAACCAGGAGGGAGGGGGTTAGGGAGGAAGACTAGATGCTGGGCAAACCACACCAGCAATGAAAGAAGAAGGGGAAACTTAGAACAGGTGGAATTCACTGACCTCTTCAACTCTGGGTCTCTACACCACTAAAGGCCAACTCCAGAGCATCCTTTTTGAACACCAAGCTGCAAACCACAAATTGGAAAAAAAAAAACGAGCCTGCAAAGTAACAGCGGCTTGATTAAAGTCGAGGAAGGCTCAGATAACAAACCCAAAGAGCATAAACATCGCAGGACTCAGGGTTGATGGTGTCACCAACCCAGTACTTTACTCCATTTGATGTCATCCTTAAGGGGTGATTCTTACCTTTTTTATATTTACCCGTCCCCTTATAATTACTAACATTATTAATTGTTGTGAAGTCTTCTCCTGAACCTACTACTTTATGATCTCCTCCTCCTCCTCTGCAACTGTCCACCCTAGATGCTGTCTCCTTTTCCTTGCACCCAAAAAATTATGAATTGACTTCTATCCACTAAGTTTTGTACTAATTTACTATTGGATCCTAGTTTTTTCTAATTAACTCTTTTGTGTCTATTCCTTTGTATGTATGCGTGTGTGCACAAGTGTTATAGACTAAATAAAAATGAAAGTATCAGGCATGACAGCAGCTGTTTTTTGTATTCCAATAAAGATCATTCACACTACTTTAACATAATTATAATGCCTGCATTTTAACACTAAATTAAAGCAGCCTTGTACCATTAACCTCATTCACATAGACACAGCACTTGTATAATGTTTAACATGGTAAGTGGATTGTGTTGATGATAACGGTTAGTACATGCATGGTTAAGCCATTTTCCCCACACAAGCATTATTACATGTCAAGTGCCAAAGCAACTGTATGAATAAATTAGTCAAGTGATGATGCATTCACAGACTAAACCATTTATGTATTTCAAAAATGAGGTGCCACAGAAAAGAGTGGTAACATTCAGGAAGCACAGTCAGAAAATAGTTCCAATTACATCCATTTGAAACAAGTGTTTGTTAAATGATTAATAAACACCAAAAGCTAACGTTTTCATTACAGAAATTAATAAAAATTAGAGGACCAAGGAAGGTATGTTTGATATACATCTCCAATAATCAATTTTTGTGAGATTACTCAATGTGCATCTCCTGAACACAGCCACATCGTCATACAAATAGAATTATCATAAAATTGTATCAGTGTTAACTTTAAATATTTCATATAAATACTAAACTTAAAATATGATTGAAATAGGCATTAATGATAAGCACCCGAGGAAAACATTGAAAAAATTGCTTTAATAAATAACTAAAATTCTTTTATTAAATTACTAATATAACTGTACAAAACCTTAAGTATGACGTGCAATAACAAGAACAGCTAATGTTTCATAGAAATAATGTTAATTGTGCACAGACTGCATCTAATACAATCTTTGTTTTACTACCGTACTTCAAATCTTGGTACTTATTATCTACAACAATGGACATAAACACACCAACAAATCCTTTGAGGATCAGAGGTTGATACACAGCACAGAGGTGACACACACACACACACAACCTCCAACTTTAAAATATGTGTGTTGCCAATTTACTGAAGACTATCTGTATTTTTTGGACACAAAAAATCTAGTTCAAAGATAGCACATACTAAGCTTACCATACCATCTACAGACCCTAACTATGTTATAATGTGTGGAAACAAATGCTGAGATTTCAAATGTTGTACAAGAGGCCCAAAAAAAGTCAAGTCAAACTCAACACCTCTACTGTGACTTGTAAATAAATTATTTAAGGTTTCCACCACTAGGTAGCCAATAAATCTCAAGAACAAGTCAATCTGCCAGCTGAAGAAACATCAACAAGCACTTAGATCTGTCTTCAGTTGAAAGCCACCTCTGGAGCATGTTTTTTATCCAATTATTTACCAATAAACCATTTGTTATTTTTCTTACCTTAAACTTCAAACCAATCTACTTAATTATCTTATATAATATACTCTAATATATGATTGTCAGTGAACAGATTGCGTGTTTTATTACATATCAAAACACATATCAGAAGTATTTTAGACAAAAGTTATTAATTAATTACTGAATCCCAAAATTCTTCATTGTACTATATTCCTTACTTTCTATTACCATACTTCTAAAATCCTCTACTTTCTTTGGCTACACACTCGTGAAACTTCTTAAACATACATTTAGTTACCTTGGCCTGTTTTATCAACAACAATGTTATTAAAATGAAAAATATAATCACATTTTTAATTAAAAAAAAAAAGCCATCACTTTTGTTCAGCTGCAACACTAATAATAAGTATACACAGTACAGTAATTCATGATTGTGAAATTAACTTTTAAAGATATAAACAGTATCAAAATATTGCTCAATATTATTGCACAAATGCATAAACCATAACAAATAATGAGAGAAATTGGTATAACTCACTCATTAACATTACAAAGAATAGCTGTGCCAAGCACAGAAATCCCTCGGTCAATTTTACCTTCTACCTCTAAATGTGATGAACTACTCCCAATTAAGTGCATGACGAGTTTTGAGTGGCAATGATAATTATCAAGTTTCAAATCGATATTTCTTGGCTATCTGGTGTCGAAAAAAAGGAGGGGAAGGGGGGGGGGGCAGGGGCAGTAGAAAAATGGTACATATGACTTTACTCATGACTTTACTAATGTAATGCAAGCTTTTATTACCTCCTAAATACCTTGCATACAACTACACCACATAATACCAATACTGTATCTTATCTGCATATTACAATTTATTTATTTTTAAATTCTATTCTGCACAAAATTTTCATAGTACATTACTATACATGTAAAAATAAAATAAATATACTTTCATTCTGATTTCAATGTACTTTCTTATAGCTGCACAATAATAAATCTTCATTTTAAAATCAAATAAATACGCTTCTTATTTTTATATCAAAGTACTCTCTTGTTGTGCATTGGGAACTAGTATGTTGCAATAAAGAATAGTGACTTTTCATATATTCTCTAGACACTCGAGTACATAGGGTTACTTATGGTTGAAAATTCTCAAGCCATTCATTTCCCATAAGAGAAGCGACATTCAGCTACTTGGTAGATGAGTTTGAACATGGTGATGTGTCGGATGTTGTACCCAAAAAGCCATAACAAATCCTTTTGATTCAGCATCACCAAAATGGTATCATCACTTGAGCTTTGGAAAGTAACATCAAACTAATCTTTCTCTCAGTCTCTCATTAGTGTTACCCTTAAATTCTTATGCTATTACACAGAAATACAAACTGAATTTTGAATATATCAATGAAATTATAAACAAATTCTCAGCATAAACAGCGAATAGACTAAGGAATGGAATGTGTAATGAGCGTGGCTGATCCATAAATATCTATGGTATGAAGGAAGAATTAATGCAAAGGTCAGCTGCAAGCTTTGATATGTTTCTTAAAATATGGTAGCAAATTGAACCACCTCAAGGTAAACTCAAGGTAATAATCGACTTGAGAATGGTCCAGGACGGACTGAAACGTCGTCGTCCCTTCACCTTCTAGTGTGTGATCTGGTCAACAACAAGTAAACTACAAGGAAGAATAAAGGAGGCTCAAGATTTTTTGGGGAGAGCGGAACTAAACAATATTTTTGCTTGTGTAGAAAGTAATCATCTAATAAATGTTTCTTAAAAAGAATAAACATCAGAAAGTCAAAATTTAAAAAGCAAAAGCCACTTAGAATGAGGTAGTGTTGAGGTGATGTGCATACACATATAATAACTGAAATAACATGTATGCTAAACATAACACAAAATATAACTTTACAAATGAAGGCTAAAAAGCTTACTAATGTCAAGGATAAGTTTTCATCTTCATCTATAGCCAAATTAGATATAAACAGGAAAATATTAATGAATTCAAATGCTAGCAAGCTATACAAATAACAAATAAGAGGTATTCTCGACATGTTGAAATGTTGCAGATCAAAATGTTATTAAAGCACAACAAAGGAGAATAGTTTTGGACTATGACATACTTTTCTTCACATGCATCAGGCTGAATATAGAGGTCTTTCTTAATGTTCAGGAACAGTAGTTGGTTAAATTACTGCCGATATTTAACATCAACAAAATATCTTCAGTAACATATTTCCCAAGACAAGGCAAGTCAAAATCCTTCACTCTGGTTAACATTGAATTTGTGAATTAACAGTGAATTACACTGTGTAAATTTTATAGTAAGTGGAATACATTCTACAGTTATTTATTTCCTTTTCTTCACCTTGAACGAAGATGACCTTCGGAGAACTCTTCTTCCAATTAAACCAAGATGCTAGAACACTAGTCTAGCATGCATATTTTATCCTCAACATTAGGATAGATTAATTGTATTATAATATTATATATTATATATATATATATATATATATATATATATATATATATATATATATATATATATATATATATATATATATATATATATATAATTAACCTATCCTAATGTTGACCATGAAGGAAACTAGAAACTTTTCAAGTGGAGGGAATGATCTGGACTTGCCCTATCTAGCAGTATGTACTTAAGTAACTCTACTACCTGGTGGAGCAGATTGAAAGATGAACTCAATTACTTTTTTGCTGAGCACATGATCAAGCTTAGCAGCCACTTCTCTGACCAAGTTGCACATTTATAAACTGCCCTTCAGACAGTAAAGTTCTAAATCTGACTTTTGCCAGATGAGCCTGCACACACAAATCATAAGGTCTTAACTTTAAAAACAAGACTAATCAATAAATTAAAACTAAAAGGATATTCACCAATGACATACCAATCTGAGGTAGTATAGGCTCCTTCAAAAAAACTGTTACACTGCTTATTCCAAAACTCACTTTGGCAACATATATAGAAAAATGCCTAATCACATATATGCTGAGTGTAATTACATTTAATAAGAAAAAATACTATCAAAGATTGAATGAAAAAGAACACTATTTTCCTATTACTTAATGACTGACTACAGTGTGTACCACTCCATAAGTACATCTAAGACACCTTTATCATTACAATACAGTAAAGTATTATAAAATTACACAACACATTAAACATGTAAAATACATTCTGAAAAATGACAAGTTGACTGTAAACCACTGAAACTTCTCTCAAGCTTCCAGTAGAAATGATATATGATTTTTTCTTTATTTTACAAGCTTTGCACTTGTGACTTCCTACAATAAGGTTCTGGTTATCTCACATACTTGAGTCAAAGTCTTACAGTACTTACAGCACTGTTGCACCAAGTTACTACCATGCACACTGTTATCAATTATAAAAAAAATGTAACAATAAAAATGATGCGACTAATCCATTGGTATCATTGGATGGAAGCTGAATGTATGCTAATGATACCAGGAAATGGCTGATCACCTCACCAACTAATGCCTACAGATGAACAGGAAGATGAGACATCATCACAACTATAAGACAATATATATGCAGCTGCAGATGGCTTTTTGAATCGTTTTAGTTATGGAGATAAAATTAACACACAAAATGCCTACAGAATGTCTGGCAGCCCACCTGACCCAATCACTAGTGCTGGGAAAGTAATCCGACTAATTATCTCGTGCTTAGTTATTATTCAACGAGTGACATAACACTGCTCTCCATGATAGTACGTCACAGATTTTTCAAATGTTAATGATCATTCAAAGATTCAAATTTTCTATTTGTTCATGTGTTTTTGCTACTTCTTCAGCTTGTTTATATATTAAGCAGCTTATCCATACAACAATTTGCTCTTATATCAACCATATCCTCCTTTCAGCATTTTAGCCCAAGAATAAGGGCTTATACTGACATTCTTCTCTCAGCATTTTAGCCCAAGAATAAGGGCTTATACTGACATTCTTCTCTCAGCATTTTAGCCCAAGAATAAGGGCTTATACTGACATTCTTCTCTCAGCATTTTAGCCCAAGAATAAGGGCTTATACTGACATTAAAAGATCTGAACGTTAATGTTGGGTCTTTAGCAAGTGCAAGCTTGGATGATGTCTTTTTTTTTTTAAATTGAATACACAAGTAACAGATTTGACAGTTACGGTTAAATGATGAGCTTAAGCGGCATTTTACATAAATATGTAGAAATAAACTATGATGATGTACTGTACATACGAACTTGCTTTGAATGCAATAATCGATGCACTGCAGAAATGAGAAATGCATTGTATCATCAATCTTTGGCCATGGATAAGGAGTTCTATGGTTACTAAACTGTAAACCAAACTTATTACAGCACTGGATCTCTCTCTATTGTAGCATATCAATAATGACAACTCCAAAATTTAGCCGAGACACCAAAAACAGTGAATAAAGGTGTGAACCAGTGCATTATTATATTTTGCACTCCTTTGAATTATTCCTCCGACTGTAATGTCGTATATAAATCATGACGTTTGATAGTCGAAAATAAAGATTACCGAGTGATCATCTTTGTTATGGGTAAGGCAGTTATCGATATGTAAATTTATTTAATTGGCAAACAAAACTGTTCAGTAATGAATAACAATGAAAAAATCCACAACTAACTTCACTCCTAATTGTATTGCCGTTTTAAGTTCATCAAAACTCTGCCAATCATCTCTGTGTTCTAACTCAACCATCCAAGACATGTCTATATTATATATCTGTATACCATGAGATGTATCTTTCAGCCAAATTTACAGTACAACTAGAATCTTTGTAAGCATCAAGGCTGATTCTCATATACAGTACTTAAGAAATGCCATCACTAACCTTAATAAAATGCTTCAGGCTTTATAGGGAGCACGATAAGCACTCCTAGTAGGACTTCGACGTCTACTGTCAACAATTCTTGAGCCTACCCACCATAACAAATACTGTATACAGTATGACAAAATACTATAGGCATCAATCAACCACATTTTGGCACCACAAAATTAAAACATCTTACCTATTTTGTTAATCAGAAGATACACTGTAATATAAAATAACAATGTTATTGTCAAGTTTGACTTGAACAGCAGGAAAAATCTCACTCGAGTTTTCCCCGAACATCTGCTTTGCAGCTGCCATTATCCATAACCAAGTTCGATTTAGGATAAAACCTAGATACCTATAAATTTGTTAATAATAATAATAATAATAAATAATAATAATAATAATAATAATAATAATAATAATAATACAGCTATTTTTATTAAGAACTCAAAATCAATTTTGTTTATCATTAATATATAATAATACCTGATAAATGATTACAAAAACAACTTCAATCTTAACAAATATTAACAGAATATTGATTCTGAGCAACTACACTAGGCTAAAGGTTCCTGCAATATTACACAGGACAGCATGGATTTTACATTTAATTATGGGTTTTTGCCTAGAAAGATGTTCGTTCATCAGAAATCAGCTTTAAGAAATTACTTAAATACAGTAAACATAAATTATTTTATTCGTTAACTGCACCACAAAACAACAATTTAGGAAAACTATAAAGTTTACAAATTCTACAAACATATTAACATTGATAATTGATATTTTAATAAAGATAAAATGTTTAACATTACCTGACTTCATATCATAATAATAATAAAAGCCCAGCATTGAATGTAATGGAATACTTTTTCTGGAGGAGCCTCAGTGGTTTCTTGAAGTTATCTTCGAGATGCTCCATACTAAAAGGTCACATCACTCATTGGAGTTAGACTTGGCCTACTGGGGACCAGAATAAGAACTGCCCCCCCCCCATCCTCACAGAGGTACCTGGACGGATTGTACCAGGATGGATTGTACATGGATGGGGTTATGAGAGTTCTTCCTACTTCCCAAGCCCAGCCCAGACCTAAGCTTGAAAACAGGGTAGAGGAAGTGAGTGACAATTTGCCACTCCACTGAGAAAAAACTCCAGAAAGTTAGTGAAGCTTTACAGACAACAGGAAGGTTCATAGAAAATGAAGCCTCAAAACAAACTCGGAAAACAATTAACGCAACATCAGGAATTCACTCAAACTAGCTTGAAACTCGTTAGCCCTGATTACCACCACCAGGTGGTACAGCCCCAGGCCTCAGCTGGCTCCTTATCTTAGTCCTGGAGCAGGTGTACAACCTAGCAATGAACCAACAAACTAAGGAGGGGCAGGAGGGGAAATCAGGAAGTCACCGGGGTTCCTCCAGAATGTGGCATTTCAGTGCATTCAATGCTTGGTTTCTAGGGAGAATCACCCAGTGGCTCCCTGAAGTTAACTAACCACAGAGAACAAAATCAGGGAGGAGGAGAGGTGGCAGGTCCTAGTAAAAAGGAGAGAACCCAGGCCAGGAGACACAGCCCACAGTAACACACAACTGACTAGGACCAGGAACACTGACTAAATACTGGGTCACCACAACCCTGCTAGAATGCAAAAACCACCATGTCCATATATCAGGCCAGGACATGTTGTAGAAGACAGTGGCCAAAGCTGTGAACTTGTGAACATAATGGGCCCCAGATGCTAAGGATCTGCAGCAAAGCCAAAGTCCTTCCCAAACACATCCATCCCCCAGAATGTTCAACTAACTCTGAAACCTTGAAATGTTTTGGAGGCAGTACCTGGGGAGAAAAGACCACAAGCAGAGCTAACCATGCCCATGGGAAAAGAAAAAGGAGGCAGCATGGCAGGTAGAAACAATTATCACTGTCAGGCAGCAAAGACAAAAAGCACCCTTCAAACTCGCACTCAGCAATGGTGGACTATGTGCTGTTCCATAACAGACCACGCCAGAGACCTGCAAGGGGATTACCAGGGTCTGAAGGTAGCTAAGCAGAAACCCTAGGCACCGGGGCCGCATGCTAGAAGAACAGTCACCAAATGCAGCTAAAACCACCAGGCTACAAATGATAACTGCAACATGGTGTTTAAACAATCATGCGAACCCCCCACCACAATCGACAGAATGCACCCAGACAAGGACTTCAACAAAGGAATCAGAGATTCATGGTTAGCCCAAGGCAAGGTCTTCAACATGGTGTCCAGGCCTTTCAGTTGCAACCTCCCCAACACACCAGAGAAGATAACTCTCGACTGTGCACGGGCAGATTTAGCAGGCACTCGGGGAAGACAACCCTGAATGCATGCAGAAGAAAAAAAAATAAAAAAACAATCCCACACAAAAAGCTACATAAAAAAACTTGCATGCGAAACTAATACTGAAATAAGGATCAATGCAACAAGCAAATGGCCCTTGAAGGACAAAGTCCAAGGATAGTCGGCACTTAACTTGAAGAGATGGTACTTTCTCAAGAATGGCAGACCTAACAGTAAAGGCAGAGGTATTGTCCACCACATCTGCAACAGAGCCGAGATTGGGAGCCAGTCGAGGGTGGGGCTGGGCTGCCTGGTGGTGGTATTTGTCAACTAATGAGTTTTGAGCTAGTTTGAGCAAGTCCCTAAATCTGTGTGAATAGTTTGGGGAGTTGTGCGGTGGTTTCGAGGCTTCATTTTCTGTGAACACTCCAGCTTTGTAGGGCTTTGCCGAATTTCTGGAGGCTTTTTCAGGTGGCAAATTGTCACTCGCTCCATGCGCTTCTGTGAGGGGTCCAGGTTCTGGTCCTTGTCCCTGGTAGGCCAAACAGAACTTAAACATCTGATGCGACCTTTTATTATAGAGCAATCTCAGCAAGATAGCTTCAGGGAGACACCGTGGATGTTCCCCCCAGAAAATATAAATATTACCACTCTGCTGAAACTAAATACTGTACTGTATATTATAATTAGACATTTTTGCATTGAATCAAAGTTTCCCTGACACATTACTACGCAAAAACTACAATTTTTTCTCTTCACAGGGCTGCAATCAGAAAAATAATTAGAGTACCTACAATAATAAGCTGCCTAAACTGTAAAATAATATGTTTTAATAAGGCAAAAATCAATATACTGTACTTTATTGCTAAATATTACATAAATCTATGAAAAAATTCTGACCACAATAATGTACAGCCCCAAAAGATCATTCTTCACAGAAGATTCATCATCAGATTGTCAACCTGAGAGCAACTCAGAACAAAGTAATTTTCTAACAAACATTGTAAAATAAATAATATGATAATTTTTACAAATAAAAAATCGTCACTCATTAATTGCAACAGTTTTGAGTGAATACAAAGATGAGAATGAAGATTCAACTCAATAATGTGCGAGCAACAATAACACACACAATATGCAACCGAGTATCACTTCCTCGAGAGGGACTTTAGTGACTGGTGGGAAACTAATGTGTTATTCATGTATCCTTGCACCAGCCTGTGCCTCATGACCATGTAATGAAGGTAGGGGTATAAATTTACATGCTTGCCAGCAAGCTATCTTCTTTATATTCCTACCAACAACTGTCATCGCTTTATCTATGGGAAGAAACACATTTGACTCGGCAGATTAATTGCTGACCACAGCAGCAGTTCAACACATGCGCACACTCTAAAATGGCTACCTAGTGAGTTGTCTATAATTGTATGAATGGATCGGTCACCTGTGGTGGAGGTAAAAATTCAAATCGGGTAATGCACTCGACAGCTTCGTGCACGTACGTACATGCTTGCCTTGAAAAAATTGCATCACACACTATTTAATCAAAACCAAAATCTTACACATTCAAATAATTTGATACCAAATACTATCTGCAAATGTAAAAAACTTCACCAGAAATCTGCAGGTAATGTCCAAGTGGAGCAGCAGCAGCTGACTGATGTCGTCTTCTAGCCAAGCTGCACGCCAAGGTTCTTCACCTATCTATGCAACCCTTGATGCTTCTCACATCAGATGGCTGAGTCAACAGCTGCTTCAAAAACCATGACAAAGATTATATATGGGGTGCTATTTACAGTATAAAAGTAAACATGGTCATGTACCTTACTATACATTCTGATCATCTTAACCTACTTAGGGATTCTCACTGGAAAGAGTCACTTCCCACATATTACACATTATCCCGTTTCATAAAATTTTTACAACTGGTGTACTGTAATAAACTTTGTACAGTATGTAACCATGCAAACTCTAATCAAATAGCACAATTTTAAATTTTTCCAAAAATCCATAAAAATATTCTCTTATCTCTCGACCCTCAACTTGTTCCCCTATATGCACAAAGTTACCTCTTTCTGCGACACAGTTTTTTATGCTCCTTATGCCAATGAACTTGTTGACACTCAATAGAGCAGTAGGCCGTGTTCCAGCAGCAATGGTAGATTGCCTCAGCTTCACATGTCCAACACTGCAATATAATACAAACTTATTACATACACACACACACACACTAAACTCCCCGATATAAAAATTGGAAAGCTTTTATTATTATTTAATTTTTCATGAAAAAATCAAGCAATTTTAAATTTAAATCAACATCTCAGTTTGTCATTGGAATTTTCTGGAAGGGTCAAATGGTGGCTTCCTCTCACTAGCATGGAGATAGCTACACATTAGCTATCTCTAGGTCTAGCCTAGCTATCTCTAGATAGCTAGGCTAGAACTAAGAAGAACTAAGAAGCACGAGTTACGAGGAGAGGCTGCGTGAAATGCACCTCCCGACACTGGAAGACAGAAGAGTAAGGGGAGACATGATCACCACCTACAAAATTCTCAAGAGGAATTGACAGGGTTGATAAGGATAAACTGTTTAACACGGGTGGTACGTGAACAAGGGGACACAGGTGGAAACTGAGTAGCCAAATGAGCCACAGGGATGTTAGAAAGAACTTTCAGTGTCTGAGTAGTTAACAGATGGAATGCATTAGGCAGTGATGTGGTGGAGGCTGACTCCATACACAGTTTCAAACGTAGATACGACGGAGCCCAGTAGGGTCGGGAATCTGTACACCAGTTGATTGACAGTCGAGAGGCGGGACCAAAGAGCCAGAGCTCAAACTTCGCAAGCAGAAATAGGCGAGTACAAATAGTTGAGTACATACAGGTCTCATCAGCCTGCTACTAGGTGGCACCATCTCCAGAAGCTGCCGACTCCCGTGACAATACACACGTGTCCTTTTGCAGATGTACACCTATATACACCTATGAGGACCTCTCCTTGAGTCAACAGCTTTAGTGGCTCCACACTTTTTCTAGACAAGTGCTGGCCATCCTTTGGACCCTGTCCTGTGTGGGGCCATTTGCTTGCATATTATTTTCAAGTTTAGTGTTTTCTTCACTGGCATGTGTTACAAGCTTAATTTGTTGTGTGGATTTTGGTCATGTTTTGCCTCAAGCTCCATGTGTTTAGGGCATCTCTTTCCTAGGTTCTCATTTGAGATTTTCCCTACTCTGACAGTGACTTCTCTAGTAAGTTTGGGAGTTCATTCCTGAGAGGTCAGACTACTGTGTAGGGTGCTTTGCCCTGAATAATGCAAGGGTCTTCTACAAGGCTCTGAGGTTGGGGCACTCAGAGTTTTATTCTTGAGGGGTGCACTAGGGGTTTATAATCTTGCACATACAGCATGCGACTGGTGCCTTTTGCAGCCGTGTCTATCCTTAGGTCCTCATTTGGTGTCAATTCTTTCGGAGAATGCCTCTAGTACCCAGGGTGTCCTGCATGGCCTTTACCTCTAGGCCCTAGCAATCCTCACGGGGTCTTCATCGTGGCTTGTTATGGATCAACATGCCAAGCCTGCACTTGCTATGTGTGAGTCTGAGAGATGTCCTTTGGCACAGCTACATGTTGATGGTCATTTTTTCTGTCTCCATTGTGCTGCCTGCCATGTTGAAGAGATCTAACAGGTCTGAAGGCTGCTAACCAAGTAGGAATCCCAGGCATCTGGGCTGATTGCTGGAAGAACAGATACCAATTGCAGCCAAAAATAACCAGGCTAACAATGGCGACTGTGATGTGCTGTATAAACAAGCATGGGAATCCCAGAATGCCCCCCTCCCCCCAGCATTCAAAGAGATTACAACAATCATTAGAAGAGGATAAAACAATGTTAAGCTATTTTGGAATAGGATAAAGGTAGAGAACAAACATAAAATATGCAGCAAATTCATTACTTTAGTTACATACCCACTGTTTTTTCTTTGTGTCAGATACCACATGTTTGTGCTTGTCTTCTATTTCATTTATCTTAGTTCGGTACTCATCCTTGACTCTATCAACCTCCTTCTCCACCTGCTTCATGGTTGACTGGATTACTTTTTGTTTCTCTGCTTCATACTCTCGTCTTAGCTGAAATCGGATATAATTAAGTAAGTACAGTGAAGTGATTGCAAGTAATTACATTTTTTTTATTATATGGGCAAGAACCATTTATAAGAAAAATTCTGGACAGTAACCGTTTCTTATTACAAGTTATGATAGGTGCACTAAACTTGAATATACTGTATTTGGGAAAATCCGTACCCCATGTTGGCCTCTTCCCTCTGTGTTCTGGAAATGGGGAAGTTTTGCTTAAAAGTCTTTAGAATCATGCTGTTATGGCAGGTTGACATTCTGTTGAACACTTAATACATCTTGGAATGATCTCTAGAAGCTCCATGGCAGAATTTATGTAATAGCCCCATTGAAAAGTAAGGGGGTGTAACAAGTACTCTTCGGGACAACTCTGTAAACATTAACAGCCCAAGACTTTTCTCCACACTACATGCAGCAGCTTTTAACAGTCCAACTGACCGATGAACAGGAGGCTTAGAATACATCATGGTAATATTGATCACTGGAACCACCTCAAGAAGAGACCTTAAAGGTTTCAGGACTTTCCTTCAATCTCTACTAGCTTAATCTCTGATCCCATATTCTTTAAGCTTTGCACATGGGATTAAAGGAAAATTGCAGGGCCCTTGTCCCCCAATAAGCAGTCTCTCTCACAGGTACCTGGCAGTGGTTAGTCTATTCCAACATTATCAGAGGATAAGCTCAGAGAGCTTCCCAAAGCTGCCCTTGTGATGCTATCACCAGTAGCTCTATGTTAATTTCACTCTAGCTAATACAAAAAACTTATTTGCTCTTGCTCTTCCTTAAATGCTAATTATCAAGATTTAAGATTTTTGACACCTGTGCAACAAAGGCACAGTTCAAGTTCAGTCTATTTAGATTTGGTTAGTTTAACCATCGTGCTGCACAGAGCACGTTGAGGTGCTCCGAGAGTTTTTGCTATACAGTACTGTATTTTTAATTAGGCTATATTTTAGTGTTTTTTAATGTTTTCATCACTCTGTGTGTGTTTTGAAACGAAAATAGTTGAGTGTGGAAACATTTTGACCTTAACTTTACCAGAACATTTATAAAAAACAACAAAAATATGTCCTTGACAATTGCACTATGAAGTTTTTTGCCGAAACCAGGTGCGCAGCGCAGTGGTTAAGCAACAAAATATCATTCTAAAGTGTATTGCTAGATATTTCACCATCCAGAAAAGGTGACAATTAATGCTTCTAGTACCTACAGGCTCACCATAGCCCATGCTACATGGAACTTTTTATTCCCAGTAGCTGAATCTTAAACAACAACAACAAGCTTCTAGTACACAAAATAATACAAACATGTTTACCTTTTCAGCCAGGTCTCTCATTGCTTTCTCTGTGTCTTTAGTTCTCTTGTTGCTCCTTTCACCAAATTCCTCCAGTGCCATCTGATAAGGAGAAGGTATTCATAACTTAATTATTTAATCTTCAATATTTTATTTCAAAAACATTATTTCTTAGATTATATGTTTAACTAGAGACTAGAATAAAAAATATAAATCATTATAAAACATTAGCAATATGAACAAATTACACACAATTTTGTTCTTTATAGAAAAGGTTATTTGCCAATGTGCAGTAGGCCAAATGTAGAATGAAGACATCAAACTACACAAAGACCACACATTATTTTTCCAATTTAACCACTGTAATGCAATATTCAATCAATCCATTAGCATTAAACAATTCCCAATTTCATGGGAGGTATTTGGCCTTGAGTGGGGAGAAGACAGATTGATTGATTAAGATTAAGCCAACCAGGAGGTGGCACAGGCATGAATAGCCTGTGAAGAAGACAGAGGATGGTTCCCCAGCACTAACTCCTGCACGTCTATCAAAGGAAATATGGGGGTTGTTTGCACCAGAGAGAGTGTATGGTGGTAGGGTCACCACATCACTATTTTAATACTTCATAATGCATTTAATTACAAATTTGATGAATCCAATATAACGGCTTCCATTAGCCTGTGCAGATGCCACCTATAATAGGGAGTATTAAAGATTTCATCATCATATACTTTTCCTTGGAAGTACCAAGGCTGCTGAAGCACCAACCTTCATCAGTCTTGTTGAAGTTTGTATACCAACAGAATGTGTTGGCAGTTCCTGACTTGATGAAGATACTACATCCTCAGGGGCTGGAGGTTCCTTCTGCAAAATTAAAGAGAACAAATCATAATGGAAATGGTCTACTCTGATTGTTTAGTACAATAAGATAATGTCAGCTCTGGTTCTTTTCATTTTATAGTGATTTAAGAGTTTCTTTAGCTGATTCTTATAAACTTTAGTTGTTGCCTTAGCAACAACACTTTCCTTCTAGCATTCTCTTGACATTCTAAGTTTTTCTGAGCTAAAGCCATAAGGTTGTTTCCATAGGCTATGTAGTCCACCCAGGACACCAATCACTGCCATGCTCTATACAACTTAACAGCCCACAGTTATGACATACTTCAATTGCCTTTACCACACATTTCAGAAAGGTAGAAAGAGATTTGTAAGACCCCATGGATTGTGTATAAAAGTGGTTAGCAGCAGTCAGGGTCAGAACTAGGCAGAGGAGACAAGATGACCAGACCAGCAGAGAACAAGGAAAAAATCATCTGTGGCACAAGGATTCTGGACCATATGCTTGACCCAACCAATGAGGCAGATATGCCAAGCAAGAGAGACAAATGAAAAAGAAACAACTACATGGCAGTGAGGAGAGAGGCAGAAACAAGTTTGATAAATAGGTATCTTGAGGTTATCTCGAGATGATTTCGGGGCTTTAGTGTCCCCACGGCCCGGTCCTCGACCAGGCCTCCACACCCAGGAAGCAGCCCGTGACAGCTGACTAACACCCAGATACCTATTTTACAGCTAGGTAACAGGGGCATAGGGTGAAAGAAACTCTGCCCATTGTTTCTCGCCGGCGCCCGGGATCGAACCCGGGACCACAGGATCACAAGTCGAGCGCGCTGTTCGCTCGGCCGACCGGCTCCCTAAGGTAGCAGACAACCAGCCAACAACTTCCAAGTAAACTGTTTCACAACAATGTGGTTCGTTTCGATGTCACGAAGCAAATACAGTTCTGACTTTTTACCACTCGAGATTCAAATCTATATAAACATACAAAATCAGCAACATACATTAAGAAAAGACAAATTTTGAAAGCAAAAGCATCTTTATTAGCTTTTGCAGACACAGAGTAACAATTCTAAATTTGTTCACTGATAACCTTTTTCATCTTTGGGGTTTTTGCTTTAGATGTGGATGATATAGATGATGCTTGTTCCTCTTCTGGTTCATCATCTTCCTCTTCCTCTTCCTCCTCTTCTCCCACGTGTTCCTCCTCCTCATCATCATCATCATCCTCCTCATCGTCATCATCATCGTCGTCATCGTCGTCGTCGTCGTCATCGTCATCAGCATCATTTACATCCTCATCACTGCCACTTATATCCTATCCTCCCCAAAAAAAAAAAGATTGAAAAATTATGAAACATTAATTAGTTTGGCTTAATTAAGAAAATTATACTGTACATATATGGCTCTCAGCACACTACTAGTACTTTTAAATCAATATATTCGAGACATATAAATGTGCCACAGTCAAATTCCCTAATTTACACACACACACAAAATAGTGGCAAAAAAATATTAGACAGTTTTCTTTTGCAATCAGTGGTAGATGGTTGGAACAAGTGAGAAAGCGATGGAGACCAAAACCGTCAGTATAGTACAGTAGTTTCAAAGCATCATATGACTGTGTGTTGGGAAGACAAGACACCACAAGCATAGCCCTCATCCTGTAACTACACTTAGGTAATTACATTCACACAAAATTAGGAGCAGCAGAATGATGGGGGAAAGGGGAAGGGGGGCACGGAGGAAACGAGACACAGGTAAATCAGTCACAGATAGGTCAGAATGATCTTGTGTGTTACGGTTGTAAATAAATGAAATGAGTTATACAAAAGAGCATTTGAAGTTAAAGTAATACACAAGTTGAAATGCAAATATGATAAGAGAAAACCAGTGCTGAATGAAATGAAATGCTTCATTCCGGTAGAGCCCCAGTGGTTCCCTGAAGCTATCACACCGAGATGGCTTCCCACTATTGAGTCGTATCAGTCACTGGAGTTTTGTTTGGTCTACTAGTCCTCTCTTAGATGAATGAGAGTTGGAGATTGTTATGATCACATGTGTAACCTATTCTTTTTGGATTAGGCACCACTGCTATCTCATTGGTCTACTCAAAAACTAGATCATTGTACCCATGAGAAACTGGTAAGAGCCCAGGTAGGGCACACCAAAATAAT
Source organism: Procambarus virginalis (assembly GCA_020271785.1). NCBI lineage: Eukaryota > Metazoa > Arthropoda > Malacostraca > Decapoda > Cambaridae > Procambarus > Procambarus virginalis. Next base: position 1,232,237 of record WNGS01163947.1, read on the forward strand.
TCTAGGTCTGGAGTTTGTCTCTATCAGACGAGTGTCAATCAAGCTAATCGGCTACTAATGAGATTACCCACAAGAGAGACTCAAATAATTAAGTCATGCGATAAGACTCATTAATTTCAGGCAAACCCACCGCAAGCAAAATCCGGTCACGGAAGATGAGACTAGCACACAATTTTACGAATGAACTTGATTTGTAGAGCAATGAGGTGAAGTGACACCACGTGATCGCTAGCCGAGGTAATGGACTGCACTAGAGTATCCAAGAATATCTTAAACATGAGTTTACTGTGAAACTGGGACAGGTTACACGAGTGATATACAACTGTACATCAGTTACAATAGTCGCCACCTGATTCTCCGTATGAAATTCCTCATGATTTAACCAACTTAGACGCATAACGTGATCCATATGTGTTACATAAATTGTCTGCAACCGCCACGCCATTATCCACATAAGAGTGATCAGAAAATAGCCACCTATGCCTTGCCATGGGTGTATCAATCCACCTGCGCATCTGCATGAAGCTGCTATGTGACACCATCGCCACCTGCCTCTCACCCGTGCATGCCACATGTGGCCCATTGTGTCCACCTGCTCAACCGAATGGTGTCCTAACTAGATACCACATGTAGTTAGGATTATTGTGAATCCAACACCATGTGATCCTTTGTGTGTACACCTGTTCCACTGTGCCATAGTAATGAGTTATATTAGTGGAACCCTCATCTGCTTGCCACGCCCTAACATTGCCACGGTCGTGTCATTCCAGCTCTCAAGTTTTTATGAGTGTTGTGAGCTAGAGACTGGTGAACTGTAAGTATAATCTCTACATTTCTTATTATTGTTTCTCTGCGTTGATCCTGTGACCAGCCACCCGACCAATAGATATCTCTTTGAACACCCGCAACAGGAGGGAGGTATACAATTGAGGAAACTGGATGGTGTCAGTGAAGCAATCAGTGATACTGCCCACCTGTCACCTGTATATTTAATTTATACACATACCTCACATTTAGTGAATTATCATTATTCAGGTAACATCTCAGCGACACGTCATATTTCATTATTGAATACCGTCGGTGATATATTGATTTCATTATTAATTTTTAGTGATATAGTAGTGTGTGTATAACTTACTGATTTCATTGAATGTGTATTGTTGTATACTCCCAGTGTGTCCTGTTGGAACTCAAATCAATGTCCCATGCAAGAGGGTAGAGACTCAAATGTCTCCTCATACTAGTGCCATGGAAACAATTTCTGATGAATGGTTTGCATGTATCTTTGTCATAACACTTTTCATTACCGTAAAGTAAAGCTCCCTGTGTATTAGTAAGTTTACTGAATAAACTTGACATTAGTACCAGTGTCTTTTCGTAACATTTTCCTAAGTTAAATTTTCCCCTGCTATTTACTCTACTCTTATTACTCTACCTGACCAGGCCATAGGAGGCCTGGTCAGCTGGAGGGACCTTGAACCCCAGAACCACCACAAGGTAATCACAAGGTAACCGAAAGGTATTGTCATTTTGCCGATTATTTGGATTAGCTCCGTGTATCAAGACTGTGAGCTCTCTACCTTTCCCCAAGCGAGTAGGGGGGGGGGGGCGGGGTGAACAAAATTGCACTATTTTTGTGAGACTTCGATCATTTGTTTACACAGTTGGAGGGAGTTCCTTCAGCATTTGCAGAGGCTGTAGTCTCTTAAAGCCAACAGTGGTCTGTTTTGGCTTGCTGACTTTCTGGTTGCTTCCCAGTGGTGATGTACACATATCACTATTCCCTGCACCTCTGTTAGGGGAACCAGATTTTGACTCTGGTTCCCAGTATGGGTAAAGATCTCTGCAACTGATGAACAAATCCACAAGGGCCATGACAAGGATTCGAACCTGCGTCCGGGAACAACCGGACGAGTTGTTCTGCAACTGATGTAACCTAGGTATTACACTATCGGTGATAGTAGCTTCAGGGAGCCCCAGCGAAAAACAAATATATTCAGTGAAAATTTTAAAGTATCCCCAAAAACGATATCTAATAATTCAACTTGAAACAATTTTAGTGAATCTGTTGCAATCACATTCAAATGAAACATAATTAAATACAAACACTACAAAATAGATTAATGTCCTACCTCTTCATCCTTTATTTCCTTCTTCTGGGGAGTTTGCATCAGTTGTGTTTGAACTCTACATGAGAGGTGAAAAATATATTACTAAGCAATAATATCAGCATGTAAGAATTAAGCATACACATGTACCACCAGAGAAAAACAATTTAAATGCACGCTACGATATTTCACACAATAATTTTGAGTAAAATAGCACATAAATCATGGAGTGTTGTGGAGTTAAAACAACAAGTGGTGGAACAATAGTGGCATACATTAAGTGGCCACATTTATTTCACACAAAAAGAAAACTTAATTTTTTTTCTGATGTTAGAGAGAGAGAGAGAGTGCATATAGTCAAACAATAACTATATTGGTTTTGAATTTGTATTACGGAACTTTAATCATACACCTTAACATAAAAAATGGAGCTTTAAATATAATAAATTGCCACTTTTTGGGTGCTAGCTTAGTGGCTCTTCTGATTTAGCACAAGCTCTCCAAGCACAAATGCAGCCAAGAATAATGAAAGGAAATAAAACCAACACTGAATGTACTGCAATGCCTCTTTCTAGGCGAGCTCTGGCATTTCCCCAAAGTCATCCCTCCGAGACTGCTCCCAACTACTACTAGGTCACATAAACGCAAGGCTTAGACAGCCTTGCTTTTTAGTCGAATGGAGATGGAGGCGGTCTTTTCTTCGTTGCCCCTGTGACATCCAAATTATGCACACCCTAGCAACAGGGTGCCACCTTAGAGCTCTCCCCAAAAGAGGCATTTCATTGCATTCATCTGTGATATTCTGATAAAATGTTTCACATAATGTTGCATCATTTTCCATGTCAGATGAAAGTGGAAAATAGGGAAATGATGTATGTATGTAGTGTATATTTAATTTTGTAGCACATATATAATTGTTCACAACTGAATAATCAAGACTCATAAATGTGTCAACTCAAGAGTAATAGTTTTTCCCTAAAGAACTGTACCATATTGCAATGATATATTCTTCCCAAACTCAGAAAATCAATTTTCTTAATATTCTTGAAAATGTTGCATCCTTCATTTACATCTATTACAAATCAATATGATTTTAATTACCTCAATTTCAGCACTAAATTTTTACCTGTGAGTATGTCGAGATTCTTGGTCAGGAGATAATGAATCACTTTTATGTCGAGCCTCTGAATCTGTTCGCATATTTCTATGGTCTGGCTCATGATTGGACATCATTGAAAGAAACTCCTGGTGTTTTTTCAATTCTTCACAAGCTTTATTCCACGCTGAAGTTCTTTTAACCTGAGATATATGAAACAATCTATTATAATTTCCACATATAAATAGTTTTCTTATATTCTCTGAGTTGAGTGAGCAGAGTTTTCCACATCTAGCTAGGTGGGAGAGTTACATAATTATTTTATATTTGGAAAATACTAGGAGGAGTTGTTCCAAATCGGCACACAGAAAACACCACACGAGGCCATTTCTTTCATTACTTTACAGTTTGCCCTCTCATACACATTACCATTTTATGTAGTAATATGTTTTGAGGGATGTGTGCACAATGTTGTGCACATTTCCACACACACACACAAAAAAAAGCATACAGAATGAAGCCATGAGAATAATTCTTAGAGTACCAAAAACAACCAAAACATTGAATCCACAAAGAGAAACAAGTCTAAAATTTTCCCCCACTATTCACCCACACGATAATGTAAACTTGAGGGTTGCAAGATGTTTGTTAATTCCTAGTTTTACGCTCTGTTTACTTGAGACAGTTAACCAAGTCCCAGCTGTGTTTGGGTACGAGTGACATGTTGTACAAGCTGTTTTGGCAGTATGTTCACTCGCAGGATGAGTGACACTGCCCAATGAACCAGCCCTCCGTGGAAAAATTTAAATTTAAATCTGTGTGTTATGTGTTTTGACTTAACTGGTTGCTTTACATTTCACTATCACATTACATGACTATTTCCACAGGTAGGAAATTAGACCATCTGCTTGGTGCAGAATTCAGAAAAATGATTTTGTCTGTAAAATGTATTAATAACTTCTTTATAATATATACAATGTGCACGAAAAGACTAACCTGGAGCGTGTGTATATTAACGGATATTGGACGAATATGAGATTTCTCTATAACAGCTCTTTGATGTTGACTTCCAAAGAATCTTACATCATACAGCTCATTTTCTACTCTAATGACCTGAAAAATAAATTATTCTTTTAGTGAACCTCTTTCCTCATATTGAACTTTAATGTATTTTCTTTTATACTATCATAGTCTCAAAATCTTATTTCTATAATGAAGCAACTATACTCATTATATGCACATTCAACTTTGCTTGTATGTGGGGAGAGATTATACACCATAAATCTTAAAGAATTAAAAACCTTTGCTGGCCAATACGGAAATCCCTTTTGTTTGGCATATACTAGTTGATGTGGAGGTCGACAAGGTTTACAAAACCAATATTTGTCAGATTTTTCATTAGACATTCGGTAGCAGTCTTTACATTGTTCTAATTCCATCAGATCATACTGACAGTCCCGCAACATTTGCCGAGCCATATCTGCCACACTGCTGTGAACTGAAAATTCCAATACTGTACTATACATTAACATACATCAAATACAGAATGACAGTATTTACACACTATAGCCATTTGTAGTTATATTACAATACACAGCCAATTAAATTCATCACGTGATGTTCAACAAATACGAAATACAGTAGCAATGTTGCTGTTTAATAGAGTATCAACATTATGAACATAAATGAACAAATCCACAAGGGCTGTGACAAGGATTCGAACCTGCGTCCGAGAGCATGCCAGACGCTGCCTTAATCGACCGAGCTACGTCTGTCGTAGATTAAGGCAGCGTCTGGGATGCTCTCAGACGCAGGTTCGAATCCTCGTCACGGCCCTTGTGGATTTGTTCATTTGATGCATCACGCAATTGTGATTTCTGTGTGCATTATGATCATAAGTCACAAAAATCTTTACAATCCAATAGGTATGCTGCTGTCAACATCAGTCAGGCTGATATGACAAATCTTACCTCCTTGGTATATAACAACATTATGTACAATTGTCAGGGCGTCAATTTCAAAATCGTAAATAGTTTTATATCGGCAATCTGTAGTCTTCTGTTCCATTGTATTTAAGTCCATCTGATGGTGAAGCAACAGTTGTGCTCTCCAAGGTTCTGAAGCTGAAACGCGACTCAGCTGGTCTGAACGGATAAGTGCTTGATGGCTGGTAGCTGCTCGGTCACTGAGAAACACACCAGGCTTTTGCGTGGCTGGTATGACTCTTTCCATGATATTCACTGGTAACTGTGTAAGATGGGAACAAATTTTGTACAATAAAATTGTGGGCAATTATTTCTTTAGTAAATTATAATCAACAGACAATTTCTCCTGTGTAAATAGTACATAATATAACCCAGTATCTTCTACCCTACTTTAATAAAATTAATAATTTAGTTTTGGATGCTAACACATTAACAATACAAGATGCCAGAACAGTGAGAACCAAATCCAAAGCTAACTGATACCACAAATGACAGCAGACCCACAGAAGTCAGTCATCGAGATAGGCCAAACAGAGTACCCCTGGAGCTGAAGTTTGCAAAGAACACAGGTAAGTCTAGTGAAAAGATTCTTAGACCCAAGTTGTGTCCCACCTGGAACAACATTCAATTGATGAACATCAGACTGCAAGACTGAGGATAAAGCCACCATGACCAGCACCAACCAGGCAAACATATAGGGAAAGGAAAGCTGAAGGAAAGAACCCTGAAGAATTAAGCCTTATGCTCCACCATGAAATCTAACCAGTCCCTGAACCTCAGATGCATAGGGTCATGCCAATATGTGTCCTCGAGATCCAGGGTCATCATCCAAGCTTCAGCCTGTAGTGGCTGGCAAACCTGAGGATGTACCATAGGACTGCCGAGTCCCACTTCAGGACCGAACAACAAACGGGACACCCATTCAAAGGGATGAGGTCATGACCATGTCCAAAGTCCAGCAAACCCACACTGACTGACACAGTGCCAGGGAATAATCCTGACCCATAAGACATGACCCCTAAGAATGGGGAAGTGACTGACAAATTCCACCACAGGCAAAGGGAGACACCCTGAGAAGCCAATGAATCATGGGACCAGCAGCTGGCAAAACATGCCAGAGTCCCCATTTTTCCCATATCAGCATTAATGGGGTGAACCACCAAAGAGCCAGCACACACCATGAGTTGAACCATTCAATGTCAAGCAGAAGAGGAACCTCCACCAGAAATCACAATGACCTGAGAATCAGGCCCATTGTGATTTCTGGTGTGGGAACTACCTCAAGTAAAGGCCAGTGAGGCCCTCCAACCCTACCAGACCATTTCTGAGTGGGGAAGCAGTACCCCAAGAAAACAACACATAATAAATGGGTAGCAAGAAAAGGTTACAGCCAACAAATCTTTGAACACAACATCTTCAGGAAAGAGGAGAGGCAAAAATGGGGAAGTGGATGAATAAGGGACCAAGCTGAATTGACTAACTAGATCAACACAGTTATACTGTGCTAATACTGTACAAATATATAGGAATTCAACAAGGATATGCCCCCCCCCCCTGAAGGGATGGCTAGTACTTAGCTTTAAACAAAGGACTTGCGCACTATTGGCAGACTGGACCACTATAAGTAGCAAGTACCACCATTACATCAGCAACAGAACCGAGATGTCCAGCCAGCTGGTGGCAGTCGGTACTAACAAGTTCAGAAATAATTTGAAGGAATCCCAAGTTGTGTGTGAATTGTTTGTAAAGTTGATTGGTAGTTTCAAGGCTTCATTTTCTGTAAACCCTCCAGCTGTCTGTATAGCTTTGCTGACTTTCCAGATTTCCCAGAGGAGTGGCAAATTGTTACTCACGCCCTGCACCTTTCTGAGAAGGCCAGGTTTGGCTTTGGACCCCAGTAGGCCAAACAGAATTTCTGTGACAGATGTAACTCATTAGACTAGAGCAATCTTAGCTGTTAGCAAGCTCTTAGCTCTTAGCTGTTGGCAATGTTAGCTTATCTTAGCAAGAGAGCTTCAGGGACCCTCAGGGGGGGGGGGGACATTCCCCCAAAATTTAATTACCTTAAATGTGTCACTGGAAACACTGACTTTCCAATCCCAAAGAGAAAAGAAAATTACCATTTTATTTTAAATAACTTTAATTTTCAAGTAAGAAAGTATTTTCAATGGGGTAAGGATCTAAGGGAAACTTAACTGCATTAAATTGATGAAAAGAAATGAATGCCATCTATGTATGAAGTAAACTAAGAGATAAATGTTTATTGATATATACAGTACAGTACTTACTCTTTCCTTTAGCCTTTCAACTGTAAATGCTAGGAGCATATTGAGGTCATCTCTATTTATCCGACTTTTAACACTTCGCTGATATAAACGTTTCTGTATTAATTAAAAAAAATTGCATAAATGGTCTCTGGAAAAACTACAGCAATTAATATTCATCAATATATATATTCACAAATAAAACAAATCTAATTACCCATTTTAGGAAAATAACATCATTTGTGGTACTAGTTGGAAACATATATAGTTAATGGGCTGGTTTACTTTATACAATTAACACAAAGCATAAAAAGGACCCACGAATTTAACAGCTAAACATTACATATAATGAATGGTCTGGTTTGATTTACATAATTAACACAAAGCACAAAAAGGCCTCGAGTCAATAGTCATGCCATATTTTAACCTGAAAATAACTGGCCAAGTAAGCCCTCATTGGAGCAAATTATGTATCTGCAATCTCCATCAAGGCATTATAGAATCAATCCTCATATGCAAGAAACATTGCCAATCGACGTAAAGCTTCACCTTGCACACTACACACACAAACGGCTCATTGTCATAGGGATGATCTTCTACGTTGATGCACATCTCGTGGAACACACGGTAACACTTCGAACAGCAGATCACATCTCCGCCTTTATGGCATTCAAAGCAATACCAATCATGACCATCCGGCTCTTCCTGTAAAGATAGAGATGCTAATTCGAGTAATTCAGTTCTGCTCAGCCAGTTGCTCATTGACCATAACAACTGTATATTATCTACAGGAATCAACTCCCTGGCACTTTCTTCATGCGGCTGTTTAAAACAGCCTTGTATCATGCTTGCTATCTCACAATTACCATGTATTATGCTTCCTATTTCAATTACCTTGTATTCTATTTCCTATAATCATCATCTTGTGTCATACTTCCTATCATAATTATCTTGTGGCATGCTTCCTATCATAAATACTTTGTATCATGCCTCCTATCATACTTACCTTGATAATGATGATAGGAAGCACAATACAAGTATCATGGTTCCTATCGTAATTATCTTGTATTATGCTTCTGATCATGCTTATCTTATATCATGCTTCCCATAATAATTATCTTGTATTATGCTTCCTATCGTATTACACTCACCTTGTATCGTGATTCCTATCATGTGCCATGCAAATTATTATGATAGCGTGCTCAGTTTAAAATGCCATATACTCAGGACATTCCCAGTAATACCTGTATTCTGCATATAAATTATACATTTCTACAAAATGTTGCATTTTTATCATACAACAACAACCTATGCTTCCTCAACCAATGGCAGTGGCCAATGGCTACTACAAACATCACTTGGTAAGACAGGTTAAGCCCCATAGGGTCTGGCATGCAATGTATGACAGACTGCACGGACAGTGACACCCTTTGCTGACGAGGATCTCAATGAGCCCCCTTCCCAAACAGGTTTCCTATTCACAAGAATGGTATACCAGCACAAAATACCACTCCGGTATCGTGTACGTCCACCACGCATGCACCATACAAGCTAGAGCCATGATAAGTTTCGTTATTACATTCAACTACATAAAATAAATCATGCTGATAATTAGTGTAGCACCTTTTGATATTTCTACCATATTTAATACCCGATTTCTTAATGATTTAATTTCACTTCAAACTTTCGACTACTACTTCCTTTCAATCCCACTATTCTTTTACTCTTAAATTAAAATTTAATTTGAACAAAATTAATTTTTTTTAAATTATCCTCTAAACTAGCCTATCATTTTAGCACATGTAAAAAGGGACTTACTGGTGGTGTCGGCAATCTGAACCCCTCTTGCTCGATGCCAACCTTGGAACCTTTTTGGCCCACCTTGCGAGTGACAGCAATTAGGTTGTCACTAGCACATTCTTCAAGATGTTTTTCCACCTCATCTGTTAAATCAATGTACAGTATAACTAATAATATACCTTTTAATCACTTAATATAAAGTAGCTGAATATACACATTCAGCTACTGTATATTACTGTATGTAATTAATGTTTAATTTGCCTTACAAATTCTTTAATATTTGTGTCAATTATATTAGTCATAAAGCCCTCAAACTTGACTAGGGTTATATTTACCAACATATTCCCTCCTTATCACATATAGGTCCAGACACCCAGACACACTTACAAGATGTTAAACGACTCGAAAAGTTCACAGACACTCCAAACATCTTCCACCTATGGACTATTCATGCCCATGCCACCTCTTGTGGTGGCTTAATCTTCATCATCATCATCACATGTACAATAGTCCTGCACAAATGGAACTATTTGTTCCAGACCAAATACAGTAGTAGCAAAAGAACTTCAATCGGATCCAAATTCTGCTCTTTTTTCTATACTGTACTCAATTTGCTATTTAATGCCATACCACCTCAGTTAATTGCACTTCATCCACTCTGAAAATTCGCATTTCATATCTTCATCCCTTTCACTCGTTCAACATCTCTCATGTATTTACTTGTCATACTGCATCTATCCCACATACAACTGTTTTTCTCAAAAACTAATTTCCACAGCTTGTACACACAAGCACTCTGCCACTTTCCATACCCAAGTTTTATTTCTAAATACCTGTATCAAAGATAGTAGAATGTTATCTCTTGGTCTTTTCTTAACTCTCATACAGTACTAACATTTCTTCCTTTCATTATATTATTCACCTCTCCTAAACTCTTCTCCCACTCATTACCTTCTCTCATGTTTTTACTTCCCATACTCCCAGTTGTATCTAATACAGCTCCAAATATCTAGAGCTTATTATATGAACTGTAGACACCTACAGTTCATCAAAAATGCCAATATCTAGGCGAGCCCTGGTGACCACTAGATTTGTTCGCCTGTAGAGTTCAGCTCAGCCTACCACTGGGTAGGCTGAACCGAGACAGCTGGCTATTATCCCAGTGGTCGGCAGTTCGAGGCTCCGAGTGTCCAGGTGAATGAAATTGTTTATACATAGTTGTAATGAAGTATCCCATGTGTTGAAAATGTACTGAAGTATACAACAGTACTGAAACATTATAAATAGTGTACATATATACATTTGTAGGCTTGGAAACATTATCCTTATTAGTTAGTGTTGCACTCTCATAGTTTTGTGAATTATGTGCTCAGAAATCAAGTTATTCAATACACATACCTTGAGTTATCTTGATACTTTCAGTATATTTCCTATACCATAGGAAATATATAAAAACAAGTGATAAATGATGAAGGAAACATTGGAAGTGATGCTGAAGTCGTGTCTCTCATACCAGTGTCAACAAAGCTGGCTCGGGGTATCAACAGAAGCAGGCCCAGGTCACCAGCATGCAACCTTTCATAGCATGATTTCATAGCATGTCCCAGCCAGTAAAATGGTACAGATTTTATTTTTCAAGTTTCTTACATTTTGCATATAGATTAATAATTATATATGGACAAACAATTTTTTATTTCTTTTTAACATAGGTGGGTAAGACCATATTTCAATAGCCTCATGTTGAGGGTTAAAACTTGGCATACATTCTTGTTCAAGACATTCTCATTAACTTACCCACACCATAAATTCTTTCTATGGGTTAAGATTTAGTCTGAAATTTCTTGGTAATCAAATTCCATTAGTATGATCCCAAATCCATTTCCATAACATGACAATACTGGTATCTCAGCTCAGTCAAATTCATCATTTTCTAAATAAGAAACAGCAAACAAATCGAGCCTATCTTGTTTTTGCCACCTCACTCCCTTCTAGTGAATATGGAATTTGCTGCATTGGAATCATGTGATCAGTTACAATTCCATTATTAGCCAATGCAACTGATCTCAGTGACTTTACAACTGGAACAAAATAGCATCTAAGCATGTAGTGGATCAGGTTAGGTTTGAGATGACCTCCACTGTACTGCACTTCACTTCTGTAATTTTCTACCTTTACAGTAATTGTATTGCCCCAATGTCTTCAACTTTTACTACCAATTCCATCCCATATAGTAAATAAATACTTACCAGATTTCATGTTATGCATCCGACTCATATAGCGGCGGATTCTATCAAATGATGGTAGCTGCTTATGGTTGCGGATGGTGGTGATTGCATCCCAAAGATGCTGGCATCGGAGAGGATCCGAACAGCGTCTAAGTGAGGCCTTCATCATAATTTCTGAAATGCACTAATAAAATTAATACCCACGAAACAGCTAACAAATTATATTATTGATTGAACTACTGTAATTATATATATATATCAATATCCATAAACCATTTCCTACTTATCTTTACTATACAGTATACAGTGCACTGTATACATTTTCAATTAAGACGCAGAAAATACCGGCATGGAATGTAATGAAATGCCAATTTCTGGGCGAGTCCCGGTGACTCCCGGAAGCTATACACCGAGATGGTTCCATCAACTAGGTCACATCAACCATAGAGTTCTTTAGGTCTACCGGGGACCAATACCTGAACCTGGCCCCCCCCCCTCACAGAGGCAGAGGGACCAGTGACATTTCTCCACCTCACTGGGGAAGGCATCTAGAAAGTCAGCAAGCCATAACAACTGCCAAGGTAAAAAAAAAAAAAAAAAAAAAAAAAAAAAAAACCAAAGCCTCAAAACCTGCCGAATAAACTCCCCCAACTATGTAAACGCTCAAATTCTACAGAAACTAGCAAGAACTCGTTTGCCCACCTTCCCACTCATTTGGGGGGAGGGGGGGAAAGAGGCTCTCTGCCTGCTGGGGTCTAAGCTAGAGCAGATGTAAACACCCAGCCAGGACAACTTGGAAACCTTTTAACACACCTAATAGGAACAGGAAGATCCGAACTCAAAAGAGGCCAGGTCCATTGCCGAGACATAAACCAGATCATGCAGGAAGTAAGAGAACAGGGCCTGATACACCTCTGAAGGAAGAAGGCATGAGGATGGAAACCTCCAGAAGGATGCCCACTGGGAACCCAAAGGTACCTGAAAGTGAACTCAAGGGGGAAGCCGCACTCAAATCTTAATCACACAGGGAGAGAGGGTAAAAAAGCATTCTGCCTTTGCCAGACTAAGATCTTGTGGAAGACGAAAGGCTCCACGAAGAGTTGAACGAGACCCAACGCCCCATCTCCGACCCAAGTACTGGAAGCAGCGGACATAGGCCCCCAGGGCAGAGCCATTGTCCTCGCCCACTGCACGGGAAAGACAAGAGTCCAAAGGAGAGGCCTCAGAGGAAGGGGATGGCTGGCAAGATACCCTTGAAATCTTGGCAGGACCAAGAGACTCACCTGCCTCCATGCCCAATTCAGATGGGCAACCATCAAAGCCGCCTGAGCTACATCCCGAACTAAACCCTGCCCTAATCCTGAAGCCCTCAGATGCTTCAGGACCAGAAGGAGGGGAGGGGAAAAGAGAAGGGCAAACACTGCCCACTGGGGAAGGAAGAGGAGGCCTGGCAGGAGCCAAGGCCGAATTAACAAACATCTCCAAATCCAAGTTTCTAAAACCCACCGGGACATCTCTGGGGCATCCAATTTGGCACACACCCTGGATTGGTGCAGTCTAGAGAAATTAAGATGAAGGGAAGTTGTTGCCTGGTAAGTCTGAATGTCATCAGGAGGCCTGGAATGAGGAGTCACACCCCACACGACTTGGGGTCGAAGGTGTCACCAACCCAACAGGCAGCATGGCCTAAACAGGTCAAATGAGCATCGCCTGATGACACAGATGATGTGCACCCTTCAACCTTGTATATAGCAAGGGCGGGATTGACTATAGCAAGGGCGGGATTGACTATAGCAAGGGCGGGATTGACTATAGCAAGGGCGGGATTGACTATAGCAAGGGCGGGATTGACTATAGCAAGGGCGGGATTGACTATAGCAAGGGCGGGATTGACTATAGCAAGGGCGGGATTGACTATAGCAAGGGCGGGATTAACGGGTGTATCCACTGGACAGTCGAACCCGTAGGGAATTTCCAGGGTCCAAAATGCAAAGTTAAGCAGGACACCCAGGCACTGGTATGCAATACTGGATTATTTCCAGTAAATCAACATAGCCTGGGTTACGTGGCTAGGAAAACCTACCATGGCGCGCTGAAGTGTAGCATGCATGTAACCAGTGATGCCCCACCAGTCGATGACTTTCCAAACCATGGAAGAAATGGAGGGTAAAAAATCCCAATCACCTCAGGGCAAAAACCACAAGCAAGGTGGACCTCTGAAGGAACATCCCCAAACACTCCAGGGAAGATAACCCCTAGCAGGGCAAGGGAAGCACTAGGGAAGATAACCCCTAGCAGGGCAAGGGAAGCACTAGGGAAGATAATTCCTAGCAGGGCAAGGGAAGTACTAGGGAAGATAATCCTGAGCAGCACATGCAGCTCCAAACTCATGGCCCATGCACACTGAAAAGTGTAAGGAACAGCCACCAAGGCAAAAGAACCCAGAAGAAACACAGGGGCCAGAGCGACAGTGGCAGCCCAATACACATCAGAGGAGAACTGAGAGTGGAGTGGAGTGGCCTTTGAGCCATGGCTTGCCCCTTCCCCCCCCCCATCCCCAAAGGAGGGAAAGCTAGGGGAGAGCAAATGCCAATTCATAACTTTTTCGATCCTTTGTTTATATAGTTTGGGGTAGCCAGCTGTTTGTTTTATCTTGCTAACTTTCTGGATGTCTTCCCAGGTTGTGGCATAAATGAATAACTTTATATATAAATGCCACTGCTCCCTGTGCCTCTGTGAAGGGGACCAGGTTCTGGCTCTCAGTATCCGGTAGGTCTGAGAACTTTGCAACTGATGGCACTTAGTAGATAACATACACACACTGGATGTGCTAGCGACAGGGAGTTGCATGGGGGCTTCCCCAGAAAAGGCTTAACAGAATTCCACACATGAAGTTGTTTTGAAAGCTGGGGCATTCTGGAGGGGTGACAGTAAGACTTCTAGCATGGATGAAAACTTTGACAGAAAAATGAAGGCAGTAATCAGAGGCAATGTATCAGATTGGAGAAATGTTACTACAGTAAAGAGTACCACAGGGTTCAGCTCGAGCAACAATTATGTTCATTGTTTATGTAAATGATCTACCACAGGGGAATACAAGATTATAAAAACATGTTCGTTGATGATGATAAGCAAACAAGGAAGATAAAAGACTTAAATGATTGTCATATAACAGATGATCTGCAAAAAAAAAAGTGGATGGAACAACATGTGGCAGATGGAATTCAACATGAGTAAATGCCCCATTGTGGAGTGTGGAATAAGAGAAAGTAGGCCACACACAACCTACAAATTATGTGAAAAGGCTTTAAAAAAAACTCAAAAAGATGTAGGGGTGGTTCTTGATAATAAATTGTCACCTGAGGACCACATAAAAGACATTATGCAAAGTCTATGCTGCACTTTCCAACTTCAGAATCGCCTTTTAATACACGGATAGTGAAATTGAAGAAATTGTTTGTCTTTTTTTTTTTTAGATCAAAATTGGAATATGCAGTGGTTGTATAGTGCCTGTATCTTAAGAAGTACATTCAACAAACTGGAAAAGGTGCAAAAACATGCTACTAATTAGCTTCTGAAACGGAGAAAGAAGAGCTACAAGGAGAGAGAGAGACTTGAGGTGTTAAAATGTGCTAAAGCTGGAAGATAGAAGGAAAAGAGGAGATATAATCACCACATACAAAATAGTAACAGGAATTGACAAACTTTCTTTTAACTTGCAACTTCAAGAACAAGAGATTGTAGACTCAAGATAAGAAAATAAAGTTGCTGATAAAACCTCATGAAGTTCCCTTTTACAAACAGAATGATAGATAGATGGTTGAACCAAGTTAAGCAAGAACGTGGTGGATGCCTGAACCGTCAGTAGTTTTAAAGGTGTCGTATGACATTACTAGGAAGATCCGAACTCAAATGCATCCATTTGGGGGCTTTGGTCTCTTGAATGTTGCATATTTTTGTGTTCCAGTCATTGCTTTTTCTGGTTGTATTCTTGGATTATTGTGTTTTTGTGGTCATGCCACCTGTTGAGCTGTCTTTATGTATATAAATACCCAAATGTAATTACTTAAAGTTACGGGATGGGAACTACACTTGTGGTGTTGCATCTTCCCAGTTAAGCGATGAGTCGATAACGTGGTTGAAGATATGATGACCAAACCACACATCGGAATATGAAGAAACAACATTGTTTCAGTCTGTCCTGGACCATTACAAATTATGACAGACCAAAACGTTGTTGCTTCTTCCTGTTCAGATGGGTGGTTTGGCCATCATATCTTCAACCACGTTATTGACATCGCTTACTGGGAAGATGCAACACCACAAGTGTAGTTCCCATCCCGTAACTTTAAGTAATTACATTTGGGTATTTATATACATAAAGACAGCTCAACAGGTGGCATGACCACAAACACACAATAATCCAAGAATTCAACCAGAAAAAGCTATGACTGAAACAAAAATATGCAACATTCAAGAGCCCAAAGCCCCCAAATGGATGCATCATACCAAATTCAAAGATAACTAGCAGAAGCACACTGCTAAACCAGTGTAAGCACCGGACTTGGGAAATAAAATGATCACCATTTACTTAAGAATTGGGCTCTGCCTGTGAGCAGATAGAAAGCACAGCCAGGATATGAAGGAAGAAAAAAAAAGAGGCATCACACAGGGTTGGGAGTACCAAATGGCAGATGCAAGATAGAGCACATATTGACTAGGATTGGTCATCAGGTGGTTCAGAGTTTTCCCATTTGGGTAACACGCAATTGACTTGACTGGGATTCTTTAGGGCTTGAACTTAAGTCTAGAGTTTTTTAGCGGTGTTTGTTGGTCTTCATATGACCCTGTAAGGATGCAACAGTCACTGCGGTCCAAGTGCTGTGTTCTGGCAGGAACACAGCACTTGTGTTCTGCAATGTCAGATGAAAGTGATTTTTGTTTAGTTTAAGTTATATTATAATACAGTACTTTTAAACCAAAATATAAACCCAAAGCAACAACAACAAATACAATTTGCTAAGCACATTCCTAAGACATTAATGTATTAACTATGAATTATACAAATTAATTTGTACTGTATTTGACTAGGAGCTCAAGTTGGTTAGTGGTCACCATTTGCAAAAGCAAAATTTTGAGCCTACCTTTGATGACCGTGTTCTTTAGCTGCTGTCTTATCCTAGAGAGCGTGCTCAACTTATGTGAGTACCAGTACCTTTCAGTTATGTCAAAACCAGGAAATCTGCTGTCTGTTGTCACAGTAGTAGTTACTTCATTTGTTATTTCCAAATTTTCTTGAGAGTCGAGTAGCGTTTCTGGGAAATAGAGGGCAAAAGGCATTTTTCCCACTTAGTACCTAGGATAAATATCCATGCAGGCCATGCAGTGTCCTTTCCAATTGTTCTAAGATGAAGGAAGCGCAAGGAGTGGGATAAGCAAGCGTGAGTATGGCAGTGCCCACAACTGGGCTAGGATACAGTTATCAAACCTTTAGAGCCAAGCCTTGAAGTCCAGACTAGTGGTGTGCAAGATCACAGCATCTAGAAGATAAAACAAGTTTTTCCATTCAATTTAAACTAAATTACAATTTTGAGTTAAAATCAAAATATAAATTAAAGCAAACAGCAAGTTCCTTCTGTGCAAACTTATTTCCTATAAAAATTTACATAAAGGCATAGTAATACTGTATGTAGTAGGCCTACTAGACAATGCAAAACTGATATTTACTCATATCTGTCAACCTATTATTGTAATTTTTCAAGTACACATTATTCATTCAATGATACCATCTGACAGTTCAACCATCCACAACTGTATTGCCCAACCAATGCTTACCTGTATCCTTTCTCATTTATGGTTTGAAATTACAAATCAAAACCAACAGTAAGGAACAAATATTTTAAAACAGAAGATCCATTTAGATGCAAGTATAAATGTTTGACATGTGAGGAGCACTATACACCTAGTGTTATCAAGCGGTGAGGTGCTGGGAGGGAAGGGGGGGGGGTGGAAGATGTCTAGGAACGATGTGGCCGTTGGTTATCAATAATGTTCTTTAAGATGTGTAAATGGATGGTCGATATATTTCTTGATATTCTTTCCTACACTGCTCTGCTTTCCTACCCTCTTTGACTATTTTTCTAAAAGTGAAGGTGATAAACCATTACATAATAGAAAGGCAGCAAGTACATTTCCGGCATAAAGTGTTCAAAATGCAGTATGGGCATGGTACAAGCACTCTACCTACTTGATACCTGCTTGATGGGATTCTAGGCATTCTTCTACTCCCCAAGCCTGGCCCAAGGACAGGCTTGACTTGCGAGTTTTGTTCACTAGGACCAAACCGAGGGTACCTCATCACCATAAATCTTCACCTTAGTCAACTCCAATGCTATTAACATCTGCCTCCTCTACCAGCTAAATAACTATGAACCATCAACAATAGGTTTCAGCTTTATATATCTGAACTTCTCATACTGAGGAGCATAAAGAGTACTGGAGAATTTTGTCCTCTAGATTTTGAAAAATTTTCAAAATTTTGCACCCACAACAGGTTATTTGTTAGGGATCGGTCCCGAGATGTCCGGAAAGCATGTGGTCGTCTGTATACACAATAAGAAAAAAATTACCTCGTATTTACCATTAATCATTATAGCAATCATAATGTTGACCAAGTCATGGAAAGGAACTACCGGTAATTATTTCCAAGGGATTTAGGTCAAGCACAAAGTGACATTTTCATACATTATTGCCTCCAAATGCCTGCAGCCACTACCAGACCCTAACTCCCGTTTTAAAGACCAAATGTCTCAAGTATGTTAGGACATTGAAAATATTTTGGGGCATTTGGCATAAACTGGAAATTTCAGCGAAAAATATTTATTGCTATTTAACCATAGCCAAATATCACAGCAATGAAGTTTATTGCCTAGAACAATATGCCACTACTCTTGCCATTCATTGGTGATGAACAGGTGGAATCAGAGGCTTGTAGTCATTATGGATGGGGATGATCTATTGGGTTTTCTGATGAGGTACCATGAGCAGCTGCCTGCTTGCTTATTTCCCCTGGATGCCAACATGCCCTGGAGACATGCAAAAAGTTAGTTTTTGTTTCATGGACATTAGGTATATCCATTGTTTAATTTCATTGAGTAGTCGATTTTAGTTTGAATTTTTTTTAGTATTGTATTTAGAGATTCAAATATTCTATTGCTCTCTTTAAGAGTCTGAATATATTACCGTTTCATTATGTATTCTTGGTACATGTTGAAGAGCAGTAGGGATAACATAGAAATTGTCAGTGAATATGCATAAATGAACTAACTGGAAGTGAATAAGGAATGCCACTGCATATCCAATACCATATGAAATTGTGTAGGTATCTGTATATACTGTACTGCTAATATTTCACAAAAAAACAGTATTAATAGTCCAACACTGAATGTAATGAAATGCCTCTTTTTTTTTTTTTCTTTTGGTTGGACGTCAGTGGCTCCCTGAAACTAGTTGCACCACACACTGCACTAGATATGTCAACACAAGAGTCATGTAAGCCCTAGGAATACTGAACAGCCCACTGGAGACCAGAGTCAGAAACTGGCCCATCCTCAGAGGTGCAGGGAGCTGGGGTTTCTTTACAATCACCCACACCAGGGAAACATCAAGTAAGCAAGCAAAACAAAACAGACAATTGCAAAGATACACAGAGAAACAAGAAATGAAGCTGCAAATGACTCCAAATGATCTACCAAGTAGCTAATTTGAACCCCACCTCTTGTTACAGCTATCCTCCACCAGGAGCTGCCAGCTCCCCTGTCAACACACCTCAGTCCAAAACTGAAGACCACAAACCAACGAACTTTGTAGAGAAGGGAGAACCCAGGCAGCCACCGAGGCACAACAAGAAAGAGACACTTCATTACGTTTAATGCTGGTTTTCTGGAGGGGCCAAATGATGGCATCATGAAGCTATGTGACCACAGAGAATAAGAACACAGACTTACTAGAGAAGAGCAGAATGAAATTAAACCCTCGGAGAAGAGAGCCCAGAATGAACTTAAGAACACCAAGGGCCCGAGTGTGGACTGCAGGATGGCTATATTTAATAACACTGTGGAGAAGTGGAAAAAGACAAGCCTTGGAACAAGAAACAAAGGAAACAGGACTGATGAACATTTCATCCTGGAAATATATTATCTGGAGGATGCCCAGGTAGCGATGAACTGCCACAGTCGGGCACCACTAGTGATGACCCCTGGCTCAACAAATCATGAATCGATAACCAAAGGACCCTTCCAAAAGCCAACTGTCTAATTTTTCAGCAGAGTTCTCCAACCCAATAACTGGAAGAGCGCCATCAAAAACATAGCTTTGGAAAGGTATTACGGACTGAAGGAACAACTGAGAACAAAGGGGACAAAATAAAGACGAAAACCCAATCCAGAGAAAAAGACAGCTCAGGAGGAGAATGAGCATCTTCTTCTTGAGGTTATCTTGAGATGATTTCGGGGCTTAAGTGTCCCCGCGGCCCGGTCCTCGACCAGGCCTCCACCCCCAGGAAGCAGCCCGTGACAGTTGACTAACACCCAGGTACCTATTTTACTGCTAGGTAACAGGGGCATAGGGTGAAAGAAACTCTGCCCATTGTTTCTCGCCGGCGCCTGGGATCGAACCCAAGACCACAGGATCACAAGTCCACCGTGCTGTCCACTCGGCCGACCGGCTCCCAGCTACAGGGAGCAGGCTACAAGGAGAAAATTATGAGAAAACTTGCAAATGAAACAATGAAATGCAATGAAACGTCTCTTTCTGGATGAGCCCAGGCAGCTCCCCTGACTCCCTCCCTCTCTACTAGATTAGTTCAGGTCAGGGACATCAGGTCCAGAACTGACTAAGGAAGATGGCTACATGCAGAAGCTGGGCCACCACTATTTGGTGGTACCAAATAATTTGGTACTACAAGTTTTACACTAATTTTGAGTGTTCCTCTTGTTTAGTATTCACCCAGTTGTGCTTGTGGGAGGTTGAGCTCTGCTCTTTTGGCCCACCTTTCAACTGTTACTAACTACTAACCATTCCCCCACCCCCCCCCCCCACACACACACATTCTGTGTGAATGACATGGTGGTGAATTGTCACTCACTCTCTGGGTCGTTGTGAGGGGTTGGGCAGGTTTGGCTTCTGGTTCTTGGTAGGTCAGACAGAACTCCTGTGCCTGATGATATCCATTTGCATGGAGATATCTCAGTGAGATAGCTTCTGGGAGACACCAGGGCTCATCCAAAAAGTGACAACTCATTACATTCAATGATAGGTTTTTGTAATAAATCTCTCTCTCTCTCTCTTTTTTTTTCTTTTTACCTTTTCAATTTGCCAATATTAAAATTAATATTTGCAGGGCTTACAACTAAATTCTCTGGAATTTTTAGACTGCCATTTGTACCTAAATGATTAGCAAGTAATTATCAAAAAAGGCACCAAGCCAGGAAGGCTATGTAGCAACACAAATGATTATTCAACTTTAATGAATCAATTTTAATAATATTGATTAAACTTCATGGGGTTAATTCCCCCCCCCCCCCTCTCTTAAAAGTAAAATTAATGTAAAAAAAAATTGTGGCAATTTTTAAGTGTCCCTCCATCAAAATCAACTTAATATTTGATAGATTATCATTTGATGCCTCTGAGGTTCAATTTCAGCTTCTCTCTGTCTTCTTTTGAAAGATACCTTCTTATGACCATAATTTCCCTTCCTCATTACTTTGTAATTTCTTAACAATATTTAGTACTTTTTCCATCTATTTAGCACCGTTAAGGGTCGGCCTCTCCCTTTTTCGTACCTGCCAATTCTCCTGTAGTCGCAGACATTTTCTTTGGTTTTAAGACCTTCCACTAGCCCGACAATTTTATCTACTACTTTCGCTTCTTCTAAGGCTCTTTCTGAGCTAGATGTTCTCATTTTTTTGGCAACCAAAAATTAATAGGGACCTACTTCGATCGACTGTGTTTTGCACCAATTTCAGGTTTGATGTCAGTTTCTTTCTGACTTCCAGCCTAATGTTTGTTTTATCCTGGTTGTTGCAGGATATTGTATATATTTATTGTGCTTTATATTGTGTATCTAGGAGTGATATTGTGTATATGCATTATCAAACATTCACCATGATATTCACCATAACAAAAACATATGAAAACATGGCTACATTCTTTAACTGATGTTAAGGATTATATCAGTATTTTTCCCTCATAGGTGTCAGGTGCACCAGAGGCGAGACAGGTGCAGTGTAAGATACAACAGTGACGAGACAGAAACGAAAGTGGAGATATGTTTTAATGTTATTGCAACAGGAAACTATCAAATGACTTGCTATATGTATTGATCCAACCCCTATACACACACACTGTGCTTGATTATGGGAATAGTACAGCATAAGGGTAATTTATATGCAGAAACCCAGAGCACCAGTGATGCACACCACTCTCAGTGCCAGTAGGGTGTTATCAGTGTCTAAGGGAGTACACACTCCAGTGAAAACCAAGAGAGATGTTACTTGCATTTCAAAGTTCCATTTGCTTCTGAAAATGTGACAAATTATATATTTTCAAGATAAGGAAAAGAACAAGAATCTTAAGATACTGTATTTGTTATCAACATAGTAGATAATTAGAGGACCGAGACGTAATACAATGGTCTGGTTATCTTTTGTGGCAACACTATACATCATTATTGGTGGACTCGAATTTTTGCTGAATTTGATGGCTTCGACTTTCATTATAAGTAGACGACACAGACCAATTATGCCGCTTACAATCTATGGGTTATCTGACACAGTGTCGGGTGCTCTGACCGGCATTGGTCTGTTGTGTGATGGATGTCTGTACTTTACAAATCTAATGTACAGTAATTCATGCTCTAGATACTTTTTAATATTCTCCTTACTAATATTTGCAATTGTGACCAGCAACTTCTCTACACTTGGATCTGCTATTGAGCATTATCAGGGGATATTCACAGTATTCCCACAGTCACATAACTTTCAAAATACCATTACGTTCTCACTCGTGTGGACAATGTCATCATGGTTTATTGCCTTTATATTTGTGAGTGTGATATGGGGTCACACAAAGGTATTTTCTGCATATGATACACAGAATAACACACTATATTTGGAAAGCAGCAGGCAAAATCGAGGTCTCCTGGAAAATCTATGGGAACGCAATAGTCAATATGACTGGTCTAGCGATTATCGTGAAAATGTTATCATTGGATTAATTTATGGTATTGTCGGAGGCAACATTTCACATACTGCACTAGAGAAGTTTCATGGAATCGCACACACTAAAGAAAAGCAGACCGAAAACCTGCAAATTATTAAACAGCTGCACTCCACTCTTGGTATTACTGATGAGGATCAGCAACGAATATTTGGAGAAATTGGTGAAACTTTTGTCAATAAAAATCGGCTAAGAAATCACACCATTCTTGATGAAATACAAAATACCATTCAAACTAACAATGAAACAGACAACCTAACCAAATCAGACTTCATAAATTTCAAGACTTTCAAGCCATCATCAACAGCAATAATTAAAAACCTGCAAAACAATAGTTTAATGAACGACTCAAAAATTTCAGAAACAGTAAATGGCATACACAAGCCAATGAAGGATCATGTACAGGTGAAAGCCAGCATCACTAATGTGACAACCCCAGCAATAAATATTAATTACCTAGAATTTGTTGATAAAACAATGAGAACTCCAGGTGCACAAATGAAGACTTCGAATCCACAAACGGTGACCCCAGATGCCCAAGCAGTGACCCCAGATGCCCAAACAGTGACTCCAGATGCCCAAACAGTGACTCCAGATGCCCAAACAGTGACTCCAGACAAACATAAAGTTACTTCAGGTGTACTAATAATCAATAAACATTATAACAATTTTTCTAACAAACCAGAGGAACTTTCCCCGATTACAGAATTGTTTTTGGATAAGTCTGATACAACATTAGAACCATACCTTACCACAGACCTACAGAAACAGAGCAGCTCACTAACACAAGTAACTGAAACCACAGTATTATATACAGACAATCCTTGTCAAGAGCTTGAGACTGAAAATATATCAATAGATGTAACTGCTGAATCTGATATACCTGTAACAACTCCTGCCCATAATAAAATACACGAAGGAAGCTATAGCCAAGACTCAAAAACCGAAAATGCAGAACACTTCAAGCCAACCATAGTACCATTTTATATAACAAATTCAACTATGATGCCTATATACAGTACAAAATATGAATCAAAAGAGGAATTAGAAAATGCATTTTTGAATACAACATCTAGCAATAAAATACTAATTAACATTACAAGAGAAAAACAACATGAATCTGCTGCACTGGGAATTACACAAGCTTCTGACGAAAATGGAATAGAATTGTCAATGACCACAATACCAAGTAACATCACCACCACACACTATTCAACTTCTGACCATCCACTCGCAACACTGACCATCTTCCTAGCTTGTCAGGTAAAGGTATGAACTCTTCAAACTTTTAAATAATTTTTACCCAATTTACACATCCAACTACATCTTAATAAACAAAAAATACAGTACTGTACAGTATAGGGAAAATAAAAGTGAGTACATAATATGAAAAGCTCCTTTCAGAGCAGCCAGGACAGGTATGTCAGGTTTTGTCAACATTTTCCCTAAGTATCTATGAAAGTATTGTACAACAGTCTTGATAAATAATTTACAGAAAGAGACCATCTTGGCCATTACTGTGAAAGAGGCCATACTGTGTTTGCTTATTATACTATACACCTGACAGCATAGACTTGTAAAAGTAAACACATCATTGCTGGAAGGAAGAGCGATTGTAGTGTATATGATACACGTCAAACTAGAATTATTGTTATTCTAGACCCTCAAATATAACTGCTTTAAATTATCCTACACAGAATATAAATTAAAACAATACTTTTTTTTTAAGTTCCTAAAGCTTGCGATATTCTCACCTCTCCAGCCAAACTTTCTACCAACTTTCATGACGGTTCTCTTCGTGATGGTGTATGCAATTCCGCTGTTGGCGAGTGGTGGGTTATACATCCGCACAGCCTGGACTCTCTGCTACCACACACCACTGCAGACTACTGTTTCAGCTTATTCATACTGGTCACATACCAAGAAAGCAACATGTTGGGTAAGAAATCACTACCATGTGAATATGGTATTAATGAAGACTAAATCATGAAGAAAAACCAAAGCAAAATATGTTCAAGCACTTTTTTTACATATAAATTTATAAAAACGTTCAAGCATATTTCCTTTTCATTTACTTGTGCAGCTTAGATTTCATTTTATGTCACACATTATCTTCATTATATGTTAATGATTTTGTTAATTAACTGTATTTGCAAAACAGAAGTCAGAACAAAATCAAGACACCCTCAGCTGTTCTCTCTCTCCAGAAGTGTCTCATTTAAATTTGGCTCTTTCTGCTATGCTATACTAAGGAATGGTAAAAAAAATATGCCAGCCTGTGGAGCACACAAGATTTTTTGAAAATGTAGGTAAATATCATCAAAGTTGTTCATTGAGAAATATGTACAGTAAATTAGCTGCACAACCTAGATTCATGATTCATTTATACTTAACGCAAATTATAACAAAAAAATCGCTTCTAGTACAGTACTGTACTGTATTGTAATTACGTAATACGAATAATTCCTTAAGTCGTCAACGAAACTATAGCCACACCCATGTGCTCCATCCTCCCACATGATGGGAGAACTGCAGGTACATTTTGGTCAAAAGAAGGTTTCTCTCACCAAATGTGTTCATCCTAAGGGCCAACAGATGGCACCTGTGTGTGCCATAGCTATGACCTCATCTGCTTCGAACTAACACCCCAAATAAATTTTTTTATGTACAAATCTGTTTCGGTGTACCTACCATCCTAATGTCTAATGGTAATACTGGCATGCTAGTTCCTTGCCAAATTCATCAATACTCTTACAAAATTTTTTTAAGCTAATCTAAGGCTACTTTCGTAAAGTATATTAGTAGTGTTCAAAAGTGATTATAATATCTTTCATTTCTGTATCTTGCATTATATTCCTTTAAAAAGAACATTTCTAAAATTCCTAATAGACAGTCCTGATGTACATGTGGCAGGGGGTGGTAATGGTATCAACAAACTTTGGCTGTTGGACTCCCTTTATGGTAGAACGTTTGCTCTACGCTTGGGAGGTGATCGACGAACTACCTTCCATTGTGCCTGCCACGTTGTTTCTCATTACTCGCATTCACAGTCTATTACGAGGAATAGTCTACGTGTTTAACCATGCAGAGGTAAGCTCAAATAAAAAAAATAAGCATCTTAAATATGTTAGTAGCAATTAATTATGCTGTACAATAATAAAGGTAATTTATCACTACATGCAGTTTTATTAATTTTCAATATGATGTAAGTTATAGGACGTAAGCTAATGAGAGGAGATTTCACATTTTCATGGTAAAATGGCTCATATTTTGATACCAAATATAAAGAATTGTGCTTAGGGTTCAACCCTAAATTTTCCTCCTGATCATCTTTTTGTTTCAAGTTGCATATTTACATTTTACTCACAAAGTTATGATTTTTTGCATGTACAGTACCTGTAATGTTCAAAAAAAATGTAAATTATACAAAAGCTGCCAACCTAATCATCCTATAATTTTAGGGGGTGGGAGGGGGGGGGGATGGGTTGCAAACAGTCATTCATTACATATCTGACCTTTGTATAGATCTCTATTAAACACTTGCTTAACATCATTTTATGCAAACAGGTTCTTGGACGAGTCTCTGCCATCCCTACAGCAATGGTGCATTCAGGCGGCTGTACCAGTACATTGGTGAACATAGAAGGTGCTCCCCAAAGAATTGGACATTCCTTTATAACACCATCCATGGAAAGGAATACTTCAAGAGCCTCACTTTTAGTATCTCGATCACCAATAAACTCAAACAGAGATAGTATGTCATCTATTAACATGCAAGAAAACTTATTTACAATACCATTGTCAAACACCTGTACAACTCCCCTTCCAAATATGCCAGATAGAGTGTAACATACATCAATGTAAAGCCCTGTAGCAGCAGAATGACAGGCTATTCACAATTAAATACTGAATGGTACTTTATTTAAAAAAAATAATAATTATTACAGTATAACCATTGCGACAATATGTTCATATTATTTAGTGCAAGTACGGTACACCAAAATATTGATAATAAGCATGATGTACTTCAATTAAAGCCAAGGATATATCAGCTCATTTAATCTAAGATACATAATTATCCATCTCTTATTTTGTTTTCGTTCTCTTAATCTCTCTCTCTCCCTCCCCTTTGACTAACAAGATCATGCAAGATTTGATCCTAGGATACCTACACTGTGCCTAATCTATGTACGATTTTAGAAGGTAAAGTTTGCAGACAATGCAAAACTGACAAGATCAGTAAGAACAAAAGAGGATTGCAGGATACTATGGAAGAACCTAAAAGCTTCAGGACTGGGCAGACATTTAGCTACTAAGAGTTAAATCCTAGAAAAAGAGCATCAGCTTTAACAAAAGATGTGCAAGCAAACCTAGGATGTACGGTATATGTGAAACCATCAAACATTTCAGGAACAGTTAGGAATCCAAGCAGTTACATTATGAAACATTAGACTGATAGACAGCCTTTCTGGTCAGTATTAGAATATACAAAATCAGCTTGTTAGCCCCATCCTTGTAAACAAAAACAAAAAAAAGGGAGGGAGAGAGAGATTGAAAACTTCAAGAGATTTTCAATGACACCGACATCAGTCAAGCGAGCAATGCTATGAAGACAGATTAAGAGAACTAAAGTTATTGACATTGGAAGAGAGAAGGCGCAAAGATGTGATCCTGTAAGAGAATGGTGATCCCTCAGCTAGACTTGTACTCTGTGGCTACAGTGCTGTACAGTTCTGTGCATCGAGCATTGGCCCCATTATCCAAGGACACGAGAACCTCATGTAGGGTGTCTATGGATTGGTGATTGCATTGGCAGTTCAGATACCATGTGTGGTGTCATATGACATCTGGTTATACTAGAAGATGGCAGCTTATACATCGACTGTATAATCATAGGTGGATCTCATCATAATTTTGGATGGATCGAGTACTGTATCAGGTAGCAAGAAAGGTCACAGGTGACCTGTCCTTTGCTAACAATTCTGATAACCCTTCTTTCCACTCCCAGTGATGCCAGAGAAGCTAATAGTTTACTCAATCAGATGTGTGTGTACAGATGAAACTGCATACTGATTGGTGCTCTATGGGAGTGCCAATTAGTATGTGCCACGGAGTGCAAGTTCCTGACCATACATGTGTTTGTGAAAGTATTTACAACACACGTCAGTTTTACGTGCATGCATTAATTTCCCGACTATCATTTCGAGCTCCAAATTGTCTCTTGCATATGGCAGTGGTGTTTAGGCAGCTATAATTGCTCGAGGTGTTCAAATTAACAGTGTTAATTTAGGATGCATTATATCACTTGGGTATCATTGACACGAAATGATACTGTATGCAGATTTGCTTCCGACACCTCTTAAAGTCAATTGCTAAGAAAAGGGTTAAGTGCACACACTCCCAAACAAAACAGAATTAAAGGATAAGGTAGAAGTTCAAAATACAGATCTGTTGGGGGTAATGTCAGGAAATACTGTACACAATACATGTACAGTACTTTATTCATCAAGTGAAATTTACCTGAATTTACCCGAGGGCCATTAATACTAGTGGCCTCGACAAGGACAGCAACCCAGCACCTTGTCAAGGGTCCCCCCCCCCATTTGCCATGATGATCTTTCCAGTTGTATTTTAAAACTCAGAGTTCTGGCATTTATGGCATCAGCGGGAAATAACTATCTGGTGGTGGAAGCGCACACATACCATTTGCAGCTTTAGAGTAAGCACGATAAAATACAGTACAGTACTAGAATGTTTGGAGGTCTAATAGCTACATGGCGGGGCGCTACAGCTGGATATTGCTGCCCATAAATAAAACTAGGTAAGCACATGCTAATGCGCAGATACTCTCACTCTCCCGCTTTATTTCGGGTTGAATTTATTAAATTCAATATTTGTATTAATTATACTGGATTGTATTGAGTTGAGACCCATCTCTTAAGCATGTGATTAAATGTGTTTGGGAGTCCTACTGTGGATGAATCTACACTCTAATAATTATCACTTTTCATCCGTCTGCATATTCAATTAACTCTGATTTTGTCTCTTTCCTTCTATGAGACTCATACCTGTAAACATAGGCAGTCTCAAAATAACTAAATAATTCTAGGTTTCTTGGATCTTTCCATTTGTGTAAAATTAGACATTCTGTACACTTTTGAAAATGGCCCCTGCATAATTTAAATTAAGCGGGGGAATTCTGGGAGGCGAAAACAATTACGCAGCGCTCTGTGAGAGCTGCGCGCGCCGTGGGGGGGGGCGCACATTTAAGCAACGTACAAGGAGGTTTCCCTCTCACTCCTACACAGCTACGGTACGCTCTACACGAAACACCCGCCCTCCTCCCTTGACTGCAGAACATCTTGCTCTTCGAGCTCCTCACGTTTCTCCTATGCTACTCTCTAATTTGGGGGTGCTGCGCCGGATCCCCAAGTCTAGGGCTGCCCGCAGCTACTTACCATATGTCAAGTGCTCACTTGTAGTGCAAGTTTGGGGTTGCAGACTTTACATGTACTGGGCACTAGCATATCATTACCCCTGGAAATTATTAACTATACTATGCCCTCTGTGTATACAGAATATATTTCTACATACTGTACTGGCTGTGCCACTCAATTATCTCTGGCATTGTTTTTAATTATAGCATTAAGCTGATTGCGAGTACTGCAACATTGCTTCGGCTAGCTGCCACTAGGCACGGTTAATGTCCTATGACTTATTCCCTTAGTTGCAGCTTTGCAGTACTGGCATTCTACTCAGACATGTTACATGCCTTCTCTTATATTGTGGTACAGCAGTTGCGCTACTTACCATATGTCAAGTGCTCACTTGTGTGCAAGTTTGGGGTTGCAGACTTTACATGTACTAGGCACTAGCATATCGTTACCCCTGGAAACTAGTAACTATTCTATGCCCTCTGTGTATACAGAATATATTTTATACATACTGTACTGGCTGTGCCACTCAATTATCTCTGGCATTGTTTTAATTATAGCTTTAAGCTGATTGCGAGTACTGCAACATTGCTTCGGCTAGCTGGCACTAGACACGGTTAATGTCCTATGACTTATTTCCTTTAGTGCATCTTTGCAGTACTGGCATGCTACTCAGCCATGTTACACGCCTACTTGGATATTGTGGTACAGCAATTGCTCTGTAAACATTAGTTAATAAATTAAGGTCCCCCCACTCCTGGTTTGTTTTCTCCCGGATCAGAAATAAATTTTTTATGGCTTAAAACTGNCCAGTGGGTAGTTACAGTTTTCCTGCTATAAACTGGAAAACCCAGAAGATCGCGTTAGAGCGCTTCTCAAATCTAGTGGGCAGATATGTCCAGCAGCGGCGTAAGGTACTGAAGACCATCTGAAACGTCTTGCCTCCAGGCAGCCACGACCACTAACTTTTATGTTGCAGTGTGGGCACTATTAATATGCTCTACATCTTTTTTTGCTGGGCAACTTG
Organism: Procambarus virginalis; assembly: GCA_020271785.1. Taxonomy (NCBI): domain Eukaryota; kingdom Metazoa; phylum Arthropoda; class Malacostraca; order Decapoda; family Cambaridae; genus Procambarus; species Procambarus virginalis. The sequence goes on from WNGS01163947.1 coordinate 1,262,453, forward strand.
AGACATGAAGCGGAGGTTGTCTTGAGTACGTCTCTCCTCCCCAAGTGCCAGATGTCAACTGAGGCTTTGTGTTTCCACGCCGGGATGTTGTGATGAATAGGGGAGGAGAGTGTGCTTGAACGTGAGAGAGATGTGACTGAAGGTGATGGGTCACAGCTGCAGTGTATATGTGCTTCCAGCCTACAGTTTTAGACCTATTTGTCTTATGTATGACCCTCTGTCCGGCGTGACAGTGTCTACTAGCATTATCCTCACCGTAATCAGTATCAAATCCTCAGATTAGCAAAATTGTAATTAATTTTGTCAATAAGATGTAATAATAAATAAGTGTTTTGGGCCGAGTAAGGGTGTGTGCCGTTGAATACTGTGAGTGGTGAAAGTGTGTGTATGCCTATATGTACACAGTAATATATAATATAATATACATACACACAGTATATAATTAGTGTCAGGCGCTACATGGTGTGATAATATTGATGACAAGGCGATGAGAGGCGTCGTGAGGGATGATAGGATAGTGATAGGATGTAGCAGATAAGAAGTGTGAGGGTGGAGGAGAAGGAGGGGCATGGAGGAGACACAATAATCTGAAGGTTATGGTGGACATAATAGAGAGAGAGAGGGAGAGAGAGGTAGCGGGGCGAGGAGGAGGGTGCTAAGGGTTGGTGATACTAGAGCGTGGACCCGCCAGACCTTTCCAGCTATATCTTATTGAGCACTTCCCCTCCTAGAGCTTCATTGCGGTGAGTGTATTTATATCTCCAGGAAACAGTAGCGTCTGGCATGGTCTTTTAATAACCTAAGGTGTCGTCCCTTTTCCTTGCGTTCGCCTCGCACCTCTCTACTAAGATATTCTGGGTCCTGCTGTCATCTGATTGCCTTTGTGAACCGTTCTCACATTGCCCGTCCTCCGCCGAGACTTTTTAAAGTTAAACAGTCTTGTTTTATTCCCGTAATGGGAGGCCTGCCGCCCGTCCTCGGGCTGAATACAGCGGTTACGCTTACGACTCATTGGAGAATTCCCACCACACTTGGCCCAACACTGGTTGCTGCATCTAGGGGTGTTGACACGTCTGCTTCAACACTACACGTTGGACGTACTAGTGAACACCAGATGGTGGACGTACTAGCGGAACTCAAGATGTTAGAATTACTAGTTTAACGTTAAGTTTTGGACTTGTATAAAGTATGTTGTATGCATTTCTCCTCCGTTCTTCCTCCTCTCTACCCCCCCCCCACACATATACAGTGGACACCCTTCACAGTTGAGAGGCGGGACCAAAGAGCCGAAGCTCGACCCTCGCAAGCACAACTAGGTAAGTACAGTTTAGTGTAGGACTCGTATCTTTCGCATTTTTGTGTCTTAATAGCTAATGATGACCTGAAGTTTATTATTCATTTCCCCACAAGATGGCATGCTTGGGCAAGATAATTGTAATAGTGTGATGATGATAACGTTATAGGCTCTCTGATGGTGAACATTAACTTTGTAAGTGTTGATGCAGAAACACAGTGTTGACAGGAAGCATTCTTGATGGTTGAAGGCGCCTCGAGACTCACATGAGTGTCTACGTCTCGCCCCAATCCTCCGTGTGTGTGTGTGTGTGTGTGTGTGTGTGTGTGTGTGTGTGTGTGTGTGTGTGTGTGTGTGTGTGTGTGTGTGTGTACCCTCACCAGGGACCACCATCCCTCCCTCTACAACCACTAACGAACACCATTACCTTTGTCACCGTTCACCCGGATGTGGCGCCTGGTGATGAGTGTCAGACGCGCTGTGGAACTTTTCAATGGGGCGAGTGTGGCGCTCGCCTGGATGGATGAAGTCCGGAGCGCTACATAAAGATGAATATTCACCTGGCGGAAAAAAAATAGTCAGGTGGACACGGAGGACTAGGCCGCGTAGGCTGATAAATGTCGCGCCCCGGAGCCTGGAGCGGGCGTTATAGGCTCTCTGCAAACATCCCCCCCACATGTTTTTCTTCATAACGCCGTCACTATCGTCGTTGATGCTGTTCCTGCTTATCATCCTTACCATTATCAGCAATTCGTCATCCTCATGCGTCTTGTCGTCGTGTTTCTCCAACCCATCCCCGAACCTCCTGAACACTAGGAACACCTTACACGCTGCGTTACACACGTTGTGTTAATGGCTTCAGACCTTGGGGCCACTCGCGTATGCTCTGGCATCCGCGATGCACTTGGCTGCTTGTTTCATGCGCGAGAAAGACGGCAGGACGGGGGGACGGTCTAGACAGCTTTACTAGAGTCTTCGGGGGGAAAATTAGGACAATAATGTAGCTTACCCATGAGCTTACAGACGCGGAGGGAGTGGGGGACGGAAAGGAGGGAGGAAGGGGAATGAGTGAGCGATCTTGGTTGGCCTTGTACGGTGACCTTGGAGCACGCTCGGGGGAGAGGGATGGGAGGTGGGTTCCACTGGATCCGTTTGTAATTGTCTCACCTCCTGGTTACCTGAGGGACCAGACCGAGTTGAGGTGTGTGGGTCGTTACGGGTGGTGCTGGTGTGTGGGTCGTTACGGGTGGTGCTGGTGTGTGGGTCGTTACGGGTGCTGCTGGTGTGTGGGTCGTTACGGGTGCTGCTGGTGTGTGGGTCGTTACGGGTGCTGCTGGTGTGTGGGTCGTTACGGGTGCTGCTGGTGTGTGGGTCGTTACGGGTGCTGCTGGTGTGTGGGTCGTTACGGGTGCTGCTGGTGTGTAAGTCGTTACGAGTGGTGCTGGTGTGTGGGTCGTTGCAAGAGTTCAGACTCAGCGCGGGAGTGAGATCTTCCTCTTTATGTCCCGCCTCCGAGTTTGTTGTATTTGGCTATTAAATCTCGTGGCGTTCAAGTTGTCTCGTATTTGCTCTCTAAAAGTCGTAGATGGAGGTGGCTTCCACGTGCAGACGAGGAGTCACAATAACGTGGCTGAAGTATGTTGACCAAACCACACACTAGAAGGTGAAGGGACGACGACGTTTCGGTCCGTCCTGGACCATTCTCAAGTCGATGAATGGACTTGAGAATGGACTTGCTTCCACGATCTGTTCTTTCAGTACTTTCCACTTGACTACCCGCACCCATGGGTACTTACTCTTTGTTGACGCCTTAGTGTGTGTGTGTCCATCTTTATCTGCCTCAATGCTGGTTCGTGGTAATCATATTCCTTCTGCGTCTCTAAAGTGGGATTCTTAGATTGAACCATCTTAACGTGACCTCGTTGCCTGGACATTTAATTCAGGTAATGTCCTCGTTGCAAACCTCTGGACATTTCAGCGTTTTTTTTTATGCTTCACAAGTTGGTTATCCTATGAGAGTGCGGTACATTTCAACAATGGTCTAATATAAACTGTACATTATCTTCAATGTATTTCTTGAAACTATTTTTACATGGCTAATAACACACATGCTACTTATGTGATAGTTTGTGTGTTTGTAGTTTGATGTTTGTTTTCGTATTTTGAGTTTTATAGAAAGCGATGTAATAAAAAATAAAAAAATGGACGGTATGTAATAAACATTATCATACGTGTGTGTCCATGTTCAGGACAAATTAAATAGAAGAAAGTAGAAGAGAGAGGGATTAAAACTTTCTCTTGTGACGTGTTGGCTTTCTCTTATGATTTTCTAGTTTTCCATGAATCCCCCCCCCTTCCCGTCCAAAATAGCGTCATACTCTCACAACATTGGAAATGAACATCTGCGGAATGCACAACATTACCTAACACAGCCTGTTGTTGGCTAGCGTACTGTGGGGGTTGGAAATAGTACTAACTTATTACTGTAATGTCTTTTTTGAACCTCAGCTTGGTGTTTTTTTTTTTATTACTAATGTAATAGTATGTGGACATGTCGGTTCTATGTGGACCACTTGGTATCTGCGCACAAGGAAGACAGAGGAGGAGGAGGGGGGTTTGACTTCTCCCCTGTAAGCTTCAATATCGATTATTTTATTGCAAAATCGAACACGATAACTTTGCCTCCGTGGACCAGATTCTTTTTTATGCTATATTATTTTGGCGAGGGGAGATACGTTAAATTATAACTGCGAAAGTGATGGTTTGATATATTTCACTTCAACCCCTTTTGTTAGATAATTTATTAAGAGGCACTAAAACAACATTATGGGTCTCAGATTTTCTTTTTATCATTTTACATTTGCTCAGTTTTCTTTCACTCCTTTTTTTTGTCTTTATTGTATTCTATGCTTTTCCTCCCCCCCCCCCATCCAACACCCCTCCCTCTCAAAAAATTCATAAAGAACTGAAACAAGTGTACAGGTCTCAAAATATATTATGATCACAAAATAAACTCTTGGGGAATCACACCGTATATTTCACATTTACCACCATGAAAATCTCCTGGGGGGGGAGTTTATAATTGTTATTATTTCTAAAAGCATCTGACTTTTTCATACTCCAACCAGCCTGTGTTCGTCTGGTTCCCGGGACTATTATTCCCAGTGCAAATTTGGGCGAGGGATTCCCTGAGCACCTAGCCTTCAACTCTGGACAGACAGACATACATTCACATAGATATAAGATTTGATCCGCTTGGCAAATAGTACATTGTGAGGAAGGTAAGGCTAGGTAATTACCAGAATGTACTAAGCTATTACGACTATATAGCACTTGGAGGAAGCGAGGATAAGGATTTAGGATAGGACGAAGGAGAGGAATGGTGTGGAGAAGGAACGTCATCGATTGAAACAGTGTTATAAGTGGCGAGTTTGGCTAGAGAAATGTGAGTACTGGCCAGAGAGGAGGCGTGGATGACCTTGGTAGTGTACAGCAGGTGGACAAGATGAGAGCAGCCACCGGGACGACTGACGGCGACACATCCTGACTCGGGGAGGAAGGGATCCATGCAACAAATCCACTAGGGCCGTGATGAGGGTTCGAACTCACGCCCGGCATAATCCCAGACGCTGCGGCATAATCCCAGACGATCCACGTGGCATCCCGGCCTTGTCTGCCAGGTGACTAGAGAGAGAGAGAGCTATGGAGTCAACTACACTGAAAGAAACATGAGGCATCATTTGTTTATGGATGACATCATCCATATGGTTTGATGTCTATTTGTTTATGGCATCATTTGTTTATAGAAATCAGATATATATATATTTATATATATTAAACGCACTTCTTGGCCTACTATGCAAGGCCCAATTTGCCTAATAAGCCAAGTTTTCCTGAATTATATATTTTTCGATATTTTTTCTTATGGAATGCTAAATCTATCCATTTCATTATGTATGAGTTAAGTTCTTCTAATTTGAGTTAAAACTAACGTAGATATATGACCGAACCTAACCAACCCTACCTACCCTAAACTAACCTATCTTAACCTAACCTAAACTAACATTACTAAGTCAATAATTTATGTTCTTAATATAATAAAAATATTTCAAATAAACCAATTAGAAAAAAATGTTAGAAATAAAGAAAATCACTCGGCCTATTAGGCAAATCGGGCCTTGCATAGTAGACAGAGAAGTGCGTTCTGGCTACTAGGTACGATATATATATATATATATATATATATATATATATATATATATATATATATATAATATATATATATATATATATTATGATCATTGATTTGATAATTTATGATTAGTTTAGTGATCGTATATTGCATATATAATTTATATATAATATATATTATATGCAGCAAAATAGGGCAGATTTGTCATGATATATGAGGCCACTCAGAGTGGCTCATCAGTTTTTATTATTATTATTTTCTACCACAGACGTGGCCACACATTTACAATGCTAACCAGCATATATACATTTTTCTTCTGTCCTCCATGGCCCATCAGTGGCAGTCCTGGGTACCCATAATTTACATTGAACATAAGTTGTTTAAAAAGTAATTCTTATGTTCAAGAAGTAATTAACAAAAGAAGGCAGCAAGATGTTTGAAAAACTGGAGCAGACGCAGAATTAAGGTACCGTAGCACGCGGACAACTTGCTACAATGCCTCAGTGTTTGAATGCAGGTAAAGCCCTAATGCATGTGTCACTATTATAATAAACTTTGGGTTTTTTATGCATGTGAAAATGTATTATAATGCGCTTGGATCTTTTATACATGTGTAAAAGTTTTACAATACTCTTGGGGTCTTTTATACATGTGAAAATGTGTTATAATACACTTGGGGTCTTTTATACATGTGAAAATGTGTTATAATACACTTGGGTCTTTTATACAGGTGTAAGTGTATTATAATACACTTGGGGTCTTTTATACATGTGAAAATGTATTATAATACACTTGGGTCTTTTACACACAGAAATCACAATAGCGTGATGCATCAAATGAACAGATCCACAAGGGTGATTTCCCGGTTGCAAACATTTTACCCTGTCGTAGCTCAGTCGATTAAGGTAGCGTCTGGGATGCTCTCGGACGTAGGTTCGAACCTTCGTCACGGCCCTTGTGGACTTGTTCTCTTGGGTCCTTTCTTCACCTGCAGTAGTAATCATCTTAGCCTCCTCTGGAAAGACGGGTTACCATTTAAAGGTCGTGTTTAGTCTACTGGCCATTTATGAGGTGACTACGACGGTTACACCATTTCTCATATTGCTGATGAGTGATGTAAACAATATTCCTAACAGGACTATTCGAACTGAACTTGGTACAGTGCATTATCACTTAACCCTTAGTTAAACTGGGCTAAATAGCAAGCTTTCCCATAGTTGGAAGAATATGACGCCCTTGGCGGGAGGGAAGTCCTTGGCGGGAGGGCAGTTCTTGGCGGGAGGGCAGTTCTTGGCGGGAGGGCAGTTCTTGGCGGGAGGAAGTCCTTGGCGGGAGGGCAGTTCTTGGCGGGAGGGCAGTTCTTGGCGGGAGGGAAGTCCTTGGCGGGAGGGAAGTCCTTGGTCGGAGGGAAGTCCTTGGCGGGAGGGAAGTCCTTGGCGGGAGGGCAGTTCTTGGCGGGAGGGAAGTCCTTGGCGGGAGGGAAGTTCTTGGCGGGAGGGAAGTCCTTGGCGGGAGGGAAGTCCTTGGCGGGAGGGAAGTCCTTGGCGGGAGGGAAGTCCTTGGTCGGAGGGAAGTCCTTGGCGGGAGGGAAGTCCTTGGCGGGAGGGAAGTCCTTGGCGGGAGGGAAGTCCTTGGCGGGAGGGAAGTCCTTGGTGGGAGGGAAGTCCTTGGTGGGAGGGAAGTTCTTGGCGGGAGGGCAGTTCTTGGCGGGAGGGCAGTTCTTAGCTCGTATTAGGCCTAGGGGTTTTTGGTTAGGTTAGGCTTTATTAGCAACAAATACAAAACCATTTACAATTTGTCCAAATTCAGTAGTTCCAAATTCTACTGTCTGATTGCCCATTACGTCAATATATGTACGATGGTCCAAACTATTAAAAAAAGTTTGCATCAGATGCTGGTCAGTGGAGTGTTAGAAAGGTGCTGCTGGATTAGTTTCAAAAATGTTTGTTGTAAACAGTAAATTTGCTATTCATTGGCAAATCTACACTAGTTACGGATTGTGTACCAGCAGGCAGGAGAGAGAGAGAGAGAGAGAGAGAGAGAGAGAGAGAGAGAGAGAGAGAGAGAGAGAGAGAGAGAGAGGGGGACGGGGGACGGGGGACGGGGGACGGGGAGGGTATGGTTTGGAAGGGTGGAGAGAGGTCAAGGCCCCGCCGAGACCAGACATACAGTAGGTCCTGCACCTTGCTTTCCACCCGCGCGATGTTCACCGGCTTTTATCCTTCTCATGGTAACAATATATATGGTCTTGTGTATCACTTGCTCCTCCTCGCTTCCCTGCATATTATACACTCCTGAAGTCTAGGTCGTCTTGACACGCTCTCCGGGCATCTTTGATTTTAACTCAGGCGACCAGACGAGGCTGGCTGGCTGGGGGGAGAACACAGCCATCTTGGAAGGAGGAGAGACGTAGGGAGGCAAGAGTTGAATTTTGGTGTAGTCATGACTAATTAATATTTAACCAACACCTGTCGGTGGGATTTGATTGCGATTCATTGTGATTTCTTTCAGTGTCATTGTTATTTCTCTCTTGCTTTGTTATAGTGACAGTGTTAAGCCTTAAGCATGTAAATTAGCTTTGTGTGTGTGTGTGTGTGTGTGTGTGTGTGTGTGTGTGGTGTGTGTGTGTGTGTGTGTGTGTGTGTGTGTGTGTGTGGTTTTTGTTTGATACCTGCTTGATTTCTTGCCATCAGTAGTGATTTCAGTACGAGAGTCGTAATTTCGGCTTTGCCTGCAGTTAACTTTACCCGTCATTTGGTTAAATTCAAAACTGGATATAAATCATTTGGAAATCGGATGTGGCTTTGTATAAAATCATACTGTTTTACGAAGCTGTAGCTTCGACAGGCGGCACTTACCTATAAAACTTACCTAAGCTACCCAATGTTTCACTAACCTTAGATACAGCTCCATGGTGTTTATTCTTTCCGAAAAAAATGAGAAAAATGTGAAACGCGCATCAACTTACCATTTCGAGTTTGAATATTTAAATCACATGATTATTCGTGAAATTGGCATATGGACAGATTATGCAGGCGATGAGTCACAATAACGTGGCTGAAGTATGTTGACCAGACCACACACTAGAAGGTGAAGGGACGACGACGTTTCGGTCCGTCCTGGACCATTCTCAAGTCGATTGTGACTTGAGAATGGTCCAGGACGGACCGACGGTCTACTAATATGGACAGATTTTAAATTCCAGTTCAATTAATAGTGATATGGATGAGTATTGTTTGAATCTAGCCAGGTTATTAGTTATTAGTTAATAGTTATTAGTGTCGGTAAGACACTGACGTTTCCAAGGCAGAGGACACGCCTGCTCGCGGATCCTAAGTGTACTACATTTGTCCCGTCAACCCAAGGGAAGCCGGCGGCTGAGAGGACAAAACACTGGACGCGTGATCCTGTGATCCCGGGTTCGATCCCGGGCGCCGGCGAGAAACAATGGGCAGAGTTTCTTTCACCTTGATACCCCTGTTACCTAGCAGTAAATAGGTACCTGGGAGTTAGTCAGCTGTCACGGGCTGCTTCCTGGGGGTGGTGGCCTGGTCGAGGACCGGGCCGCGGGGACACTAAAGCTCCGAAATCATCTCAAGATAACCTATTGGTGGGTGTGTACCCCCTATCTCACTCCCACTTGAGTTACGCAGGTCTAAACCCCACATTCCCATGGGGTAAATGCGAACTGGTTGGGTTTTGACAAGAAGCCAGTGGGGATATTGCTATATTCTGGAAATTTATCTTAACTAATTTGACGCAACATTGCCTCTTCAACGGGAATTGCGTAACCGGTGCGATTAGTTGACATGACGGCGATTGCAACTCATTAAGGTGTGATATGATTCGTTTGAAGTTCATTGAAGGTCGTTTAGTAGTGACATGCTTTCGAGTGAAGCTCCAGCTTGTGTAAATGTACTTTAGGACGCTGTGCAATCTTTTTGCCTTGCTAATGACCCTTTTTTTGTCATGTTAATTTATTTTTTGTTTGCCTTGCTCATTGTGCCGACGAATGAATAAAAGATATGAACGGTGTGGCGAGTCTTGCATCATGCTGGACTTGACCCCTCACCCTCTCCCTCTCTCCCCATCCTCCCCACTACTACTACTTACTCCCTTACCTTCTCACCTTAATCCTGTTTACGGGCTCGCCATACCCCGTGCTACATGAGTAGCTAAATCTGAAACAATAACATCACCTTGATCTACATGTCTCCTCTCCTCCCCTCATCAACACGACACGACACTGCCCCACTAAAAGAGCTCCAGCAGCTCCCCATGCAGGTGACTTCCTATTAGCAAATCCGATAGGGATATTGCCTCCCCCACCGGGTGGGGGGGGGGCATCTGTCCTTCAGAACCGCCATCAATATATCATGATGTCCCCCCCCCCACACCCCTCTCGCCGTCCCCCCTCTTCCCTTCGTGTTAGTGTCAACCACTACCTACCTCTTCTTCCTCCGGGAATGACACATGGGGGTATAATGATGGTAATGATTCCATCCCCTTCTGTACCCGCTGCATTTTCCTCGCTTTCATTATTTCTTGTATATCAAACACGGATTTAATATTACTGTATTACCCAGTGACGTAAACACACCTCCACACCATCATCGTCACCATTATCACCATCACTGTCATCATCATTATTTTCAGCATTGTCAATAACAGCATCATTGCCACTACACCCACCATATCCTCTCTACGCCTCCCCCTGTGCTCATTATACGTACTTTATTTCATTAGTTTCCTGAGGGGCCACTTAACACTAGTGGTCTCGACGAGGACAGGAAGCCAGTGGCTTGTCAAATGCCCCCCCCTACATTATATTATGATTATAATAGTACTAGGATGACAGTCCCCGTAATTAATACACCCCTTCATTTATTACACCACTCTCCCTCTCCTGAGACGTGCACCACTCTCCCTCTCCTGAGACGTGCACCACTCTCCCTCTCTCCCAATAACAGCTGTTTTTAATATTATTCTTGCTAAGACTTGTGTCAGATACCCACCCCCACACAATGGGAGCCGGTCGGCCGAGCGGACAGCACGCTGGACTTGTGATCCTGTGGTCCTGGGTTCGATCCCAGGCGCCGGCGAGAAACAATGGGCAGAGTTTCTTTCACCCTATGCCCCTGTTACCTAGCAGTAAAATAGGTACCTGGGTGTTAGTCAGCTGTCACGGGCTGCTTCCTGGGGGTGGAGGCCTGGTCGAGGACCGGGCCGCGGGGACACTAAAAAAGCCCGAAATCATCTCAAGATAACCTCAAGATAACACACTCCACACACATGTCCACAACCACCAACCATACATAATGTTACCGGACATTAATCCAAATGGCTTTAGAGTTAAGATTGTAAGTTTTAGCATGATTTAACCACGTTTATAATTCGCTTGAAATGTGTAAGCGACGAGTCACAATAACGTGGCTGAAGTATGTTGACCAGACCACACACTAGAAAGTGAAGGGACGACGACGTTTCGGTCCGTCCTGGATCGAAGTCAGTCGACTTGAGAATGGTCCAGGACGGACCGAAACGTGGTCGTCCCTTCACTTTCTAGTGTGTGGTCGCTAGAAATGTGTTGAACCCATCACACTGGTCAGTGAGATGGTCTCTTGGTACAATGAGTCTTCTCCGTCTCCGTTGTTTGATATCGTGGCGATGTTGGCTATCCTGCACATTGTATTCCTTCCCCGCGGGCTGACCAGAGGGAGGCTGAACCGATTATGTGCCTCTGTAACCCTTTACACCACCACCCACGGGATGGGTATGGGGTGCATAATAAAGAATTGATTGATTAAAAGACCCGCCACTGTATTTTGTGTGTGGGTGATCTTGCCGATTGATGTATTTTTATAGTTTTTTTATATAAAAATGACCTTCCGCTTGTGTGACCTCATTTTATTTTAATCCATTGTAAAAGCCTGGATTCCACAAGTATATTCCCCCAAACGAACCCTCGCTGATAATTTTTTTACGAGACTTTTTGTTCAAGATTTCACACATTTCTTCTCCCACGGCTTAATAGTTGCCCATCCATATTCTTGAAGAAGATATTGAGTTACATGTCACTGGGTTGTTAGTACATTTTTGTCGCGTGGATACAGCTGGTGTGCACCTGTTTGGACAGGTGGTGGTGGTGATGACTTAACACAATGGTGGAATTACGTTTAGCTAAAGAAAAAGATTGCTCGATTGTGTCCAGTCATGTTAGGATGGGTGGAGGCGCGGGAAGTATAGCTTGATGTGGGCGTGAGGGTGGCACCGTGTGTTGTCAGGGCGCCTGGTGGCATTCCCTGCATACCTCTGCCCCTGTTTACCTTCCATAATGTGCCTCCTTCACCCCTCCCCCGTACCGGTCTTGTGGCGACGGTGCTTACCTGTTAGGTAGGCGGTGTCGCCACCAGACGGGCGTGGGTGGTGAGTGATGGTGGGTAAATTGGACGGTGTTGTGCTGGCGACCTTCCTTACCCTGCGTGCATGTCCCCGGGCCAGAGTGGCTGCCCCTCCCCACCCGTGGTATGGTTGGGAGGGGTGTGGGGCCTCTGCTGGGGAGGGGGAGGGAGGGAGGGAGGGAGGGCAGCAGGGAAGGGTTAAGCAGACACCAGCAGGAGGAGGCAGTAGTGTAGCGGCGCGCGAGCGTGAGAAGTGCTGCCATGTTCCCGGGTTACAACTAGAGCCCTCCATCACCATCACCAGGTGTGCCTCTAACACTTGGTGGATGTTTGTTGGGCCCCGGTGTTTGTCGGCGTGGTCAGGGGCAAGGGGGTGATGCGTTGTGCCCGCATACACCCTCACACACCTGTCTCTTGACGCACATCACTGCCCTACACACCTCCCACTGTACCCTGCTGGCTTCGCACCACCACCCCCAACCACCTAGGATAACGCCACACGCGCTGGGATAATCGCAGAGTGCCACACCGAGGAGGTGCCTCAGTGCCAGTCTTCATCGCGGTTGTGCAATTCTCAGTGACGCTCGTGATGGTGTTAGTAATAGTAGGATGCCTTTCGTGGCACTGTGACTCCCTCCGGCATCTCTGCATTCTGACACTGTTTGATCGTCACTCACAGGCGGGTGTACACAGTGGCAGCATGTCACCCTAGTGGATTATTAATTACTGGACAACGGTCCAGAGTGAGAATGGTGAGGCGTTGTGTTGTGATGTTGTGTTGGGTGGTGTGCAGGTGGGTGGAGGACACACGCACATAGTGACTCACCCAGCCTCTCACACCACACTTATACCTTGTTACAGGTGACAGCAGCAGCAGCAGGCGCAAGTCTTGGCAGCAGGGACTTGCTTTCCTATATGAGGGGAAATCTTAACCGTTTGGGGTCCTGGTTCCTAGCTGGTTGTACCCGGTGCGTTTACATGTCATGTCCGTGTGTTCTTTGTTATGTGTGGTGTTGAAGCTGTGGATAGTTTGCGAGTGATGTTGCTGAAGATTGAGCGAGTTGTGGTGTGTCTGGGGCTCGACCTTGGTCAACCCTCGCCCTCTCCCACCACCACCACCACCATCACCACCATCACCACCACCACCACCACCACCATCACCACCACCATCACCACCATCACCACCATCACCATCACTCCACAACCTCCTCTCCAGCACACACACACACACATGGGGAGTTTCTTTCATTTGATGCCTCTGTTCACCTAGCAATAAACGGGTATCTGGAAGTTAGCTGTTCCAGGCTCCATCCTGGGAATGTGCTCGCCTAGTTATGCCTGCAGGGATTGAGCTACGGCACTTTGGTCGTGGGAGGGGAGAGAGATGGCTATGGCTATATAGTAGATGATAGTGAAAAATAGGTCGGGAGTCAGTACACTAGATAACCAACGGTTAGGGAGGCAGGGTGGTAGAGCTAAAAAGCATGATCCTGTAGGCACAAATAGTAATTACAAATAGTAAATACAAATAGTAAATACATGTACACGTGCAGCCCGAACATTAACTATAGTGGTATAGGAATATTGCACATTATGTTCTTGTGTGCTTCAAGAAGCGCTTGGTGCTTCCTGTCAGATTTGGCCCCAGCAGGTTTGTAAATATAGTGCCACATGTAGAGAGTGGTGGAGGCCTGCAAGTGAACACCCGCCCCGGCACACTGTGGTGTGTCCTCTCTTCACACCACTGACGTCCTTGGCAAGTGGTGGTGGTAGCGAGCTTCAGACAGGTATAATGCAGGGGGAGGGGAGGCGCGGATGTTGAGCGGAAGTGATGATTAGTAGTGTTTTGTGAATTTATCTGTAGTTTTTCTACTCCCAAATCCCGGCCTGGGGCCAGGCTTGTGTGATAATTTGATCTGTTAGGTTGTTGCTTGAAGCGAACAGGAGGCTCTTATATCTATTACAATCCGGTTGTTTCAATTGTCTCTTTGAAGTCCTCCACTTGTGTTCCGGCTATATTTCTAATATATACTGCGATGAGGTTGAAGAGCCGCGAACCTCTGGTGTTCGTACAGTGTTTTCCGACTGTGTCTATGGTACCTCCACTCTTCACTCGCTCTGTTTTCATTTCCTTGCGCGTGTTTCACTCCTGTAGATTGTTATTTTGTCGTGCATATTTGTGACTTGATTTTCGGGTATCTTCAATGTTTATACTGTATTACTAGATGGGGTACCCGGCAGTGCTCGGGTCTCTCTCTTCCCCCCTCTTTCCCTTCCTTCTCCCTCCCTTACTCTCTCCGCCTCTAACCTCTTTATATCCTTGCTAGTCTCTCCCTGAAAATGTAATACTGTATTAAGCAGCACTAAGAACCAGGCATAAATAACTATGCAAAACACAACCTCTATTTCAGACTGGATTTCATGAAAATGGCCGGGGAAGGTGGTTGCTATAGATGTCAATACTTATTAAAGTGTGGCTTGTGACCCTCCCTCGTCTCATTTCCAGAACTCCATTTGACTTGTTTACTCTTTTTCACACTTACATAAATTATATTTTGGTATCCAGATATCAGTGTCCATGTACTCTCCCGTATGTGTTTCTGTGAATGTTTCAAACATTGAATTCGATTCTATCAGGACATAAATAAACAGAATATGGTTTCTCGATTTTGACTTTAGACTGTTTGATTCCTGCTTGATGGGATTCTGGGAGTTTTCCTGACTTGTGAGAGCTTGGTCCACTAGGCTGTTGCTTGGAAGGGCCCGCAGGCACACATATCTTGTCTTGTATGTTGGCAGATATAAAGGACTTTCCATGTTGTGTGTTAACCGAGTGTTGGTTGAGTCCACCGTATGTCCGGGCCTCCTGCATTGATGCCCTGTCCAGCTCTGAGGCTTGCCACCTTCTTGTTGTTTTAGATTCAGCTACTCTGAACAAAAAGGCCAAAGTAGCACGGGCTGTGATGAGCCCGTAGTGGACTTACCTGGCACAGGAGCAGGGCTGTGACTGCCTGCCACCTGTTGTTGTTATAGATTCAGCTACTCGGAACAAGTTCCAAGTAGCACGGGCTATGGTGAGCCCGTAACTTACCTGGCACAGGAGCTGGGCAAGAAGCACGGGCTATGGTTAGCCTCGTGGACAGGAGATGTCTCCCGTGGCCTGCCACCTGCTGGCGTCTCTTTTTATTCAGTCTCCTCACACCCATGAGGCTTGACAAGACCATGCTAAATAACACTTCCGGTTATCTCTCTGAATCACTTCCGCCTCTACTAGAGTATCTTCAAAGATCTGTAAAATCTCAAACCACCTGAATCCTATGACTGAATCTGAATCTGAATGACTATGAATCCACCTGAAGACCTAATTGAATTCCTCAGATTAAGCAAAATTACAATTAAATTTTGTCAATAAAGATGTTAATAATAATAATAATAATCTACTAGAGTCCTGGATAGCCATCTGGCCTCCCTGAACAGTAAGTAACCAGGAGATGCCAACCGCACACTGCCTCGAATCGACTTTAAATACTCGTAAACTCCTCCACACGCTCTAGAAACTAATTCCACTGCCAGTACATTGAGAGACTACTAACTAAATTTTACACAATAATCTGGGTACAACACGTATCAACTGAACCCCCAATATTAGTTAATTAATTAAGCTCCGCAAGTTACAGTATTGATGAACTAGTTACAGTTTGTTAACCTAAAGTGAGAGGTGGTACCCAGGGCAACCTTGAATCCTGGAGGTTACCAACACCAGCCAGGACAAGAGTTTTGGTGTGGCCGAGGCGTGAGGAATTGTCACGAAGCCTGTGCAGGGCGGTGGGTGTGGGGACGGGTGGCTGCTGGCGGGCCGACGCCCTGGTGCTGGCCTGCGTCCTGGTGCTGGCCGGCGTCCTGGTGCTGGCCGGCGCCCTGGTGCTGGCCGGCGTCCTGGTGATGGCCGGCGTCCTGGTGATGGCCGGCGTCCTGGTGCTAGGAAAGGATCGGCTACACTGCCCACCTTTGCCAGCTTGTCACTGTCACCAACCATCCCATATCACCCTGATATAACATATATGGGTAACATGTAACCTAAAACTAGAATGGTGAAACTTGCATAAATTTATTTATAATACCGACTTAAAAAATACAAAACTAAGAAACCAAGCCTAACAATGAACACCTGTGTTGATCCTGGTGAGCAGAGGAAGAACGTAACGCAGTATTACTAAGAGCCAGTGATCATAGCAGTCTACATGCAGGAATACATAACTTTTGTGTCAACGTTCGTGCAGAAACTATCCCAATCAATTGATTACATCTTTATCATTACTAAGGTCCGTTATCAATATTTAACAAGTTTACCACATCATAAATTTAGTCTTTTGCACAGTCTTTTATAATTGGCAGAAATTGTAAAGCTAATTCTGTGTATTAGGAACCTCCTTTATAAAAAAAGATCAAGAAAGCTTAATTTAGATTTTGTAAAAAAAGCAGAGTAATATGGGTAAGGAAGGGGGCATGACCGAAGTACAGTACGTAAAGACATGAAAGCGTATAACAAAAGAGTTATAAGTAGGGTGTTAATTATACGAGTACATTATAGAACACGAATATACACAGAGAAATCTCATTTATCGCGATATATAAACGAGAAAATTCACAGGAGTCGTGATGAGGATTCGAACCTATGCCCTGAACATATGAGATATGAGTTTGGAAGTAGGGTGGTGGATCTGTGAAACAGTTTGTCGGTCGCTGGATGGTTCCAAGTGTTGAGAAGACATGCTAACATGTGTGAGTGGATTGATTGATAAAGATTAAGCCACCCAAGAGGTGGCACGGGCATGAATAGCCCGTAACGTGTGTGAGTGGGGTGTATGTGGTTGTAAGTAGGGAGCTGCCTCGCACCCCTGTCCTCCTCTTCCAAATAAACCCTCGGCCGTTTCCCTTATTCTTGTTAATTGTTCACAAAGCTCATGTAACAACGCGAAAGTCAAAATATATAGTTTTGTCTATCAAGAAGACATCTCTCTGACGATATTTCCTTAATTAATAATATTAGTTTTCCCCGAAAGGATTGTCCCTACGTCTGATATGTTAACGTAAACGTTATAAACTTTTCGGGAGCTAACATGACGTTTCTAGGGAGAATTTGAGTGTGTCGGCGACGAGCATTTTCCGAGTGTAGGTCTACCAGTTCAAGTATGTTTATTGAGACAAGGAAAAATACATCTCAAAGGGATAGAGTAGCTCAGGATATTTCTACCATCGCTTCCGGAACGAATAGACCTATATGCGCACCGGATGCACTCAGTTATAAGACAATTGAATGTGGTGCTATCGTCACGCGAACGTTTCTTTTCAAACTAAAACAAGTTGGTAATAATTCTGAATTTAATATAAACCTTAATATTTTTCAACTCAATTTTGGCGACAATTTGTGATTAGTCTGAGGGTAGAATTAGCTCGCATGAACGAATGTGACAGGCTATATCTGGAGTAGCTGTAAATGCCAGATCAAAGTGTTTAATCTCATGTGGGCTAACGTTTCGGGAACGGCTATAGATGGGACTATAGTTCTTAAAATGTTCTTCTAAGTACATTTTTTGGGGTGGGGGGGGGGAGAGGGGCAGTTCAATAATTGAGACCAACATTGTGAAATGGTTGAAATGAACTCAGATGAGCATGTGTGTCATAAGCGCTGTTCGAGTTGGGTCAGGTGTAAATCTAACGTTTCTCTAACGATGTTTATGTGTAATCAACGTTTTTAGAACGATGTTTGTGTGTAATCAACATTTCTGGAGTGTAGGTGGGGGCAGGTGGCTGATGGCAGGAATTTAAAGCTGACCCTACCGGGCAGGAGGTGGTTGCCATGGTGATTGTCATGGCGTTGCAGTCGATGCGCATTTTGTTTACCGCGCTGATTCGTCCGAAACAAGATTTTTTTTTTTTTTAGAATGTTGCTATGGATAATTACGAAAGCACAGGCATACACTCCTGAATTATTGTATTTCTTTAATATTTCACCATCCATATATTTATTAAAGTGATTCTGCGCTAAAACACACAGCACACACATGTACTGTGTAACACTTGCACGCACATGATACCTGGTTACCTGGTTGATGGGGTTCTGGGAGTTCTTCTACTCCCCAAGCCCGGCCCGAGGCCAGACTTGACTTGTGAGAGTTTGGTCCACCAGGCTGTTGCTTGGAGCGGCAAGCAGGCCCACATACCCACCACAGCCCGGTTGGTCCGGCACTCCTTGAAGGAAACAATCTAGTTTCCTCTTGAAGATGTCCACGGTTGTTCCTGTAATATTTCTGATGCTCGCTGGTAGGACGTTGAACAACCGCGGATTTGTTCAGCGGACCTCTGATGTTCATACAGTGTTCTCTGATTGTGCCCATGGCACCTCTGCTCTTCACTGGTTCTATTCTGCATTTTCTTCCATATCGTTCACTCCAGTACGTTGTTATTTTACTGTGCAGATTTGGGACCTGGCCCTCCAGTATTTTCCATGTGTATATTATTTGGTATCTCTCTCGTCTCCTTTCTAGTGAGTACATTTGGAGATGTAAGCACATTAACACATGCACAAACACATGCACACAAATGCATACAAACATAAAACAATTTTGAGAATAACTAGTACAGATTTTTTTGTGACATGAAGAGTTGGGTATTGGACCCAGTGGTCTGAGGCTCACTAATAATATGCTCTTCACTACTCCCTGACAAAAGTGTCTAAAGGAAGAAATGCTACACTTGGTGCAAGGCAGATAAAGCAAACCAAGATGAGATTTACCAGCTTGTCAGTTTTTCAAACTATTTTTACCATTTACTGTAGTGGTCCAAGGCGTACACTTCCTCCAAGGAGTGCTGGACCAACCAGGCTGTGGTGGGTATGTGGGCCTGCGGGCCGCTCCAAGCAACAGCCTGGTGGACCAAACTCTCACAAGTCAAGCCTGGCCTCGGGCCGGGCTTAGGGAGTAGAAGAACTCCCAGAACCCCATCAACCAGGTCAATATTTTACGCTCATCTCGGCAGTCAACTGGTTTGCAGGGGTGGTGTCTGATTAATTATGGGAAGATTTCCAGATGCAGCAGTTTTGTACTAAAGGTGATGGGGTTAAGTGGAGTAGGTATTTTTGAAGATTCTATTTTTAATATAGTGTTAGTTTCACAAGAAAGGTTCACTCTGCCTATATTTGTGTTTTATGCATGTTTTTGTATTTGTTCAAGTGATTTTGCAATGACACTTGCAACAAGGTATTATGAAGCACTTTGGAAGAGAGAGATGTCGGCTCTCCCTCCAGATGCATGCCTCTCAAACCAGGAAAACTTTGAGAAGCTATGGCAATGATTGCAAGCATTTCTGAACTAGTGTGTCAGTTTCACCGTGACTGATTAAAGGAGTTGCAATCATGATGTAGGGTTTGAGCAAATATTCACACATTTATTGATTAAATGGGGCGATGGTTTTATTATAAAAAGAAATAGAGCAACACTTTAGCATAGAGAATTATTTCATTGTGAGGTCACAGAAAGGATTAATGTTCTTTGTCAGCGTTTATTCAAGAGCATAACGGTAACTACATAAAAATAAAAAGTTGAGGCATAAATACTTATGCAGCAGGCAGTAAGCACACGAGAATTCACTTAGCAACTGACAGCTGCTATAACAGTATATAGCATTATGAACAACAATGGATTACACAACATATATAATTATTATAACATAATGCATAGCTGTATCTGGGAAGAGGGTTCACTATCAATCAGTGTATACTGTACATATCATATATTTTGAATCAACATGAGAATTGTTGTACCATAAGGTGTTGATAGGAAGTCAGGTCGTTGGAGAAGAAAGGTTGAAGGACAATTACAGGTGGTGTGCGTGTTGTGTAGGTCAGTGGCCAACCATGAATAAAGTCAAGAAAAGAGCTACTAATAGTTGCCAAATTCCAGCAGTCATGTTCAGTTGTGGTTTATTGACAAAATGTAGTAGGCATACAGATTTATGATCAACAATGCAGTTAATCAGGAGCACTTTCCTTGGTCAGGGATCACACAAGTTGTGAGTACACATAGCCATGAAGTGGCATGCTTGTAACTTGTAATACCAGGCTCCAGGATTCATCAACCATTTATGTATCCACTTGTGAAACCTGTTCACCTTTTTTCAGTGATCGTGGCTTAGTTTGCTTTCATTAAAAAAATGATGAGGTACCATGTCATTTATAATAATAATAACGATGGTTTGAGAACGATCTTGAAATGTTGCCAACTTGTAAACTGCTTAACAAATACAGAATAATCCACCATGATCAAGATGGATGCATATATATTTGATGAATCCTCTAGAGTGGAATACTGTTGCACAGTGACAGCCCCTTTCAACGCTGGAGAAATTGCTGACCTGGAGAGCATGCAGAGATCCTTTACTACTAGAATCCACTCAGTAAAACATCTAAATTATTGGGACCAACTAAAGAGACTAAATCTGTATTTTTTTGAGCGCAGGCGGGAGAGATACATAATAATTTACTCATGGAAAATAGTAGAGGGGACGGCTCCCAACCCTGCACACAGAAATAACATCACATGAAACCAGAAGGCATGGCAGGATGTGCAGAATACCCCCGTTGAAAAGCAGAGGTGCAATAGGTTCTCTGAGAGAGGACTCTATCAACATCAGAGGCCTGAGACTGTTCAACACACTTCCAAAACACATAGGGGCATAACTGACCGACCCCCCTCACAGTGTTCAAGAGAGAACTTGACAAACATGATCTCAAGGTATCCTAGCCCAGGGTTTGCCAACTACAAAGAGTGGGGCTGTGGACGCCTCAACTTGGCTTGGCCCATGGCATTGGAGGTTATTCAGAGTTGGATTAGGGCTTGGTTATTTTAGGAAAGCAGCGGGTTAGCATAAATGGAGTTAAATCCAAGTGGGAGACAGTTTTAAGTGGAGGGCTTCAGGGCTCTGTTCTGGGACCTCTGTTGTGTGAGTGTGTGTATATACAGTATATACCAGTATATTATTTACGTATCAGTATTGCAGTGTAGGGTCTAAGTTTTTACTTATGTTTTCATCCCTTGACAACAGGCATGCGGTAGTGTCGAGGATGAACCTGCGTTACCGTGTGAGTCGTGGCCAAAGCAGCAGCCCTGTTAGCAGCAGTAGCAGCAACAGCGGTGGTGGTGGCGGCGGCGGAGGAGGCAGCAACAGCTCTAGGAACCACCACCGCCGCACGCCCCTCTCGCCCGCTTCTCCACATCCTCTGTCTCCCACACTTTTGCTTAAGTCTCCAGTGAGAGCTCCAAGAGCTCATAGGGCAGTCAAGAGATCTGGTGATGTCTTTGAGGTGAGAATGAGAGTAAAAGTTCAGAGTAATGGGCTTCTGGTAATTAAAGATAAGTAGGGGATACCTTATATTTTTTATATGTTATCTATGCTACAATTGTACGGACCCATAGCCTTGGAGAAGAGAATAAAGGATACTCGAAGAAGACCTTGCAGATTCTCCCTGAACACTTCAGCATTTTCTTATCCTCCCGCTCCTTTTTCTTTATACAATATGGTTTATTTATTTGATTTATTTTATTACATTGTGTTACAGATTACAGAAAATACACACACACACACACAGCAATCACTTTTCAAAGACCTCATCCAGTTCTTCAGATATGAGGTTATCTGATATGAGGAAATGCCTAAGATACAGCAAGCATTTCTCTCTGGACTGCAACACTTGAACAGGAAACTAGCCGCTATTATGTATCTAGTTTGCCTAATGAGTTCCTCAGCATTAAAGTACACATCAGTATTCAAGAACTCTTGAATAATCATTGAAATTCTTCACATATTTTACTGCAGATTATTGGGTGAGGTGGTTGTACTGTTTATTTTATGTTTATGTTCAGAAAAATGAATATGATTTTAAATAATTTTCTTTTGTTTAAACAGGAGCAGAATGAAAACTTGTTGTTGTCACCTGCACAGTACAACAGTGTGGTGAACGTGTCCGTCCCGCATCACCACACTACTCCTCTTCTACGTGCACGACGTTACGCTAGCAAGTTCTCCAAGTGCAAATCTACCCCTCCAACAACTGTTATTGACTCTCAGAACAATATTATTGCAACAAAATTGCTCAAACCACGCCCTCTAAGAATCAGCAAGTAAGTGATAAAGTCCCTTCCTTCCTTTAGATTCTTTCTGAGTTAACCACCTTGCTTGTTTTCATATACCCAGGAAATGAGGGCAATAGTCTAGAAGAGTTTATATACTGAGTGCTCAGTGTGCTTTTAGACAAAGTAGAAACACAAACCTCTCATTGTGCCCTGCAAGTCAAACCTTGGAATCGAAAGGAAAACCAATTACTGTACTGCTCTTCTAACTATTGTATATAGCACTTTCTAATTTATGTAAATGACCTACTTGTGTAGAGTGAGCTTGTATATGTCAATGTTTGCAGATGATCAAAGTTAATGAGGAGAGTAATGCCTGAGGAGGACTGCAGATAGGAGACCTATAGGTAGCTATACCATAAGAGACAAGCAACCTCAAGAAATAACAGAAAAAGACCTGATATTGGATATAATACCAATACTTATTCTAGAGGTTCATGTAAACAGGATAATGTCAGCAGCATATGGGAAGTTACCAAACTTCATAATAGCATTTAAGAATCAAAAGGGGCTTTCAATGCCATATACACTACGAGAACAGTACTAAGTATACTGCGCATTTATATATCTATACAGCATTTATATCCTAAGCATTTAACAATTTCCAGAAATCTAGAGTAAAAGTGATGGTATGTGAATCTAGCCCTAAATTATTTTGTAAAGCATTTGGTTTGCATGCACTGGCCTGTACCTGTACCTGTACTTAGATTTATGTTAATATAATTCAGACGCCAGAACGAATCTCCACCGAGCTATAAGCGTCACACGCCACGGAAGCCCTACAGTCGACGTCATCGCATTGCACATCCAAGTGAAACATCAAAGGTAATGTGTACTTCTTTGAAGATAAAGAATCTTTTCAAGGCAGAAAACATTCTAAAATTATGTTTTATATTTAAATTTCATGAAAATTATTAGTATTTGATTTAGAATTGTAGTTGTGCATTTTTATCAAGTACAGTATCCACTCAATTTAATGACCTAAATCCAGATGATCATTGAATCTAAGGTTGTTAAATGTCGGTGATACTTTCAGAAGTTTTTGGCCCCCAAAATATTGTTTCCTAAATGATTTTATATCCACCCACCCACACACACACACACACACACGACACAGGAGTCGGCCGGCCGAGCAGACAGCACACTAGTCACGTGATCCTGTGGTCCTGGGTTCGACCCCGGGCGCCGGCGAGAAACGATGGGCAGAGTTTCTTTCACCCTATGCCTCTGTTACCTAGCAGTAAATAGGTACCTGGGAGTTAGTCAGCTGTCACAGGCTGCTTCCTGGGGGGGGGAGAAATTAGTAGTAATAGTAGTAGTAGTAGTAGAAACAGTTGATTGACAGTTGAGAGGTGGGCCGAAAGAGCAGAGCTCAACCCCGGCAAACACAACTAGGTGAATACACACTCGTCTCTCTCCCACCCACACACACTTGTCCATAAACTCACACAGGCACACTTGTCCCTCCCTCTCTCCCTCCCTTAATACAAAGAAACACTAGTACATTCCCACAGTCACTCTTGGGGGAAACACTGGTGCATTCACACACCTGTTGCATGAAAATGTTGTGGAAAGTATTTGCCTATTGAGGGTGAAATTGTCGCAAAAAAAAACAATAATGTTTACCTAGTGGTGAGCTCAGTAAATTCAGTAGCAACCATAATATGCCTTTCCTGGACATTGGCTGTAAATAAGTATCAAATTGGTAACCTCAATCTGGCTGTTAAATCCTGAAGGGCATCATGGCTTCTTCAACCGGGTGGATACTGTACATGCAGTGCTGTAATTGGTTTCATGTGAGATACTTTGGGTGGGAGTTTTACATTGTAATACCAGGACACTAGTAGTGGAAGCTCTTACGCATGTGAGAAAGAGGGTGTCACCCTCTATAATAATAATGAAAAATGACAATTGAATAAGTGGGATTTAATGGCTTTAGTCACTAATATTTACTCCAGAACTTGCTAATTATTTAAGTGTAAAAACTATATCTTTAAATTTATAAGCTATACAAAGCAATTAGGTTAAACAGTTAATAATTATGATTGTTTATTGTTAATACCCGGTACTGATTTAATTTCTTACTCTCCTATCATTAAAACAGATGTTGAAGGAGGTGCAAGAGATGAAGACTTCCGCCATGGATACCTCTCTCTTTTCTCCTGTATATTCAGTGGACTCCACTCCACCACCTCTCTCAACATCTCTCACGAGCCCTACTGTTGGGAGAGATTTTACTAGGGGGCTCATTGACGAAGATTACCCTGTGCAGAAGGGCCAGGAAGAATTGGAAGAGGTTGAAGATGATGAAGACGGCCAAGGAAGAACATGCCAGGAGGACACTTTGAGTGCCCCAGATTTAACACAACTTTCTACTCGTATTCAGTTAGATATTCCACACATCCTAGATCCTCCTATGCCGAATTCTCCACAAGGTGAAATTCATAAAGCTTTGTTGTTCATTTTTATACAATTTTTGTTGAATGATTTTGTTGTGTTATTTCTTAGTTAAGGTTGTGTCTTCAATACTGTAATGTTTATAAAGGTGCCTTGCATAAAATATTATAAAAGGAACAAGCATTAAGTATAATAATGCCTCTTTCTGGTGGGTCATTTGGTAGCATCCACAGCTATCCTCCTGGCAAGCTGACACATGCTTAACACTTTCGCGCTTAGCGGACGATCGTTAGCGTCCAATCTTTTTTTCCTGATTCTGCCCTCTGGACGCTGGCTGGCGTCCAATGGTTAAATAATTGTATAAATTTTATGTATTATGCGATTTTCTTTTAGTTAGTCTCAAAATGTTCACCATGAAATTTACGTTTTTTCTAATAACCAAAGAGCTTATTAAAGAAAACGGCATGGCAGTGATTCATCTTGGTATAACAATTGTATGGTGCCGATATGCCGCCGCGGGTAACACTTCAGCCACTTCCAACCGTCTTGTGGGTTGGTTGCGACATTGATTCTATATTTATATGCATATGTCCGTATAGAGAATTTTATTGCGGTTCCAATGATACCATAATCAATGATGTAGGATAAATGTGGTCATCGCAATCATTAAGAGAGTGGAAACATTTGTTGCTGTTTGGCGCTCTCGCCAAACAGTTTGGCGAGAGCTTCTGTTTCTGTTTGAACTGTTTCAAACAGTTTCTGTTTGGCAGTATTTTATATGTATGTTCTTATAGAGAATTCTATTGCGAACACAGTGATACCAAATTTAAATACGTAAGTCTACAATTAGTGTCAGGACAGTAAGAAGAGTATACACTTTTCGCTCCTACCGCTTAAGCGCGCGACGCCGAAAGCACAGGTCACTCTCGTTTTTTACGCTGCGCCCAAAGCGCTAAAGTGTTAAGAACTGCACCAGGTTCAATCAGTTCATGAGTGCTTGCTGAGTACTAGGACCAGAATCTGACCACTCATTAGAGGCAAAGTAGTCTGGAGATCTAGGATCTAACACAGTACCCAAGAGAGAAACCATTAGACAGATAGTGCACAAATAGACAAATGAATGGTAACCATTGGCAGTGCTCTCCCTAACTATGTAAACATTTGTTACCCTGATCGAACCACTGACTTGTCACTTACGCTGCAGCACCGGGCACCAACAGTTTCTGCACATCTCTCATTCTCACACAGCCCAGTTGTACAGTTCTCAGTTGTGAATTAGAAACAAGGAGTTACCGAATGATCTCCCAGAAAGTGGAATTTCATTACATTTTTAATGCTGGTTTTCTTGGATAGGCCCTTTTGGTAACCCTTCAAGCTGATACCCTAAAGGGAAAAAAAAAATCCCCCAGGCTTATGATGAGAAACTAATACCATACTCAAAGGAACCAACTGCGGGTCAACCCACCCAATGCAACACAAGCCCAACTTTGGCAAGGAATGTTGATGAGACATTAAGTTACAAGCACTATCAACCTTAGCACTGCACATAACATCCCCATGGTGTGCTTAGCATCCAAAGATGTTTGTAGGTATTGCCCCATGGGTACACGGGGCTCGCATCCATTGCCTAAGGTGTTCACTAGGCAGACACCATCTTGGAAAATAATCATGAGAGGTCGCCTTGGCTACAGACTAGTAGTATTGGCAAAAATAGCTTGAGCTTTTAACTGTCTCGTGGCTTGGTATCGAGATAGCTTTGGGGAGCCACTGGGGCTCTACCAGAAAAAAAAAGAGGCATTTCATTGCAGTTAATGCTAGATCTTTTACTTTAGAACTTCAGTTAACTGGCAAAAAAGTTAACTGGCAGTTTTTTTTCCAGTACTGGAGCCAGAAGAAGCAGAGATGATGATTGCTCAGGTCTCCCAATGTGCAACCCAGGAGAATAAGGAAAATTATGAGGTCAGTCAATGTGAATTGTTTCTCTCACATTTTTACTTTTCATTGTCTTTCAGATGGGTGTGTATATGAAGTAGCAGAAAAGCTTTGTTTGTGTCTTTCTTTGTTTCCAAATTAGTAAGTTTTCCAAAAATAATTGTTTGAAATATATATACAGTATAGTGTTATTTCTTGCACAATGCTAGGTGAACATTTAAAAATCTCTACCTAGAGCAGTGATAAAATCTTTTGTCAAACAATGCAACACAAATAATTCCTTGCCCTGTGACAGAATAAACTATTACTTTTTTATTTCCAAATTGTTAATTCATAATAATAATAATAATAATTTCAAACTAGAAGTGAGAGTAGCATCAATGAATACCGTGAACCAACTTTTGCACAATATTTGTCCGTCCATTATAAAAGTGTGTGTTCACTCCTTGCTAAGGTGAAATACGGTAACAATGATGCATTATTTTATGTTCTACTTCCTGTGTGTCTTCCCAATTACCATAAATCTTCTAAGTATAATAAATAGCTAAATAAGACTGAAGTTTATATGTAATATACTGCCTTTTTAGTAAAGTAAAAAACAAAAAACTGACAGAATGTACTTAATCCCACAGGCTGGAGGGACATATGAAAGTTCGTGCGATGAAGGCTATGAAGAATGGGAGGCTTTTGATCCATACTTCTTCATCAAACATCTTCCACCACTAACACCTGAAATGAGGGCAAGAAATCCTGCTCTTCCTTTGAAGACTCGCAGTTCGCCAGAGTTTACCTTGGTTTTAGATCTGGTAAGAGGATATTTTATGGTTAATATGAAAGCAAAAATGAGAAAAGTCTTTTCAGAGAAAAATGTGGTATACAAAATACAAAAGTTTTCAGTTCTCAGTTTAGTTACACTTCCCAGAATTGTACTCTTACATTAAGCAAAGGTTGTGCATGTAATAAATTATACTTGAATATTATGCAAGATTATCAGGAAACTTACAATACAGTAAGTATAGTAAATCTTGCATTATATTGCATGGTTAGGGCTAAAATACTTTACAGATGCACTTGACTCATTTTTGTGCTACTGTGCAGTTTTTGAGTTATGAAAACTTGCATAGATTTAAAACAATTAAATTCATTTAGATATTTGAGCTATACTATCCAGTTTCTCCTTTATGCAATATCCTGCTCTTTCCAAAGACTGAACCAAATGCAGCAAATTATGTTGACATTACAACAGGCACAATGGGGATTTTTTCAAATCACCCACTGGGCATACTGTAGCAAGGAAGATACTGGATAATTCTACCTAGCCCCAGAATGATTTTTGTAATGTTCTTTTTATTTATACTCGGAACCCCCTTCAAGTTCTACTCTGCATCACAATGGCCACTTATTATTATTATTAACATCTTTATTGACAAAATTAATTACAATTTTGCCTAATCTGAGGATTTCGCTCCAGTCTTATTAAAGTGAGGATAATGCTGGTATTCACTGTCACACAGGACAGAGGGTCATACACAAGACAATAGGTCTAAACTGTAGGCAGAAGCACATATATATCATGGTTACAATCAATGTTTTAATGCATGGATATGTGAAAACAACTTTCTATTGTGCACTGCCACACAAGGGCAGCATTGCAAACTACTGGCTGACTTGCTGATCACTACTTACAACTTCCATAAAATGTCAACGCCTAAATATCAGCAGAGTAGCAAAGAACTGTCTATCACACATTTTTCGTGTCTCTTTCTGCCCAAACACCTAGCTATCTACAACCGAGATTTCTGATTGACTTGTGTTTACCCTATGAAACTTGTTAATTTACTCAGTGGGTGCATGCTATTAGTGAATACTATCATGTGCATTGTTACAGTTGTTTGTGTGTGTGTGTGTGTGTGTGTGTGGATTTTTTCATCAACTGGTTTTGCTGTTATCTTCTCTGTCCTGGTTTGCTTGATGCCCAAGTGTGGTCATTCTCCTCTTGCACTTGTCCACTACTTTCATAGTTCCTTAGGGCGTTGTCTCAGGATGAGCTATCAATGCCAGCTATACACAATTTTTGTGTCAGCTTTCACATGTGAGTGGTTGCATATTTGTTTGTTACCTGGATCTTATTGTTCTTGTTGTGCATCTTTCTTGCATTTCTTTATTTTTGCTTAGGTCAAGGGGTTGCTCTCATCCGTTCTTGTTTGTGACATGCCAAGGTAAGGAGACGGGACACAGTACACAAGTAATCTTGTGTACCGTGTCTGAGGTACTGAGGTAATCTGTCTGAGGTACTGGATGAGAAGGCATCCTAGTTTCCAAATGACTTTTTGGTTAAAATGACCAAGTAAGGTGACTTATGTCTCTAGTTAGGGGGGTTTTTGTTCCTTGCAACTCATTTTTAATATGACGCTGCCACACAACATGCCTGTGATGGGTGATGGTATATTGGTGCTTCTCGGCATTCTTTCAATTCTGCCATCATGTGGCTGTCACCTGCCTTCCTTCCTCATTCATTCAGTCAGCAAAGTCTTTCTTATTTCATTATTTTGACGTGGGGATGAATTGTTGTAAATGACTAGCACTATTCTTTGGTTGCCCCATATTGTTTTTTTTTTTTTTATCCCTGCTGTTTTTGCCTCATAACAGGTCAGTTGCCGAGTACATTTGTACTTCCTGGTTTTGAGAAGAGTTTCTAAGAGGGGATCTACCACCAAAATCTAGTGGATAACAGGTGGTAGGGCTCTTTCTCCAATGCTTTCATGCTATGTTTAATATTTATTATGATGTGGCCTGGCAGGCACTTCTAAAGTACACAACTGTGTACGGCACTCCACTATTCTACCTATCACTGTCCCTATTTTTATATTTCTCCTGACTTGGTTATTCCCAGAGCCCAACACAATCACATATCAGACTACACTTACAAAGCCTCATCGTCTTATGCAGATGACGATGAGTCACAATAACGTGGCTGAAGACGTAAAGACCAAACCACATCAGAACATGAAGAAACAAAAATGAGTTTCTTCACTTTCTGATGTGTGGTTTGGTCATCGCCACACCTTGTCTTTGGCTTTCATCTCTCTTCCCCAGTTATTAAACTTAATTTGGTCATGTTTGGCTATATTAATCTCTGTCTATTAGAAGAGCAGCCCATTATCCAAGTCAGCAGTTAAGTGGTCTAGTCAGAAAGGAGTTTTTCATCTGTAATCAGTCTCTTGTTTTTTAACCTTGCTGTATATTGCTAGTTAAAAAATTAAATAATGTACCGTATTTTTTCCAGTCTATAGCTTGGTAATCCATTTCGCACGAGAGCTATGTCTTTTCCAATATCTTCAACCTCCAGTCAGTGTTGAGTGAGCAATTTTGCCTTTACAGTACCCTATTACACACAAAAATGTAGCAAGGCTTGGTGCTCCAATTCACTTGCTTTATTTGATAAAAGAGAACAGAAGTTTATGTTGTAAACTTAACAAGTTATTCTTTTAAAGAAACAGTAATCTTTGACCCTCAGGATGAGACACTGGTGCACTGTAGTCTTCAGGAGCTGGAAGATGCAACACTAAGCTTCCCAGTGGTTTTTCAAGATGTGAATTATCAAGTGTTTGTACGTACCCGCCCATACTTTCGGGAATTCTTGGAGCATGTGTCTCACTTGTATGAGGTTATCTTGTTCACTGCCAGTAAGAAGGTTTATGCGGACAAACTCATGAACCTACTTGACCCTCAGCGCAAGTGGATCAAGTTAGTATGCTATTTATTTTCTTGCTCACTGTATTTAGTTTTTATCTTTATCATAACGTGCTTTCTACTATCAGTATTGATGACGAGTAACTATCAAAAGAAACTGCCAAACCTAGAAGGTTATATAGAACCATGTGTGTCACAGAAATATTCAATAGTTCCTAGATATCATTCAGGATGCCAACATGAGAGCAGAAAGATAAAAGACCACTGTTAAAGGAATCGGATTCACAGAGGATCTCATAGAGGGACATATGACTGAAAGGAACAGAGAACACCAAATTTTCAACCATCCTTAAAATAAAAACATTCTGTAAGGAGCTGTTAGCAAAACAATGAAGTTCTGATAGTAAGGTGTAGGTCCTTGATCTATTAATTAAGTACCCATGAGTTAATGATGTGTGTGTGTGTATGTGAACAATAGGTAATATAGCCAGAGATTTTCCCACTTCCTGTTTTAGTGATACAAGGAAAGCTTTGGAAATTGACACCATTTGGATTAGATGTAATTTATTCATAATAGCCATCCAGATATAATGATAGAAATCCAAGTACAAAATTCACTGCTGGGAGATGAATGGGATAGGCATGAACAGCTTCTTTAGTGATGGCATCTGGTAATTAGAGGCTCCAAGTGAACAATAAATCAAAGTTCACAAAAAGTGAAGCTTGAAATGTATGCATGTGTAGCAAATACTACACAAAATACTAATACCTGGTTGATACCTGGTTGATGGGGTTCTGGGAGTTCTTCTACTCCCCAAGCCCGGCCCGAGGCCAGGCTCGACTTGTGAGAGTTTGATCCACCAGGCTGTTGCTTGGAGCGGCCCGCAGAGCCACATACCCACCACAGCCCGGCTGATCCGGGACTTCTCTTAGGAAACAGTCCAGTTTTCTCTTGAAGATGTCCACGGTTGTTCCGGCAATATTTCTTATAGTCGCTGGGAGGACGTTGAACAACCGCGGACCTCTGATGTTTATACAGTGTTCTCTGATTGTGCCTATGGCACCTCTGCTTTCACTGGTTCAATCTTGCATTTTCTTCCATATCGTTCACTCCAGTACGTTGTTATTTTACTGTGTAGATTTGGGACCTGGCCCTCCAGTATTTTCCACGTGTATATTATTTGGTATCTCTCTCGTCTCCTTTCTAGAGAGTACATTTGGAGAGCTTTGAGACGATCCCAATAATTTAGGTGTTTTATCTCGTCTATGCGTGCCGTATATGTTCTCTGTATTCCCTCTATTTCAGCAATCTCTCCTGCTCTGAAGGGGGAAGTGAGTACTGAGCAGTATTCGAGACGGGACAACACAAGTGACTTGAAGAGTACAACCATTGTGATGGGATCCCTGGATTTGAAAGTTCTCGTAATCCATCCGATCATTTTTCTGGCTGATGCGATATTTGCTTGGTTATGCTCCCTAAACGTTAGATCGTCGGACATCATTATTCCCAAATCCTTGACATGCTGTTTTTCTACTATGGGAAGATTTGATTGTGTTTTTGTACCCTGTATTATGTTTCGATCCTCATTTTTGCCGTACCTGAGTACCTGAAATTTATCACTGTTAACATCATATTATTTTCTGCTGCCCAATCGAAAACTTTGTTGACATCTGTTTGTATTTTTCAATGTCTTCAGCAGAGTAATTTTCATGCTGATTTTTGTGTCATCTGCGAAGGATGACACGAAGCTGTGACGTGTATTTTTGTCTATATCAGATATT
>WNGS01163947.1:1294340-1301840 GCA_020271785.1 Procambarus virginalis
TCTACTAGGTCACATCAGCTGTGGAGTTCTATTGGCCTACTGGAGACCAGCACCAGAACCTGGCTCATTCACAGTGGTGCAGGGAACAGTGGCAATTATTAATTTATTTATGCAACTACTGAGGAAGCAATCGAAAAATCAGTGAGAAAAAACAGACCGCTGCTGGCTGGAGTAGAGACTGCAGTCTTGAGAACAGTCAAAAGAACTCCTCCAACTATGTAAACGATAAAAATCTCGTAACTCATGTAAGTTCGTTCACCCCATTTTCCCCCACTCATTTGGGGTGAGGTGGGAGACAGCTCGTGGTCAGCCAGATACTCCATCCTTAGTTCTATGCTGATGTGTAATGTGTGCCTGGTCGCCTCTTTGCTGCTCTGGTTCTAGTGCTATAACTTTACAACGTGGTGGTGGATTTTGCTCTTGTGGCTGGCCATGTACACTGTGGTAAAGCATGAACCAGGAGTTAAAAAGAGTGCTTAGACCTGTATATGCACTGAGCTCTATTCCTTGTGTGCTCCCCTAGTGCCACCCTTGCATGTCTGGGTTCTCATCCCAGTGTATTTGGGGTCGCTTCCATAAGGGATCGCCTTGTTTGTGGTGGCCTCGCCGAGGGTGGGTTGGGTGTCTTCTTTTTTTTTCTGCCTTTACTCGGTCAGGAGTGACAATGATTGGCTTAGTCTTCACAGCCATACGAGCAGCTACTGCATTGGCTTACTACGTCGTCTCTATATCCATATTCAATATACAGAGCATTCATACGACTCCTTCAATTTGAGGTCTGGTGTAGCGTCCAAGTGCCTATTGTTCTGCTTGATCAATTCCTTCAGCCCCCAGAAATTTCCTGCAGGTTTGGTGGTCCCATGGATATTGCCACCAATCTTGCTCTTCCCTTGTGCAAGCTTCAGGGTTGCTTGTTGTCCATTCCATGTGATGGCGTTCAGTCAGTCTGCCTCTTCCGTGCTGCTTGTTGGGTTTGCCCAAGTCCTGTTGGGGTTTGCTCTCCCTTGACGGGATTTCTCAGGCAGTGATCACTTTGTGTCTTGGTTTTTTTTACGTTGTAGCAGTCTGGGTTGTGCCCAGTTGGTGGTTAGGGAACTGGAATTTGGGGAGTTTTCTTGATGATTTCGGGGCTTTAGTGTCCCCGCGGCCCGGTCCTCGACCAGGCCTCCACCCCCAGGAAGCAGCCCGTGATAGCTGACTAACACCCAGGTACCTATTTTACTGCTAGGTAACAGGGGCATAGGTTGAAAGAAACTGCCCATTGTTTCTCGCCGGCGCCTGGGATCGAACCCAGGACCACAGGATCACAAGTCCAGCGTGCTGTCCGCTCGGCCGACCGGCTCCCGTAAAAAATGGGTGGAACTCAGGACTGCGAAGCCATGGAGGACGCTCCCACAGCTGAGCTACAACGGCTAAATGGTGCTTGATAACTTCTGCCTAGTTCAGTTCACACCTCCTCTTCCTTCCCTTTAGTTGCGGTTTGCCCATCTTTTGTTTTCCCATCATTTCCAACCTGTGAGCATTTGAGGGTTTCCGGATTGGGGTGGGATTTATCTTGGGATGTGGCTCAGGTGGCTCCTGGGGTTGCCCCTTCCAATTCGGGCATGGATGCAGTTGAGCCTGCTTGTCCTGCCAAGGCTTCTAGGTACTCTTTTTTTTTTTCAGCCAGCCTCTCCCTCTTTGGAAGTCTTTTTCCCTTGGACTCTGCTTTTCTATCTAGGATGGTGGATGCAAATGCAAGCTCTGTCCTAGGGCCCTTGTCTGTCGCTTCTAGGGCATGGAGTGAATTGGGTGTGTGACTCTGGGTCCTGTTCAACTTTTTGGTTCTTTTGGTTCTGGGTGTATGGGTGTTCATAACCCATCCCCCCATGTCCTGCTTTGAGTACTGCTCCTCCCTGTGGTTCGGTTCTGCATCCCTTGGCCTTGTCGGGATTGTCTTTCCAGAGGTTTCTGCCTCTCGGGTTCCTCCTCAAGTGGTTCATGTGATGCTTTTTCCATTCCTCCTCCATGACCAAGTTTCTCCATGGCCTCTTTGGAGCTAGACACTACATGTATCTCTTACATATCCTTCCCGGTTCGGTGCCTTCTTTTGATAATTACTTACTTACATGTATCTCTTCTACTGGGCTCTTGCGATTTGAGCTGTCCCGTCTCTGGTTGCTGGGTGGGAGAGCTTCATGTTCTCCTGCATCAGTGTATCAGGACTTTTGTTCTTTTGGTCCTGATGGGTGGGTAGGTGGTTTGTTTGTAGCCGGCTCCTTTTCTGGTGAAGAATGAGTTGGTTGGTGATTTTTTTTATTGTTTGTTTACGTTGCTGGGGAGTTCCGTTGGCAGTTTTTGAGGTTGTGGTCCAACTTGTAATCAGCAGGGGGTCTGTTTTGGTTTAGTTTGATGTACTGGGTGCTTTCCTGGTGGTGGCAGCCATGAATAAATTCATATTGATTTTATCAGCGTGCCACTGCTCCCTGCACCTCTGTGGAGGGGCCAGGTCTTGACTCATGGTCTGAGGTAGGCCTAAAAGAAATCTGCAAATGATGGTACCTAGTAATTTGATAAACTATCAGAGATAGCAGCTTCAGTGAGCCACTGGGGCTCACCCAAAATTGGTATTTCATTACATTCTTCGCTGGTTTTCTCAAATTCATCACTTGCTTAAATTAATGACAACCCTGATTAATTACTAGCACCTTGTAAGCTTCGAATATTTTTCTCTTGACTAATGCTGCAAAATTTCTTAATTTCCACATATTAATTAACAGCCCAACCTGTTGAATCAGGCATCTAGAATTAAAATGAAATGTTTTGGCAATTTATCTTGTATATAACTTGAATTTTAAATACTGTAATTAAATTATAATATTTAGGTAATTACTAGCTTGATATTAAGTTTTAAATGCCATAGTTTTCTCAAAATGACAAAAAAATTTCTCTAAAGGTATCGATTATTCGTGAGCACTGTGTGTGTGTTCAAGGCAACTATGTGAAGGATCTTACAATACTCGGCAGAGACCTCTCAAAGACGATAATTGTAGATAATTCTCCCCAAGCTTTTGGTTACCAGGTAAGCCGTCAATATCACTTTGTATTTTTTTTTATTAACATGTGAGTTGGTTCTTCGTGCAAAAATCAGTAGAAGCCATGATGAGGATTTGAACCTGCACACTGGGTACTCATAAGTATATGCACTAACCAACTCATCCACGACATGCTCAAAAGCAATGCAACCTGGAATTCAACTGAATCCTTTAGGAGTCCTGAGGCTTCCACTAAACCCAGTGGGCAGGTTTGAATCCTCATCATGGTTTCTATTGATTTTCTCTAATCACGTTAATGTGATTTTTTTGTGTGTTGCTTCTTCATAATTATCTGCACATTGTAAAGGAACATGCCTCACATTATCTTCTGATGTTTAGTACGATTTGCAACACTTAAAAAATCTAGATTTGAACTCTTAAGACTAGTGATCTTGCATGAGGTTAAAGAATGTTTATGCTTTTTTTTATATCCCTTTTATATATATAAATCATTCCTTTGCACTTTCAAATTCATATTTCTGTGAAATTTAACCTCATAAATTAGCACAATTATTAAAAACTAAGTCTAACCATTAAGGTGAGGTTTCATCATATGTTGATTCTAAGGGTAATGCAGTTATCATCATACCGTGACTATTATTGGCAGTTTTTCTAATGATGTTAATATGGATATAATAGCTCTATATCGGGTCTCCAAACTACGGCCCACAGGCCACATCCAGCCTGCCACAAAATTTTATTCAGCCTGTTGCAACTTTAAAATATATATAATAAAAATTATTATTTCCCCTAAGTTTTTTCTCAACCACGTGGTTGGGCAATTGACACATTATGTGCAGTTCCTTCTGCTGCAAACTTTACTGATGACTACAAGTTTACTGTATTTAGAATTTCTTATATTTCTTTTACTAAATTTCATTTTTGAGACATGTTTAGTTTCGAGAAGATGAATCACAATAACGTATCTTAATATACGAAGACTAAACCACGCACCAGAAAACGAGGAGGCGACGACATTTTGGTCCATCCTGGACAATTATCAAGTCGATTCTTGAGGTTATCTTCAGATGATTTCGGGGCTTAGCGTTCCCGCGGCCCGGTCCTCGACCAGGCCTCCTTTTTGTACACACCCCCAGGAAGCAGCCCGTAGTGGCCGTCTAACTCCCAGGTACCTATTTATTGCTAGGTAACAGGGGCATCAGGGTGAAAGAAACATTTTGCCCATTTGTCTCCGACTCCACCGGGAATCGAACCCGGAACCTCAGGACTAGGAATCCGAAGTGCTGTCCACCCAGCTGTCAGGCGCCCATGACATGCTCAATGAGATGTGATGAGATGATTATTACCCCTTTACAACCTTCTTACACCTATCCCATTCCATACCTTTCACCTTGCTCTTACCTTCCTCTAAGATTTCCTCCTCACCTCTCTCTTGCCTTACTTCATGGCTGTGAAGTAAGCTGCACCAGACAGAGCGCCTGGTGCCCCTACCTGGCACTGGTAGGCACTTGCTGTTAATGGGTGAACAACCTAACTACTGAGTGCCTTGTTGTTGTCTGTTTTTCTTCTCTCTGTGCCTCTGGTGGCTTATTTCTTGGCCAAGGCAATCAAGACTCCTCTGATTCTGCGCCTCGGTGAGGAGGCCACGTTTTGGCCTCTGGTTCCTGGTAGGCTCGTAATGACCTGATGTGACTTGGTGTGTGTGCATGTGTGTGTGTAGACTTTTAATGGTGCATAATGCCTAATGTGACGATGTGTGTGTAGCTAACCCAGCAGCTGTCAATAGGAAGCCATTGTGGAGAGAGAAAGAACTATGAGGGGGTAAGTGCCAAGCCCTTACGACTATATAGCACTTGGAAGAACACAGGATAAGGATTAGGGATGGGACGGGGGTAAAGAATGGTGCCCAACTACTTGGACGATCAGGGATTGAACGCCGACTTGCATGAAGCGAGACCGTCGCTCTACTGTCCAGCCATACCACAAAATAAATCTATAATTTCAATGACATTTTATAGGTCATAATAGACTTTAATAAAAACTTAAGTGTACCATGATATATCTGGCTATTTGTAAATGTTCACAATCAATTTGTTGTTTTGAGGTTATTGTTAATGTTTTAAAGTTAATTATTTGTCTTAATGTGGCCCAAATGTATCTTCAAGCAAATGATAAAAAAAAAAATGGATGGCTAGCATCTAAATTATGTACTGCATGCCTAAAATTTACTGATTTCTGGGATATTTTCCAGCTCACTGTTAAGGCAAATTCATTTACACAATTCTTCTTACTAAGCCTAAGTTAGTGTTCTAACATTTCAGAAACAAATGTTAGTACATTAAACACTGTGCACTCAGTAACATTCCTCCACCATATAACATCTACTTTAATGTAGATGTATTGCGGTGGAGAAGACTGAATACGATTACTTTATGATCAAAACACTCAGGGCATGAAACTTCATGCATAGCTCTATTTTTCCTGGAATCAAGCATCTTGGAAGAAGGACAACACTTGTCAGTCAGTCTTGCATAATTTCCTCTCTCATTATCTTGGCATTCTTGATAAAGTTCCAATAACTTTTGGGATTTTCTGATCCATTATGACATTATCACAAATAATTCCAGCACAAAATGTTTTGTTAGGGATGAGACATCCACTTGAAATTACAGCAGCAAAAATGTGGGTTTAAGTGGTGGATGGTGTGATGGGTATAGGTGATTGCTGGTTGATCCTAATACCCAGTAGAGTATATGGTCGTCTTAGCCGATACACCTCGGTCATCATATTAATTACAGTACTGGATAACCATGGATGAGGCAAAATGCTTCACTGTACCGTTATAGAGTTAATCTAGTAATGGTAATGTGTTCTCAGACATAACATAGGATAAAACCCACACTTGTGTATGTGTGAAATTTATGGAAGGAATTTACACCAAGACTCACACTCTCCTGAGTGTTTTATCACATACTCAGACCTTGATAAAGCACTCAGGAGAGTGTGAAAGATTTGGTGTAAATTCCTCATATAAATTTCACATATGCACATGTGTGGATTTTATCCTATAGAGTTAATTATATGTAGGCTTGTAACTTTATTGATAGCTGATAATATTGTTTTGTTTTTCAAGTCTTATTATCATCTTCATCATTACCCTATAATTCACAACTAACATCTTGGGATCTTGTTTATTTATGACAATATGTTTCACCAGATCAACAATGGCATTCCCATAGAAAGCTGGTTTGTTGATAAGGAGGATCGGGAGCTGGAAAAGCTTGTACCATTCCTAGAGTCGTTGGTGGATAAGGACGATGTGCGACCCTTCATCCGTGAGAAGTACAAATTGGAGACATACTTGCCACCAGATTAGACTCCAGAGAACTCTTGGTGTGGAGCACATTTTTTGAATTGACAGGAGCAATAGTAATGGGAAGAAAACCAAAAAGTATTCTGGTTCAAGTACTCTCTTAATCTTTCAGTAAAACAATCTCTCAATCTGTCTAGTACACTTACTTTTGTTAGGCTCTTGTAATGGCCTAAGTGATGAGACAGGACAATATTTAACTGATATAATGTGAATGTGTGAACCAGTGGGACTAAAGTGTTAGATTTTGGCATTTGAAAGATTAAACTTTAAGGGCTGCATTGACCTTGAAAGTGATATTACATATGTTGACAAAGAGGTTTTGCATGAAAAATAAAAGAGCAATGTAATAGTTTGAAAAACTTTAAACTTAAGAGTTAGCATCAAAGTATGAACAGTTTTACAAATAAAAGTGTAGTATATGGTGATCAACAGGCATGAAAAGTTCAAAGTACCCTCTGAAAAGTTTAATTGCTCCTGTTGGACAATATTCCCACAGCTGCTCTTAGAATAAGATGCAGTAATGGGTGTTCTCCACACAAGACGTATCAGAATTATAGTGTAAATCATTGAATGCATGTTGAAGATTGACTGAGTAATCTGTGGATTAAGGAAGAATATTTGATTGTTTAAATTGTATTGATATAAATTAAATTTGACTTCATTCAACATACTAAAATAATATTCTGTGGGAGCCACCCCCAGTAGCTCCCCAAAGCTATCTTTCCCAGATTGCTCTATACATTGTTACTTTATCAGTTTTGTTACATTTGGTTTATCACGTCTCATCAGTTTTGGAAGTTCTCTTTGGCCTACAGAATGTGGCCCACATCACAGAGACATAAGGAGCAAATGACAATTCCCCACAGTTATGACACAAGAAAGGCTAATAAACCTATGTTCCTCTCTTATTTCGTTACAGTAGGAACTACACTTCAGCTTCACTTCAAACTAGCTTCAGCTAGTTTGTCTAGAGTAAGGGGAAAACTTTATTGGTTTACATGCCAGGAGCAAAGGTTGTCATATACATACATAAACTATAATTAGTATTTACAATATCTACAAGTTAAAAGAACTAAGAATAACAACTGTGCA
>WNGS01163947.1:1304340-1305452 GCA_020271785.1 Procambarus virginalis
CCTCTTAACTGATTTTTCAGGCATCCCTGTTTACAGGAGTTGTAGCTGATGTGTGGAAAAAGGCTAACATAGTTCCAATCTACAAAAGTGGAAGCAGGGAAGACCCCCTTAACTATAGACCGGTATCATTGACAAGTGTAATAGTCAAAATATTGGAAAAAATAATTAAAACTAAATGGGTAGAACACCTGGAGAGAAATGATATAATATCAGACAGACAGTATGGTTTTCGATCTGGAAGATCCTGTGTATCGAATTTACTCAGTTTCTATGACCGAGCAACAGAGATATTACAGGAAAGAGATGGTTGGGTTGACTGCATCTATCTGGACCTAAAAAAGGCTTTCGACAGAGTTCCACATAAGAGGTTGTTCTGGAAACTGGAAAATATTGGAGGGGTGACAGGTAAGCTTCTAACATGGATGAAAAATTTTCTGACTGATAGAAAAATGAGGGCAGTGATCAGAGGCAATGTATCGGACTGGAGAAATGTCACAAGCGGAGTACCACAGGGTTCAGTTCTTGCACCAGTGATGTTTATTGTCTACATAAATGATCTACCAGTTGGTATACAGAATTATATGAACATGTTTGCTGATGATGCTAAGATAATAGGAAGGATAAGAAACTTAGATGATTGTCATGCCTTCAAGATGACCTGGACAAAATAAGTACATGGAGCGCCACTTGGCAAATGGAATTCAATGTTAATAAATGCCATGTTATGGAATGTGGAATAGGAGAACATAGACCCCACACAACCTATATATTATGTGAGAAATCTTTAAAGAATTCTGATAAAGAAAGAGATCTAGGGGTGGTTCTAGATAGAAAACTATCACCTGAGGACCACATAAAGAATATTGTGCGAGGAGCCTATGCCACGCTTTCCAACTTCAGAATTGCGTTTAAATACATGGATGGCGATATACTAAAGAAATTGTTCACGACTTGTTAGGCCAAAGCTAGAATATGCAGCGGTTGTGTGGTGCCCATATCTTAAAAGAAGCACATCAACAAACTGGAAAAGGTGCAAAAGACATGCTACTAAGTGGCTCCCAGAACTGAAGGGCAAGAGCTACGAGGAGAGGTTAGAGGCATTAAATATGCCA
>WNGS01163947.1:1314596-1373637 GCA_020271785.1 Procambarus virginalis
GTTTTCATTAGTAAGAAATAATTAGTAATTGTCATTATGTGATTTGAGGAAGAATAATGATCACTTTTCAAGCCTAGTAATAGTTTTACAGGGGAGAAATATAGGATTAAGCCTGTTTATTATATTTGTTGCAGCATGATGTGTGATTTAGGGTAGATGTGTCTGAGATAAAAATGGTGATTATTGCACATTAGGCAGTTGGATTGTTGCCACTTCCAGCTAGTTACTTTCTGAAATGATCTTAGGTTAAATTATGTTTGGTTATATTAAGTCTAGATTAGATAAGAATATACTGTATTAGATTAGTTTGGCTACTTAAGGTTATGAGCAATTTTAAAAGTTATTATCAAAAGAGTGCACTAAGCCAAGCAAATATATAATAAATACATTTTTATCTATGTTAAAGTACATTCATATGGGGTTACAAGCAGAATGTTGGATTTCTAGATAGAGCTAGTATATACTACGCATAAAGCCACACATACTCAAGTGTTTCATACAAAAAGGGTGATATCCCGTGTTTCGGGCGAAGGGTGATATCATGATAAGGATATTTGAGCAACGTTTTGGGCAAATTTGAAAAAGGGGGATATCTTGAAACCATGGTAATACAATACATATACAGTATTGATTAACTGAACCCTCCTTGGTAATGTGTAAAGCATTTTATGGAGTGTACCTAATGTGATCAATGTGGTGTAACATGAAGAGAGTCATATCACTGGGTTGTCAGTGTTATGGTGTCCCGATTTGAAATTATACCTGTGCATGTCTGGTGACATAATATGTACAATGTTTTAACATTTTACTGTAGGCTATTTAACAAAATACATTCAGCATCAAGATGTGATGTTCCATTTCCAACTTGCTCCCCCCCCCTTTTTTTCTGGACAAGTTAATTATATACAGTATTGCTAGAGAAAGGTTAAGATTGAGTATTTCAATTTAAAATTAGGAAATATATGATATCCAAAACCCTGTCTGGAGCAGAACATCAGTCTTGAATTAATTTGCATTGTGGAGTTTACCCATATTCATTGATTCCGAGAAACGATGTGAAATTATTGTCAAGATTTTGAAGTGATACTAAACTATTATTAATCTGAATAATATAAGTTATTGAGGTCCGATTATGCGAGTTGTCAGCATATTTAATAACGTTATGGAATTGTATTCTTGATGCAAATGGTGCTTATAATTTTGTTACATAAAAATATATAGTTCTTCATATAACCTAAAAGTATCCATGCTTCAACCCTTCAAATATTTACATCCTATTCAGAATGCCTAGTAGATGGTTTATACTTGTTTAATTTGTGTTTTTATTGTCATAGTGCACATCAACAAATTCTGCTCTGACTATGTATACAAATGTTGTGCTGAGGTTACGCTACTGCTTTCAAATTACTGTACGATATGCAGTTCGTTTGTTAGGGGACCGTCAGCCTGTGTATGTATATACGTTAGGCTTGTATAGAGGTCCCCCCCGAGGTCAAACTACTGACCCTCCCCAGGATGCAACTCCACAACAGTTGACCTTCTCCCAAGTACCTATTTACTGCAAGGTGAATAGAGGCATTAGGTGAAAGGAAATGTGCCCAACCATTTCTGTCTTGCCTATGATTCAAATCCGGGATTCTCAATCGATAGTCAAGAACGAACCCAACTATGCTGCCAGCTTCTAAAATTAATGATGACCTAGATGCTGTTCAGAGTTTGATCATTGTTGTGGTGTGATGCAATTGCCCTTCTCAACCCTAAAACCCCTCAGTATGTATTAATTGACCATCACTTGATTGTATTGATTGCTTTAAGATATGTACATTAACACAGTTTTACTGTACAGTACTGTATACAGGACCGGCAATTTGAATCTTCTCAATTTTATGCAAAGCCTTTTTGTGGGGGTGTCAGTTTTATTACATGCAGTACAGAAAGTTTTTGATGTTTAAATTTAAACATACCAAATCTGTAATTTGGTATGTTTTCTGTGTTTGTGTCTAATACTCTATAATGAAGTACTGTACTTCTTTGGTAAAAAATATCAAGGTTACTGCTTGCTAGATACTGCATCTTTAGTTTTATAATACTGTACAGTACCTTGGTACTTTGTAGGAATGGTCCACTTGCATTTTTCTTTATGATCTGAAAAATGACAAATGTCATTTTACGAAGTGAGCATTTTTTAGGTAAATTTTATTGGTTACTTATATCCACAAACGACATAAAATTTCCAGTTAATTTTAAAAAGTTAGACTTTACCAGTAAAATTGTGGTACAGTACAGTACTAGATTACTTTTAATGGTTTTCAGATGATTTATAATGTCAACCATGCTTCTTGAAGAATGCCCAATGCATTTTACTTTATCTGAAAAATCTCTGTACCTTATAGAATAAAACTCCATTAGCTAGAGGACATGATGGTAACTTGAGCCAAGTGATCTGCATCTTTGGTTCACAACCGAGGATTCTGGGTACAATTCTTGGGTGGGATTAACAGCTGGGCAAATTTCCTTTCACCTGGTACCTACGTTTACCTTACAGTAAATAGGTTTTGGGAGTCGAGCGTCTGGTGTGGGTTGCATCCGGGGGAAGGTCAGCAGTTTGCCTAGGATGGACTTCAATAAGCCTACACTAACAGGATTCCTGTCTGACTATGGGAAGCCATAAACTAAACCACAAGTTTAGACTCGCCACCCCTCTCCCGTTTACAGTATTAGACTCGTTACTTTCATCTAGCTCAATTCAAGCTGCTGGTGTGACTTCTAATATCCTGCTTTACTCATTAATATGCTTGCAATTGAAAAATAATTTTTGTTTGGCCGGCCATGGATGATGACTGGTAAATTTAGCACACACTGCATTTAAAGTTTTCTGTGGCATAGACTGGAAGCTCATCTTCCCAGCTTAATTGTTTTACGAGGAACCATTAATGACTTAATTTGAGATTCCACCAATAGTTACTTAGAATAAATATTTCTACATTTTTCCACGATTACAGTACTGCTGTACTTTTCAAAGTCCGATGGCGGTATCATGTTACTGTATTTACATAGGCACATAGCACACTAGCTAAAAAAAAAGTGATTGTAATGCTGTAATTGGACCTATTGATCAGTGCATAGCGAGTTCATGGACATATTCTC
Organism: Procambarus virginalis; assembly: GCA_020271785.1. Classification (NCBI taxonomy): domain Eukaryota; kingdom Metazoa; phylum Arthropoda; class Malacostraca; order Decapoda; family Cambaridae; genus Procambarus; species Procambarus virginalis. Next base: position 1,317,744 of record WNGS01163947.1, read on the forward strand.
ATTTAAATATTGCACGTTAGATTTGCAAGCCGTGTAACTTTGCCCGATACTGTAGTATAAAATATTTTAGTAGTACTGTATACTGTAGTATAAAAAGTTTTCATTTATCTAAGAATTCCTTTTTTTTATAACAGCAGTACAGTACTGTAATATTAATACTGTACAGCATATTAACAATTGAATGTATATAGAAGTTAGCAGACAGTTTGTTTTAAACATATTTGTTTCCAAAAACATAATAGTGTAGTGTACAGTATTTAATATTGTTGACTTTATCGACTGACAATTATTCTTCTTAAATTACATACTGTTATTTCTTCCTTTCCTGGGAATTTGAGAACTGGTAGCCAATCTGATCTGCAGTACTATTTCTGTACACAAATGCATAAATCTTTAATATTCCCGCTGTTTGTATAATACTTAGAGCATTGCTATTTTGATGCTCGTTTCATTTTGAAACAAGTGCCATTTCAAACATGTTTAACGTTTCTTGAATGTTTTCTCTATTAGGCAATCCAATTTACTCTCAAAGCTTGGGTTACAGGTTTGCATATACTCCCCCCTGCCTGTGTACCCCAGGCCACTATCATGTAGTTTAAATCCTAAAAATCCTAAACATAGCAGCCATTGAACTTGCTAATACGTTCACCTTTGCTTCAAACAAGAACCACTACCAGTGGTGCATACCACTTCTACTATCTACAACAAATCTATAACTATTGATACAACCCCATGTATATCTAGCTACAACTACTACAGTCAACATCAACCGCACAGCTATCACAACCACTGCAAACAACCATCTGTTATTGTCACCACCTCACTCACCACAAATCTGGTACCAAGACTTAGTACTACACTAACGATTGTATTTTGAATTGTATTTTGTATTTTGAACGTAAACAGTCCGTTGTCATGACAGGACAAATGTCCTATTTTGATTTTTTTTAATATACAGTACTGTACATATGAAAACTTAAGTAGCAGTTGAATAACTTGTACCTAGTGTACACATCTAGGTTCATTTAATGTGACGTGTCTTTGTGGTAGACCAGGTTAATTTATGGGACATTACTGTCTGTCTCCCTTAAGTTGTCCGTGTGTGTGTGTGTGAGAGAACCTCCTTTTTTCAGATTTAAACTGCGATACCGATTTTTCCAACCAATTAATCTCAACGATACTGACTGGCTTCTGCGGATGTTGTTCAAATCCGGTACTGCTGAATTTTCTGCCGGATCAGCGGACGTATAATTTGGTATCAACACTGCATCAGATGTTTAGTATCAGGCATATTACACACTAGAAGGTAAAGGGACGACGACGTTTCGGTCCGTCCTGGACCATTCTCAAGTCGATTGATAATCGCCTTGAGAATGGTCCAGGACGGACCGAAACGTCGTCATCCCTTCACCTTCTAGTATGTGCTCTGGTCAACATAATTTAGCCACGTTATTGTGACTCATCGCCTGCATACGAATTGTGTTACATGCATAAAATATACTATATGGACTTTAATATCAATAAACAAGTAATTATTATTATTTATTATTATATTATTATTATCATCACCAGCTTTGCGGTATCCCTAAACTGATGGCTGTTAAGCCCTGAAATTGCAACAATAATGTTCAAAAGATGATAAAAAAATAAAGCTTATGAGATGGGCAAAACATACCAGTGTCACGATAATATCTTATGAGAATATGAGTCACAGAGAAAAATTGAGAATGAACTAGGTTTTGACAAGTCTTCATTTTAGTTATTTTTAGTCTAAATATCTTTAGTCGTAGTTAGGGCTATGACAAAGGGAATAGTAAGAAAATCCATAGCAGCAGTGATGAGAATTCGAACCTATGCGGTGGGTAGTCTCACACTCAAGCCCCAGATAATCAGTCACGACATGGTCAAAAGGATTGCAACCTGGATTCTGAACACACGAGGGTTTCCCGAGGCTTCCACTGAAGCCGGACCAGGTTTTCACACAATCCCCAATCCTCTCTGGCTGTCACCTAGGAAAGTTTCTACCCTGACGCGCCTCTTTCAATTCACACATCCACAGGGTAATCACACTAACGTGATGTATCAAATGTTATATCTGCAAGTGCGTAGAGTGTGCTATGTGCCGAGATAGTTTTTGAACTCTGAGGCTACAGTTTACGACTTTAGAAAATCTTAATTTTCAACAGGTGTGTATACTGAATTGTATTACGAATTATGCAGTCTTATGGTCATGGAAACAAAATAGATTCTGTTCGAGTATGCCGAAGTCCAACTCAGACGCAAGGGTTAGTGGGCTGCTGTATCATACAGTACGTGTAGTATTCTGGGGTGCTCAGGAAGCCGGCATCTACTTTTTATATCATGATTGACGGGTAGAACTCTGGTTTGATCATTTCCCTGTTGTCACGAAATTTACTCTGCACGCAAAGCCAGCACGCACGATTACGTTGTTTACACGATCGCATTTACGAACACAATCGCTGAAGCTAGCGAGCGCTTTTGCAGGGCGTTATGTGCGCGTATGTGTTCCGAGACGGTGACGCAAGGGGCTAAATCTGGCGCGAGTGACGCATGGCGCGGGAGGTGGAAGGTGCAGTAGTGATGGTGCACCCGAGGCCCTGTTGCGACCCCAGGGGCAGGTATGCGGGCAGAGGCACGAGCGACGGCTCCAGGTGCAACTGGCGCCCACCCACCCTACACCCTACCAGGAAATGCAGTGTTTACTGACCTTGTTAAGCGTCGTGAGGTGATGCTCTGTGCTTCATTCACTAGGCTTGTTACGCTATATTAAAACACCTGCACACGCGCTTATACACAAAAGTATATACAAGGTTTAAAGACTTGAAGGTAATATAAACACTACTACAGACCAGTTCTATAATATACAGAACCGGAAAGGCATCAACCTTTGAAACAAGATTAGTTCCCCAAAGTATAATAATAAATCGATGAATACAGGTAGGCTAGCTACATAGGCTTGGCGTCTTCACATAATATGACTTACAGGTAGGCTAGCTACATAGGCTTGGCGTCTTCACATAATATGACTTACAGGTAGGCTAAGGGAACTAGTTCACTCCAATTTGAGAAAAACACCAGAGAAGATATGGTCACAATGTACAAAAAAAAATACAAAAATATAAGGACACGGGTGCAAGTTAGGAACAGTAGTTACACAGATTAATTGTGGATGCCGCCATCATCCACATTAAGATACAAAGCACCAGCTACCAATATTTAGGAAGCAGTGCCCCAAGTGCCGTCTTGCTTTACCTAGCCCTCCCTCCACCCAACTACCTGGACTCGACGGGTCTCGCTTCATGCAGGTCGGCGTTCAATCCCCGACCGTCCAAGTGGTTGGGCACCATTCCTTCCTCCCCTCACCATCCCGAAACCCTTATTCTGATCCCTTCCAAGTGTTATATAGTCGTAATTGTTTTATTTCTTTCTCCCGATAGGAACTCCCGATAGTTCCCTTCCCTTTCACAGATTGAGGACGGGCAAGTACCCACCGATCCCCTCTCCGTCTCTTCAGGAATCTCAATAGTAAATTCTTCGGTGTCCTATACAAAAACTTTGTCCAAAATTGGTCTTATGTATGTGGGTACAACGTCAGGTTTAGAATATGCAGCCATATCTATTCGTACTGGCTTGGCGCTTTCTTTGTATGCTTCATGCTGCTGCAGAGTGGAATCCTCAACTTAAAAAAAAACTCATAACTAGAAAATGGGTATTTGCCAGACGAGTCCATATGCGTTTAAGATAAACCTTGTATTGCTTGATAAAAAAGAACTGAAGAAATGATCTGAACGTACTAGGGCATCAGGGAATTGAACCAAGACAGGTTTGCGGTCAGGAAATTTTGATATATGAAAATAGTGTTTTATATATTAGATGAAATTTCATGTCAGTTTCATACACAGGTACAAATGTGAAAGTTGATATGGTTAGGATGTACAACCCACCCGTATAATGGTCAAGAGGCGGAGCTGGAGCTCATTTCCTGGGAATGCACCTTGGTGTTTTCTGCAGGGGGCTTGGTGGTGCGGTGCTTGTACCTTGTGACTAGGAGTACATCAGGGTAAAGTAGTGGCTGCAGGCTGGCATGACAGGACAGGAGGAGTGCCTGGAGGGGAGGACGGGTTAAGAGACGGGAGGTAGGGGGGGCTAGATGTGGAGAGGGTGGGTGAGCGCGCAGGAATCAATGGTGTGGCCCGGGTGGGCGGGCAGCAGCAGCAGCAGTGTCGGCCCACAACACGGAGGCAAGACACCAGCGTCTACACCAGGTACTCGCTACTGCTACAACTGTAGCTCTCACTCGTTAACCACACCTCGTCAACACCCCCCTCTCCCCCCCCCCCCACTCAACCCTCTACCCCTCACCCACGCACTTTACAATCTTTGAATTGTGCAACGTTGTGTTGTGAAGTAACGATCGTTGGCCTTCAGTGACCACATTCAGCCATGTGCGCATGTGCCGTTCATTGCTCTAGTTGTGGTTAAGGCCGAGGTCACGCTGCAGGATAGAGTCGAGGTCACTGTGTTGGTGAGGGTCGAGGTTAGTGTTGGCGAGGGTCGACGCTACAGTGTTGGTGAGGGTGGAGCCTACAGTGTTGGTGACAGTCGAGGCTACAGTATTGGTAAGAGTCAAGGTGTTGGTGAGGGTCGAGGTCACGGTGTTGGTGAGGGTCGAGGTCACGGTGTTGGTGAGGGGTCTTTGTGGCAGTTTTGTCAAGACGTTAATTACCTCTCATCTCTACAATTTCTAGTGTTCCATCCGTTTCTATAACCTCACAGGTTTTCTAACCTGCCTAGCCTTCCACCACTGCCACACGGTAATCCCACTTCCGATATTACTCCCGTCCAGTTTCACCTCAGCTGTTCCTGGTCGTGCCTGTCTGTCCACCAGTGAGACTCGTGTCATCAACTGACGGTGGGGACTCATGTAAACACTTGCTCAGCAACACTGGTGCCCCCCTGGTGACCTTACAGGTGAACTATTATGCAGCGACAGGGTCGACGAAAGGCTCACAAAAATTTACTTGTTAAAAATCTGAAAACGTGTGATTAGAAACTAATTGTTAAAACAGAATTGGCTTAAATGTTTCAATGATGAATACCATTGATTGGTCCAAACCGGATAAAATTGGTTGAAATGTAGCTTACTCGTATAGTTATTAAATACCCATACCTAGTAGTGGTTCGGATATGACTAGAAATTTAAGAGAATGAAAATGTAATTGTTAGCTCGTTTATTGGAGGTTTTGTATTATACAAGACATGATTGTATTAGTGGTGAAAATGATGTAATGATTGCTAAATTTATAATGCATTCGATGTGAAAGTGTTTGTGCATTAATGTTTAAAGTTTTTTCTTTGTGAAACTGATGTGTTAGTAGTGGTATTAATGTTGAAAGTGATGCTATTACTAGATCGTAGTTTATTTACAACATTTTTAATACTTGTACTTATAAAGTAATATTGAAAATATTGATGTGTTATTGGTAGCAGTATCAATGCATTAGTTCTGAAAGTGATAGTGTATTAATGATGTGTCAAGAATGAAAATGATAGTGCATTAATGATGAAGCGAATGGTGACGTAACGAGTGCTGGTGTTTATTGGTGTGAGTTTACTGGTGCAAGTGTTGTCACCCAGTTGAGAAAGTGTTAGTAAGAATATTTTGATAATGATAAAAGTTATTCAATCTTTTGATACAAAAACACATACAAATAATAAGTGATTAGCGAAGTTAGCGTTCTTTCGTGGGATAAGTGCAGTGTAAGGTTGTGAGCGTTTTTTCGTGGGACAAGTGCAGTGTAGGGTTGTGAGCGTTTTTTCGTGCGACAAGTGCAGTGTAAGGTTGTGTACGTTTTTTGTGGGATAAGTGCAGTGTAAGGTTGTGAGCGTTTTTTCGTGGGACAAGTGCAGTGTAAGGTTGTGTACTTTTTTGTGGGACAAGTGCAGTGTAAGGTTGTGAACGTTTTTTCGTGGGATAAGTGCAGTGTAAGGTTGTGACGTTTTTCGTGGGACAAGTGCAGTGTAAGGTTGTGTACGTTTTTTGTGGGATAAGTGCAGTGTAAGGTTGTGAGCGTTTTTTCGTGGGACAGTGCAGTGTAAGGTTGTGAGCGTTTTTTGTCTGGGACAAGTGCAGTGTAGGGTTGTGAGCGTTTTTTTCGTGGGACAAGTGCAGTGTAAGGTTGTGTACGTTTTTCGTGGGATAAGTGCAGTGTAGGGTTGTGAGCGTTTTTTCGTGCGACAATGCAGTGTAAGGTTGTGTACGTTTTTGTGGGACAAGTGCAGTGTAAGGTGTGAACGTTTTTTGTGGGGCAAGTGCAGTGTAAGGTTGTGTACTTTTTTGTGGGACAAGTGCAGTGTAAGGTTGTGTACTTTTTTGTGGGACAAGTGCAGTGTAAGGTTGTGAACGTTTTTTCGTGGGATAAGTGCAGTGTACAAAAGTACAAGTTCAAAAAATGGACTGTTGCAGTCAACAGTGTTCATATTTTGAACTATTAATTTTGTACTGGCTATGAAACAACGTTAAAACCAAAATTAAACAATCCTAGGCCTAATATAGCACATTCATGTACAATATTATGCCTAAACTTGCGTTGACAAGTTAGGTTCTTTAATTTTCAATTTTCTTGGTTTGCAGTTTGGGCTAATTCAATAATACAAAAAAAATTATTGGGGTCCAACAGCCCATTTTTTCCTACCTTTGACCAAATAGTTATAGGTAATTATGGGCTGTAATATAGATCAGCCCGTCCTCCTGAAATGACAGTATCCTGTACTTATGGGAAGTGTTTGGTTGAAAGTACTCGTATGCAGTGATGGACCACCAGTAGACAACTTTTTCTTGTTGAATGTCTTGACTTCCAGGACCAGCGTGTGTCTTGCTTTCCGACCGTCCCTCGCGGTCACTTGTCCCTCGATAGAATTCTTGGTGAATCGGATACTTTTGATATCGTTCGCCTTATGCGTTTCTGTTCTCGTATTGGCATCCTTGGTGATATTTAGCGCCCTCTGATTACTCCGCACAATTTGTGGTGGTGCTACATAGCCTTCCAGGTTTGGTGCCTTCTTTGATAATTACTTGTACTATTAATTTTACAGTCTAGGATGACGGTGGTAAAACCAAGCTTGAATATGCCTATGACTAGTATAGCATATATGTACTATAATAGACCTAAGTTTGCGTGTATTGGGCCTAGGATTGGTAGGAGAGGCCTTACATTTATGTTACGGTTAAAAAACATTCCGATCTGTCCAAATTCCTTAATACAAACAAATACCTTTGGTGACATGGGCCAACCAGCATATGGATGGTCCATCACCAACATGTTGGTACTGTACTTTCGACCAAATCGTTACTATAGGTGTTCTCATTTTAGGAGGATGGGCTGTATAGATACAGTACATAAATCTACTTTATATTAATGTAAATATTCAGTTTAATAACAAGTGCGAGATAATGGTTTACATAATTCATACCATAACAGAGCACAATACATAATTACGTCACAATATTATAAGTGTACATTATACTAAGACAATATCTGAAAACACGCTGCTGAAATATTAATAATAAAACTGAAAATTGGTAGAGTACAAGGAGCATAGTGTTTCATTCTGTTACATCACTGACAGATATAGATACATTAGTTTATCTGAAGACTATTAATGGAAACTTTGCACGCGAGGCGACCGCCCCTCTGGGAATATTTCCTCTTAGCATTTTTGTAGTATAAACTGGTCTCTCGCCCTGCGTGTCACGGTGAATTTAAATGCTTGTTCGCTCGTTCGTATGTTTGTGTTATGAGAGGTGGAAATCAAGCTAAACTTTACTAAGGAACAATTAAAGAGGTCTTAATTTAATTGTCTGCATGGTTTGGTCTGGAACAATATACCTTACTTACTGCCTGAAAAACTGTGTTGTACATCACCTAGAAGGGAGAGAGTGATGGAGGTTAGTAGTATGATGGGGGGGGGGGGACTGCGGTGACTGTGGTTGGTGGGCCTACCCGCTTCGGTCTCTGTTTACATCCGGTTTAAGAGGCAGGTCCCTCACCTTGGGAGGTTGGACGCCTGCCACCACACTCTTCTGCCTCCGGTTGCTTCCTCCGTTTTCTGAACTTGCGGGTTTTTACCTACCTCCGGTTGCTTCCACCGTTTTCTGAACTTGAGCGGTTTACCTACCTCCGGTTGCTTCCACCAACGTTTCTGAACTTGAGCGGGTTCTACCTACCTCCGGTTGCTTTCAACGTTTTCTGAACTTGAGCGGGTTCTACCTACCTCCGGTTGCTCCCACCGTTTTCTGAACTTGAGCGGGTTCTATTATACCTCCGGTTGCTTTCCACCGTTTTCTGAACTTAGCGGGTTCTACCTACCTCCGGTTGCTTCCAACGTTTTCTGAACTTGAGCGGGTTCTACCTACCTCCGGTTGCTCCCACCGTTTTCTGGACTTGAGCGGGTTCTATTATTTTCGTATTATAGTTTATTGTATCCTGTTGAGCACAATAAATTATATTATTTAGGGTTATTTAAGTAGGGGCGAGTATCCCGATAACTTTGGAAAACTCAAACATAATTTGCGTAGAGAATGGTAACAGTCTTCAATGGAAACACAAGCAAACAGAATATCATTAAAACAAGTTCTTCGAAAATTTTAATTTATATTAATAGTTTGATTTGATTCAGTTGAATGGTAACTAGCTTAGCAACCTATCCTAAATGGCTTATTTCCTTGATTATTATATTAACTTGTGGTGTCAATCAATCACTTCAGAGACATAAAGTATCGCATGCTGGAACACAACTTTCATGAAACGTTCTAAGACAGTTATGGTTTAAGCTAAAATAGGGCCGAGAAGGTTGTCTCTTGTAGGCGTCAGCCTGTTATGTTTGCGTGGTGTTTGTGGTCAGTTATGTGTTGTTTTGAATAGCACTTGGGTGTGTTTCAAGCGTTTGTTTCACTGCGTTTATACAGTTAAAATACATATTTAAACANAACCGCTCGACCATCACGACCGTACAAAAGATGATGGTAGCCGAGGCCATCATCTTTGTACGGTCGTGATGGTCGAGCAGTTAAGGTCTCCTGTACACCAGTTGCATGGTGCTCTTGGCAGTATGGGTTCGAGTCACTTCTGGGGTGTGGAGTTTTCAGTTTATATATATATATAATATATATTATATATATATATATAGATATATATATATATAATATATATAATATAATATATATATATATATATATAATACCCTACAGGGGCGTTTATACAAAATACTAATATAATTATTATGATGGCTTCGGGTCGCGTACTGGATCCGGTTAGGGATTTCCTCGCCAAAAATCAATTGGATTACAGATAACAGAATACATACAAAATAAACTATATATATTATTAACAATTCTTTCCAAAATTAGAGATCATAATTATGAAACACAAAGCTACAATGCAGCAATGTAAACTGAGACCAAATCCAACAAGAGAAAAACAATATTTATGGTAACGCATACTATTTATAAAATACCATATCATACGTTCAGATTATTTTAAACCTCCCGCGAAATTAGTTTTTTTTTAAATATATATATTCCTAAATAAGGGATTCCCGAAACGTTTTACCAATACAAATATTGGCAATACCACGTACAGATTTATAAATTTATTAAATTCATAAATCCATAATCGTAATTTACTATCCTAGTTTGCTCAGGTAAAGTAGTTACTCAGTTCACAGCTGTTGGTAGAGTAAAGTTGATAGTTTACAGAGAGTACACTGTACCCAGCAGCCAACATAGGAAGACCCCCCATCTTCCCCCTCTCACTCCCCACTTTCAAGTTCAAGCATATTTATTGAGACAAGAAAAATACATCTCAAAGGGATAGAGTAGCTTAGTCTATTTCCCGCCTCACTCTCCGTTGGCTTTGCCTTGTCGTTATTTTTCTTTTATAAGCTTAGGTACACGGCAATGTGCTGTTTACTTATTCTATAGAAAGGATTATAGAGGATAGATTTTTGACATCAAAATAAAAGGTGATCCTAGCCTACTTGCCTGCGCTAGGAAACTTTGGGTAGAATATGAATGTCCTGGCTTTTGGTCACAGGGTTTGCAGTTGGAGTACACTCTGTTGGAAAGGGAGGGGGGATTCATTACCTGCAATTATCTACTGCAAGTAACGATATCTCGGCCTAATTCTGGTAATTGCGAGGTCGGTCTGTTGGTTGTTTGTGTTGTCCGTAAATATATTTCTCAGTTCTAAGCATATAATTCTTTATACTAGTGCTTTCAGCCCTCTTTGTGTCACTCATTTTTCTTTTATCAGTCGTAGTTTCCTGAAATAGTGTGGTTCTGACAACAGAGATTGGAACTACTTGGTCTAGCTCAAGTTCCGGTGTATAATAATATTGGACAATACCTATATGAGATGGTATCCATGCAAAGGAGATTCTGAAACTTTTGATAAATTCATCAATTATGTTCGTTACAGTTCATGTTACAACATTCCTTATGCCTGCTTTGCAGGTTGGGTTTCCAAGTGCTTGAAGAGCTGACTGTAAATCACAGATAATTAATCGTCCAGTATTTTTCAGTGTATTGGTGGTTGAAATGCAGCGAACTATGTATGTGCGGAGGTAAGCCAGTTGGTAAGACTTACACAAGTGGTCTGTGTACAACTGTTGTAAAAATAATTACAGTTCCTTGAGTGCGTTCTGATACTAGGGTTTAAAACCTGTACTTCCATTAAAGTTATAACGGCATATCGCCGCACCCCTCGAGCACCCCATATTTTACATTATGTATATACATATTATATATATAATAATGGTATTTTAGTTAGGAGTAGCGATGATGTAGAAGGGTACATACTTTTCTCCAGTTATAGACCCTACTCGTCTTAAGGGTAAAGGCCGGTTGCTTATACGGACTCAATCAAAATATGACCTCACTCACTGTGTAGGCAAGTGCTCTTCCAGCTGCACCCATGGAGGTTTGTAGGGAACCATCAGTGTATATGGTTTGAGAGATAGAGAATGTTCCATGGATAGAAAAACAGTATGGCTTAAGGCGTTGAGTTTTGCCTCAAGACGAAGCTTGGACCGATCTTTAATTTGCTTCTTCGGTAGAAGTTGGAGGGATTCAAATGTTAAAGGGGTTATCTCCCACGGCGAAGGAAAGTGCTGCTAACCCACAGGGTGGGCATGAGCTGCTTAATCAATAAACTAAACTAAAATGCTGCAGGTTGACCTGTTAACATTTAAGCAGACATCATTGTAAGCATAGTGGCCATGTAGCCGTAGGTTGTTTATAACGATTCAGATTCAGAGATTCAAATTCTTTATTCAGGTAAAGGTACATCCATTGAGTTACATACAAAATGATGGATTTAAAGATAGAGATAGTACATACAATACCTAAAGCCACTAATATGCACAGCGTTTCGGGCAAAAGGATTCAATAGCGTTAAGTGTTGTTTGAGAGTGTTAGATTTCCGTTACTCCTGTCGTGGCGCTGCTGGGGAAGGGGAAGGCCGATTGCTTGCTCTGTTGTAGTCCGGAGGGCACCTGAGTGTGGCCAAAGGGCCACACTCAGCTATTAATATGACACAGGGGTTGGCTCCACACGCAGAGTAGAGGTTGATATGACACGGGTTGGTTCGTCACGCAGAGGTTGATATGACACAGGGGTTGATTCCTCACGCAGAGGTTGATATGACACAGGGGTTCCTCACGCAGAGGTTGATATAACACAGGGGTTGGTTCCTCACGCAGAGGTTGATATGACACAGGGGTTGATTCCTCACGCAGAGGTTGATATGACACAGGGGTTGGCTCCTCACGCAGAGGTTGATATGACACAGGGGTTGGTTCCTCACGCAGAGGTTGATATGACACAGGTGTTGGCTCCTCACGCAGAGGTTGATATGACACAGGGGTTGGTTCCTCACGCAGAGTGGGGGGTTACATTTGCACGGAGACAGCTGCTCATGGAGTAGGGTGTATAGATGTTTGTGCTTGGTGTGAGGTGGGGGAAGGTACACGGGTCTCGTCCCTTATGCAGAGTGAAGGGTTGTATTGTGATAGTAAGGTGAACTGCTATCTCATATAGTGTGGGACTTTGATGGTATACTGGCTGTTACTTCATGTAATTGCTTGTGTGGCAAGGTTATATATCAGATTTCAATGTAATCACCTGCAAAGATCAATAGTTATATCTTAATCTTGCTCCTAAACTATAAATGTGTTATAATAACGGCGTTAAGGATTAAAAGAAACACATATATGTTTTGTGAGAAATGCCTTTTAGTGTAGGCTATATACCCATAGGATGAGAGTGACAATGGGGAATGGGGGGATCCCCCTTCATATATTGTTGGGTTAGTGTGACGACTGGACTGGTACATGATATAAGAGTTTAATCCAATTAATTTCATATGTACCTATCCATCCTGTGAGCGGTAGTGGAAAGGGGAAAAAATGAGGTAGTATGTGTGACATGAGGCTGGTTATTCATGTGGGGTGTTGAAGAGTACTTCAGCTAACCTGGGAGTGAGTGTGACGGGGTTTGCATTGTGAGAGAGGGTGCGAGTGCTTCATTATGTGGGGGTGGAGGTAGGTGTGGCACGAGGGAGGAGGCACCACACTAGGGGGGTGGCAGAGGCACGGGGGTGGAGATGTGACGCAGGCAACGATCAATGTGGAGGGCCGCTTGTGACATTCCTCCTGCCTTCCCCCGCCACGCAACTTCTCACGTATTGTTATGGTTTAATTACATTATAGTAATTGTGTGGCTCCACAAGTTGCAAGGTGTTGGCATGGCTCACACTGAAAATGTTTGCAAATTAAGCATTATCTTGTAATTCTCAGTTGATCGCATTTGGTACTAATGCACATTCTGAGCAATGTAATCTCCGAAAATGCATTATTCAAATTTTATAAATTTAGTTTACATTATATCAAACGCCTTAAGAATGAAAATTCGGTAGACTGTAATGATCTTTGTATTTATACCAAAATTAATAACACTTCCAAGAATGGTTTGGTCGAGAACACAATTCCCCCATGCACTCGGGCTCTGTCAACCAGTAGTACTACCTCTGACGCCCCCCCCTTCAATACATAAATAAATCACATTAACGTGATATATCAATGAACAAATCCACAAGAACTTTGATGAGGGCTCGAACCTATGCGCCGGAGTGTTTCCAGGCGCGATCTAGTCAACTGTACCCAGACATGGTTAAAAGGCTTGCAATCTGGAGTAATACTGCGCCCACAAGGGTCGCGAGGCTTCCACTTGCATGCCCAGCGCATGTACAATGTACAATTGTACATTACTTTTATGTTCTTTGTGAACATTCTTTGGAATAAACATTATTAGTATTATTATTGTTTTAAATGCCTTGGACCCTAAATATTTAAGGAAGATGAGGGCTCGAAGGAGTAGAGGTTATTAAGTGAGGGCGTGACACTAGTTAAGGGAGTTGTTGTAAAAGATTCGCTACCTGGAACGAAGTTCCAAGTAGCACGGGCTATGGTGAGCCCGTAATTAAGGGAGTGTTCAATCAGTCTAAGGGGAAAAATTGGCGTGATGTCAGTGCATGCAAAACATGGCAGGAAGCTGAGGGGAAAAACTTGTTCAGCACTGGTGCCGCTCGGCACCATAACACAATTAAGTTCTTCGGCAGTTCTAGCCATGAACTTTTTGTGTTGATTTGTTTTACATGACTAAGATGCATATTTTACTGAAGGAACAATATAACACACGGGGCAAAAGTTTTACTTTTTAGTGTTAAGCTTAGGGCCTATTAACCAAGGGCGGGTTATTGTAGTGTAGTGAAGTGTTGTAGTTGAAATGAAGCCTAGAGTAGGGCAGAGAGCTGAGTGAGGCCGAGGGGAGGGGGTAGAGAGCTCGGATGTGGGGTGAGTGTGAAGAGCGTGGCGCTCTGAATATGCGAGCAGAGTCGAGGGGCTCGAGTGCGGGACGAGAGCGTGGAAGCTCGATGCGACCGGAGTTTGGCTGTCTGCTTTGTGTCGAGGCTGAACCATATTGTGAGGGAGGAACTGCACAAGTCAAGCATTACATTATTGGTGAATGTTGAAGATATCTCGCAAGCGTCTGCACTGAACCACTCTTTGAGTTAGACTGATGATTAAGCCACCCAAGAGGTGGCACGAATAGCCCGTAATTATGATGATTGATTGATGAAGACTAAGCCACCCAAGAGGTGGCACGAGCATGAATAGCTCGTAATGATGATTCGTTGTTTAAAATCCAGCTACTGGGAACAAAAAGTTCAAAGTAGCACGGGCTATGGTGAGCCCGTAGTGGACCGGCACAGGAGCGGTGCCGATGATGATTCTGTTGTTGTCCCCACCTCCCTCCGCTGAGCTGTAACGTAGATAGGTATCAGCCAATGTGGAAGCACATGTGTAGTCTCAATATTTAGGATTGAGCAATAAAATTTGCAAATTTGCCGACGATACGAAAATTAGGAGGGAAATCAACTCTGTAGAAAACTCAAAATCACTTCTAGGTATGGTTTTAGATAAGGTTTTAGATAGATCTAGATAGGGTTTTGAAATGGTCAAAAGACTGGCAGATGCAGTTTGATACTGTAAGATTATGAGGATAGGTAATGAAGGGTGATAGAATTACGGGATATCAGCTGGATGGTGTTGAAATTGCGATCTGGGGGGGTCATGATTAGTAAGAAATTAAAGCCAAAAAAATAAATGCATAAATGTTCGAAATAAGGCAAACAGGACACTGGGGGTTTAGGTGTGCCATGTTTGCGTTAGCAATAACACGCTTGGTGTAATTCTTCAGCTATATCTTACTCTAGTTAGGCCCCATTTAGATTATGCAGTTCAGTTTTTAGTGCCATACTACAAAATGTATATAAATTCACTAGAACGCGTCCAGCGAAGGATTGGACGTATTGGTCCTATTAATTAAGAGGGGCCAGGTCCAAAAGCAACTCCCGCACCATCATAAGCGGCGAAAGGTGGCTGGCCGAGTGCCTAGAGTTCGATGTGTGAATTCAGTATTACATTTTCTGTGACAGAAGGGAAGAGGTAGAGATGGAAGAAAGGAGGAGAGGAGGAATCTTTTAGAAATATAATTGCCTACCGTTGGTGTTTAGGTGGTCGCTGGCGAGACGAGCTTATTGGTGTGAAATACTGTACTAAAAAATTAATAGTTACGTCATTTACTCTGAGAAAGGTCCATGGCTTGAGAAACATTTGAAGCTATAGAATGATCGCCTGTTTAATGTGAGCAAATTATGGATAGGAATAAATTTCAATTCATTTTCCAGAGATCAGTGAATAATAGTTTATATTGTTTAAGGAAAACATTTTGAAATATTTTTTTTCAAAATATTTAGCTGTATAGCCGGCAGGCTGTGCCAAAAATCGTCGTATTCTTGTAATATCAAATATAAATATGTTTCTCGTGTGGGGTCCGTGGATTCCGTTGCTTCCCCTTAAAAAGTAATTGTTTAATAGGGGACACTGACAAACCACCGGCTTCTTGTTCTTAATGATGCCAATCTAGTGGCTTCAAGTAAATATATTACAATTATCTGCTAAAATCCATTTACAAATTACGGAAACTGTTAAATAGCTGACGATTCCGTGTTCCCAAAGCACAGGATGCACTGCACCAACCTGTAAAATATGCAAAAACAACAGATGTACACAAACCACTAGTATGAGACTCAATAACCAACTAACTGCACTACAACCTACCACTAATGCATTGAAAAACAGTGTAGGAGTAATTGTCTGTGATTCAAAGTCAGTTCTTCAAAAACTTCAAAACCGAACATGCAAAATATATACTAGGAATGAAACATCCAGTGTAAACAACATAATTCATACACAGGTCTAAGGAATCGTTCAGGACCTTGTATACTATTTATGTCAGACCAATGTTGCCTGACAATACCTCTAATTTGTAGGAGAGTCTTAAGTATGAAGTATTCAATATGGTCTCCTTCAGCGCCTTCAGCAGCCAGCACATCTGCTCGTTCATTCCCACATATTCCAACATGGGAGGGGATCCACAGAAACTTGATGACTCTTCCCTGATTGGTAAGTACTCCCATGAGTGGACATACCGCCATAACAGCATGTACAACACTCCCCAATAGGAAGAAAACCCGCTGGGTTGATGTTGGGAGCCACCACTTGCGATGTAACTTATTAGCCCCCCTACTCTTGGCTCGCATGTTGTCCACAACACCTTCTCCAAGGCCACAGGAAGATGTTGGGAGCCGCCACTTGCGATGTAACTAATTAGCCCCCCTACTCTTGGCTCGCATGTTGTCCACAACACCTTCTCCAAGGCCACAGGAAGATGTTGGGAGCCGCCACTTGCGCAACACTCTCCTCAAATCCCTGCTCTTGGCTCACGTGTTGTTCGCACCACTTTTTCGTCTCCTCGTTACTGTTCCCAAAATAAATCGTACACATTTGACCTCTTCTATATTTATTTCCACATATTGTGCTTGTCACAGTTTCCTTTGCCGTGTATTATTAATTGCTCCGATAGTATTGGTAATTAGAATAGTGTGGAGGTAGAATACATCGGTAAAGAAATGTAAAATTTGATTAATAAAGGTCCCGAGGCGGGCCGCTCTGGCACCAGCAGACACCGCCCTCGGTTTGTTTATGTTCAACTTCAGGCTAATGACTCTCCTTCAACTCTCTTTTCCCTTCCTCATAAAATATTACATCACTATGAAATGTGTTTATGGGATTTTTTTTAATTATATATTTAATGAGTAGAGTTTGAGTTAGAGGCATATATTTAATGAGTAGAGTTTGTGTTATGGATGTAGAGTCTCGCGTGACTGGTGGTGCGAGAAGGTTCACCTGCCTCCCGTCCCATCCATGGAGACATCTCACATTCAAATTTTGGGTGAGTAGTGCCTTAATTTCTTCCAAGAAGCGCACACGACACGCATTTTTGGATTCTTATACGCCTGTTAGGTCTAATTATGGTTAGTCTTGCCTATGGGGTCATTGTCACACGCCATTATGACTCGAGGCGGGAGAATTTTCGATTTAAAAAAGTGCGCGGGAACTGTGGGCAAGGCTGGCAGCGCGTCCATGGCGGCTGCTTGGTTGATAAGCCGCACGGCAAGGACGTGTCCACATTAGTGGGCTGGATGGCGGCCTCATTCCTCACCTCTCGTTGTTGTATTGGCAAAATTAATGGCGCCTGGGCCGTTTTGTTGAGTTTTAGACGTTTACGTCGGTGCAGTAATACTTAATGAAGGCTACCATGTGTATTGCACCTATAATAACTAATTTAATTTAAACAAAAATATGCAGAGCATGATACCCTGTGACACCTACTTAATCACTGTATGTATATTTAATATATCCACTCGTATGCAAAGCGTTATGCCAAGTTACGAATATAAACTATTTCATTTATCGCCTTAATGTCTCGAGCATATTCTTCTCTATATAGAAAGTGTACGGGATTTAATAAAAAAAATGCATAATTAATATTCAACAGCTAGTACTGTAAGCTATTTTACAATTGGCAGCTTATTACAGTTTATAATGTTTTCATTAGTAAGAAATAATTAGTAATTGTCAGTTATGTGATTTGAGGAAGAATAATGATCACTTTTCAAGCCTAGTAATAGTTTACAGGGGAGAAATATAGGATTAAGCATGTTTAATGTTGCAGCATGATGTGTGATTTAGGGTAGATGTGTCTGAGATAAAAATGGTGATTATTGCACATTAGGCAGTTGGATTGTTGCCACTTCCAGCTAGTTACTTTCTGAAATGATCTTAGGTTAAATTATGTTTGGTTATATTAAGTCTAGATTAGATAAGAATATACTGTATTAGATTAGTTTGGCTACTTAAGGTTATGAGCAATTTTAAAAGTTATTATCAAAAGAGTGCACTAAGCCAAGCAAATAAATTAATAAATACATTTTTATCTATGTTAAAGTACATTCATATGGGGTTACAAGCAGAATGTTGGATTTCTAGATAGAGCTAGTATATACTACGCATAAAGCCACAAATACTCAGTGTTTCATACAAAAAGGGTGATATCCCGTGTTTCGGGCGAAGGGTGATATCATGATCAAGGATATTTGAGCAACGTTTTGGGCAAGTTTGAAAAAGGGGGATATCTCGACACCATGGTAATACAATACATATACAGTATTGATTAACTGAACCCTCCTTGGTAATGTGTAAAGCATTTTTGTGGAGTGTACCTAATCTGATCAATGTGGTGTAAAATGAAGAGAGTCATATCACTGGGTTGTCAGTGTTATGGTGTCCCGATTTGAAATTATACCTGTGCATGTCTGGTGACATAATATGTACAATGTTTTAACATTTTACTGTAGGCTATTTAACAAAAATACATTCAGTATCAAGATGTGATGTTCCATTTCCAACTTGCTCCCCCCCCCTTTTTTTCTGGACAAGTTAATTATGTACAGTATTGCTAGAGAAAGGTTAAGATTAGGTATTTCAATTTAAAATTAGGAAATATATGATATCCAAAACCCTGTCTGTGGAGCAGAACATCAGTCTTTAATTAATTTGCATTGTGGAGTTTACTCATATTCATTGATTCCGAGAAATAATGTGAAATTATTGTCAAGATTTTGAAGTGATACTAAACTATTATTAATCTGAATAATATAAGAGTTATTGAGGTCCAATTATGTGAGTTGTCAGCATATTTAATAACGTTATGGAATTATATTCTTGATGCAAATGGTGCTTATAATTGTTACATAAAAATATATAGTTCTCCTTATAACCTAAAAGTATCCATGCTTCAACCCTTCAAACATTTACCATACTATTCAGAATGCCAAGCAGATGGTTTATACTTGTTCAATTTGTTTTTTATTGTCATAGTGCACATCAACAAATTCTGCTCTGACTATGTATGTATACAAATGTTGTGCCGAGGTTACGCTACTGCTTTCAAATACTGTACAATATGCAATTCGTTTGTTAGGGGACCGCCAGCCTGTGTATGTATATACGTTAGGCTCGTATAGAGGTCCCCCCCCCTGAGGTCAAACTACTGACCCTCCCCAGGATGCAACTCCACAACAGTTGACCTTCTCCCAAGTACCTATTTACTGCAAGGTGAATAGAGGCATTAGGTGAAAGGAAATGTGCCCAACCATTTCTGTCTCGCCTATGATTCAAACCGGGATTCTCAATCGATAGTCAAGAACGAACCCAACTATGCTGCCAGCTTCTAAAATTAATGATGACCTAGATGCTGTTCAGAGTTTGATCATTGTTGTGGTGTGATGCAATTGCCCTTCTCAACCCTAAAACCCCTCAGTATGTATTAATTGACCATCACCTGATTGTATTGATTGCTTTAAGATATGTACATTAACACAGTTTTACTGTACAGTACTGTATACAGGACCGGCAATTTGAATCTTCTCAATTTTATGCAAAGCCTTTTTGTGGGGGTGTCAGTTTTATTACATGCAGTACAGAAAGTTTTTGATGTTTAAATTTAAACATACCAAATCTGTAATTTGGTATGTTTTCTGTGTTTGTGTCTAATACTCTATAATGAAGTACTGTACTTCCTTTGGTAAAAAATATCAAGGTTACTGCTTGCTAGATACTGCATCTTTAATTTTATAATACTGTACAGTACCTTGGTACTTTGTAGGAATGGTCCACTTGCATTTTTCTTTATGATCTGAAAAATGACAAATGTCATTTTACGAAGTGAGCATTTTTAGGTAAATTTTCTTGGTTACTTATATCCACAAACGATATAAAATTTCCAGTTAATTTTAAAAAGTTAGACTTTACCAGTAAAATTGTGGTACAGTACAGTACTAGATTACTTTTAATGGTTTTCAGATGATTTATAATGTCAACCATGCTTCTTGAAGAATGCCCAATGCATTTTACTTTATCTGAAAAATCTCTGTACCTTATAGAATAAAACTCCATTAGCTGGACATGATGGTAACTTGAGCCAAGTGATCTGCATCTTTGGTTCACAACTGAGGATTCTGGGTACAATTCTTGGGTGGGATTAACAGCTGGGCAAATTTCCTTTCACCTGGTACCTACGTTTACCTAACAGTAAATAGGTTTTGGGAGTCGAGCGTCTGGTGTGGGTTGCATCCGGGGGAAGGTCAGCAGTTTGCCTAGGATGGACTTCAATAAGCCTACACTAACAGGATTCCTGTCTGACTATGGGAAGCCATAAACTAAACCACAAGTTTAGACTCGCCACCCCTCTCCCGTTTACAGTATTAGACTCGTTACTTTCATCTAGCTCAATTCAAGCTGCTGGTGTGACTTCTAATATCCTGCTTTACTCATTAATATGCTTGCAATTGAAAAATAATTTTTGTTTGGCCGGCCATGGATGATGACTGGTAAATTTAGCACACACTGCATTTAAAGTTTTCTGTGGCATAGACTGGAAGCTCATCTTCCCAGCTTAATTGTTTTACGAGGAACCATTAATGACTTAATTTGAGATTCCACCAATAGTTACTTGGAATAAATATTTCTACATTTTTCCACGATTACAGTACTGCTGTACTTTTCAAAGTCCGATGGCGGTATCATGTTACTGTATTTACATAGGCACATAGCACACTAGCTCAAAAAAAAAAAAAGTGATTGTAATGCTGTAATTGGACCGATTGATCAGTGCATAGCGAGCTCATGGACATATTCTCATTTAAATATTGCATGTTAGATTTGCAAACTGTGTAACTTTGCCCGATACTGTAGTATAAAATATTTTAGTAGTACTGTATACTGTAGTATAAAAAGTTGTATTAATATAAAACTTGGTACAAGTAGTGTAGTATAAAAAGTTTTCAGTTATCTAAGAATTACTTTTTTTTATAACAGCAGTACTGTAATATTAATACTGTACAGCATATTAACAATTGAATGTATATAGAAGTTAGCAGACAGTTTGTTTTAAACATATTTGTTTCCAAAAACATAATAGTGTAGTGTACAGTATTTAATATTGTTAACTTTATCGACTGACAATTATTCTTTATTAATTTCAGTGCGATTCTTAAATTACATACTGTTATTTCTTCCTTTCCTGGGAATTTGAGAACTGGTAGCCAATCTGATCTGCAGTACTATTTATGTACACAAATGCATAAATCTTTAATATTCCCGCTGTTTGTATAATACAGTACTTAGAGCATTGCTATTTTGATGCTCGTTTCATTTTGAAACAAGTGCCATTTCAAACATGTTTAACGTTTCTTGAATGTTTTCTCTATTAGGCAATCCAATTTACTCTCAAAGCTTGGGTTACTGGTTTGCATATACTCCCCCCTGCCTGTGTACCCCAGGCCACTATCATGTAGTTTAAATCCTAAAAAATCCTAAACATAGCAGCCATTGAACTTGCTAATACATTAGTTCACCTTTGCTTCAAACAAGAACCACTACCAGTGGTGCATACCACTTCTACTCTCTACAACAAATCTATAACTATTGATACAACCCCATGTATATCTAGTTACAACTACTACAGTCAACATCAACCGCACAGCTATCACAACCACTGCAAACAACCATCTGTTATTGTCACCACCTCACTCACCACAAATCTGGTACCAAGACTTAGTACTACACTAACGATTGTATTTTGAATTGTATTTTGTATTTTGAACGTAAACAGTCCGATGTCATGACAGGACAAATGTCCTATTTTGATTTTTTTTAATATACAGTACTGTACATATGAAAACTTAAGCAGCAGTTGAATAACTTGTACCTAGTGTACACATCTAGGTTCATTTAATGTGACGTGTCTTTGTGGTAGACCAGGTTAATTTATGGGACATTACTGTCTGTCTCCCTTAAGTTGTCCGTGTGTGTGTGTGTGTGAGAGAGAACCTCCTTTTTTCAGATTTAAACTGCGATACCGATTTTCCAACCAATTAATCTCAACGATACTGACTGGCTTCTGCGGATGTTGTTCAAATCCGGTACTGCTGAATTTTCTGCCGGATCAGCGGACGTATAATTTGGTATCAACACTGCATCAGATGTTTAGTATCAGGCATATTACACACTAGAAGGTAAAGGGACGACGACGTTTCGGTCCGTCCTGGACCATTCTCAAGTCGATTGATAATCGCCTTGAGAATGGTCCAGGACGGACCGAAACGTCGTCATCCCTTCACCTTCTAGTATGTGCTCTGGTCAACATAATTTAGCCACGTTATTGTGACTCATCGCCTGCATACGAATTGTGTTACATGCATAAAATATACTATATGGACTTTAATATCAATAAACAAGTAATTATTATTATTTATTATTATATTATTATTATCATCACCAGCTTTGCGGTATCCCTAAACTGATGGCTGTCAAGCCCTGAAATTGCAACAATAATTGTTCAAAAGATGATAAAAAAATAAAGCTTATGAGATGGGCAAAACATACCAGTGTCACGATAATATCTTATGAGAATATGAGTCACAGAGAAAATTGAGAATGAACTAGGTTTTGACAAGTCTTCATTTTAGTTACTTTTAGTCTAAATATCTTTAGTCGTAGTTAGGGCTATGACAAAGGGAATAGTAAGAAAATCCATAGCAGCAGTGATGAGAATTCGAACCTATGCGGTGGGTAGTCTCACACTCAAGCCCCAGATAATCAGGTCACGACATGGTCAAAAGGATTGCAACCTGGAGTTCTGAACACACGAGGGTTTCCCGAGGCTTCCACTGAAGCCGGACCAGGATTTTCACACAATCCCCCAATGCACTCTGGCTGTCACCTAGGAAAGTTCTACCTCTGACGCGCCTCTTTCAATTCACAGAGTATTCACACTAACGTGATGTATCAAATGTTATATCTGCAAGTGCGTAGAGTTTGCTATGTGCCGAGATAGTTTTTGAACTATGAGGCTACAGTTTACGACTTTAGAAAATCTTAATTTTCAACAGGTGTGTATACTGAATTGTATTACGAATTATGCAGTCTTATGGTCATGGAAACAAAATAGATTCTGTTCGAGTATGCCGAAGTCCAACTCAGACGCAAGGGTTAGTGGGCTGCTGTATCATACAGTACGTGTAGTATTCTGGGGTGCTCAGGAAGCCGGCATCTACTTTTTATATCATGATTGACGGGTAGAACTCTGATTTGATCATTTCCCTGTTGTCACGAAATTTACTCTGCACGCAAAGCCAGCACGCACGATTACGTTGTACACGATCGCATTTACGAACACAATCGCTGAAGCTAGCGAGCGCTTTTGCAGGGCGTTATGTGCGCGTATGTGTTCCGAGACGGTGACGCAAGGGGCTAAATCTGGCGCGAGTGACGCATGGCGCGGGAGGTGGAAGGTGCAGTAGTGATGGTGCACCCGAGGCCCTGTTGCGACCCCAGGGGCAGGTATGCGGGCAGAGGCACGAGCGACGGCTCCAGGTGCAACTGGCGCCCACCCACCCTACACCCTACCAGGAAATGCAGTGTTTACTGACCTTGTTAAGCGTCGTGAGGTGGATGCTCTGTGCTTCATTCACTAGGCTTGTTTACGCTATATTTAAAACACCTGCACACGCGCTTATACACAAAAGTATATACAAGGTTTAAAGACTTGAAGGTAATATAAACACTACTACAGACCAGTTCTATAATATACAGAACCGGAAAGGCATCAACCTTTGAAACAAGATTAGTTCCCCAAAGTATAATAATAAATCTATGAATACAGGTAGGCTAGCTACATAGGCTTGGCGTCTTCACATAATATGACTTACAGGTAGGCTAAGGGAACTGGTTCACTCCAATTTGAGAAAAAACACCAGAGAAGATATGGTCACAATGTACAAAAAAAAATACAAAAATATAAGGACACGGGTGCAAGTTAGGAACAGTAGTTACACAGATTAATTGTGGATGCCGCCATCATCCACATTAAGATACAAAGCACCAGCTACCAATATTTAGGAAGAAGTGCCCCAAGTGCCGT
This sequence comes from Procambarus virginalis, assembly GCA_020271785.1. Classification (NCBI taxonomy): domain Eukaryota; kingdom Metazoa; phylum Arthropoda; class Malacostraca; order Decapoda; family Cambaridae; genus Procambarus; species Procambarus virginalis. The sequence goes on from WNGS01163947.1 coordinate 1,341,772, forward strand.
CTTGCTTTACCTAGCCCTCCCTCCACCCAACTACCTGGACTCGACGGGTCTCGCTTCATGCAGGTCGGCGTTCAATCCCCGACCGTCCAAGTGGTTGGGCACCATTCCTTCCTCCCCTCACCATCCCGAAACCCTTATTCTGATCCCTTCCAAGTGCTATATAGTCGTAATTGTTTTATTTCTTTCTCCCGATAGGAACTCCCGATAGTTCCCTTCCCTTTCACAGATTGAGGACGGGCAAGTACCCACCGATCCCCTCTCCGTCTCTTCAGGAATCTCAATAGTAAATTCTTCGGTGTCCTATACAAAAACTTTGTCCAAAATTGGTCTTATGTATGTGGGTACAACGTCAGGTTTAGAATATGCAGCCATATCTATTCGTACTGGCTTGGCGCTTTCTTTGTATGCTTCATGCTGCTGCAGAGTGGAATCCTCAACTTAAAAAAAAACTCATAACTAGAAAATGGGTATTTGCCAGACGAGTCCATATGCGTTTAAGATAAACCTTGTATTGCTTGATAAAAAAGAACTGAAGAAATGATCTGAACGTACTAGGGCATCAGGGAATTGAACCAAGACAGGTTTGCGGTCAGGAAATTTTGATATATGAAAATAGTGTTTTATATATTAGATGAAATTTCATGTCAGTTTCATACACAGGTACAAATGTGAAAGTTGATATGGTTAGGATGTACAACCCACCCGTATAATGGTCAAGCGGCGGAGCTGGAGCTCATTTCCTGGGAATGCACCTTGGTGTTTTCTGCAGGGGGCTTGGTGGTGCGGTGCTTGTACCTTGTGACTAGGAGTACATCAGGGTAAAGTAGTGGCTGCAGGCTGGCATGACAGGACAGGAGGAGTGCCTGGAGGGAGGAGGACGGGTTAAGAGACGGGAGGTAGGGGGGGCTAGATGTGGAGAGGGTGGGTGAGCGCGCAGGAATCAATGGTGTGGCCCGGGTGGGCGGGCAGCAGCAGCAGCAGTGTCGGCCCACAACACGGAGGCAAGACACCAGCGTCTACACCAGGTACTCACTACTGCTACAACTGTAGCTCTCACTCGTTAACCACACCTCGTCAACACCCCCCCTCTCCCCCCCCCCACTCAACCCTCTACCCCTCACCCACGCACTTTACAATCTTTGAATTGTGCAACGTTGTGTTGTGAAGTAACGATCGTTGGCCTTCAGTGACCACATTCAGCCATGTGCGCATGTGCCGTTCATTGCTCTAGTTGTGGTTAAGGCCGAGGTCACGCTGCAGGATAGAGTCGAGGTCACTGTGTTGGTGAGGGTCGAGGTTAGTGTTGGCGAGGGTCGACGCTACAGTGTTGGTGAGGGTCGAGCCTACAGTGTTGGTGAGGGTCGAGCCTACAGTGTTGGTGAGGGTCGAGCCTACAGTGTTGGTGACAGTCGAGCCTACAGTGTTGGTGACAGTCGAGGCTACAGTATTGGTAAGAGTCAAGGTGTTGGTGAGGGTCGAGGTCACGGTGTTGGTGAGGGTCGAGGTCACGGTGTTGGTGAGGGTCGAGGTCACGGTGTTGGTGAGGGGTCTTTGTGGCAGTTTGTCAAGACGTTAATTACCTCTCATCTCTACAATTTCTAGTGTTCCATCCGTTTCTATAACCTCACAGGTTTTCTAACCTGCCTAGCCTTCCACCACTGCCACACGGTAATCCCACTTCCGATATTACTCCCGTCCAGTTTCACCTCAGCTGTTCCTGGTCGTGCCTGTCTGTCCACCAGTGAGACTCGTGTCATCAACTGACGGTGGGGACTCATGTAAACACTTGCTCAGCAACACTGGTGCCCCCCTGGTGACCTTACAGGTGAACTATTATGCAGCGACAGGGTCGACGAAAGGCTCACAAAAATTTACTTGTTAAAAATCTGAAAACGTGTGATTAGAAACTAATTGTTAAAACAGAATTGGCTTAAATGTTTCAATGATGAATACCATTGATTGGTCCAAACCGGATAAAATTGGTTGAAATGTAGCTTACTCGTATAGTTATTAAATACCCATACCTAGTAGTGGTTCGGATATGACTAGAAATTTAAGAGAATGAAAATGTAATTGTTAGCTCGTTTATTGGAGGTTTTGTATTATACAAGACATGATTGTATTAGTGGTGAAAATGATGTAATGATTGCTAAATTTATAATGCATTCGATGTGAAAGTGTTTGTGCATTAATGTTTAAAGTTTTTTCTTTGTGAAAGTGATGTGTTAGTAGTGGTATTAATGTTGAAAGTGATGTGTTAGTAGTGGTATTAATGTTGAAAGTGATGCTATTACTAGATCGTAGTTTATTTACAACATTTTTAATACTTGTACTTATAAAGTAATATTGAAAATATTGATGTGTTATTGGTAGCAGTATCAATGCATTAGTTCTGAAAGTGATAGTGTATTAATGATGTGTCAAGAATGAAAATGATAGTGCATTAATGATGAAGCGAATGGTGACGTAACGAGTGCTGGTGTTTATTGGTGTGAGTTTACTGGTGCAAGTGTTGTCACCCAGTTGAGAAAGTGTTAGTAAGAATATTTTGATAATGATAAAAGTTATTCAATCTTTTGATACAAAAACACATACAAATAATAAGTGATTAGCGAAGTTAGCGTTCTTTCGTGGGATAAGTGCAGTGTAAGGTTGTGAGCGTTTTTTCGTGGGACAAGTGCAGTGTAGGGTTGTGAGCGTTTTTTCGTGCGACAAGTGCAGTGTAAGGTTGTGTACGTTTTTTGTGGGATAAGTGCAGTGTAAGGTTGTGAGCGTTTTTTCGTGGGATAAGTGCAGTGTAAGGTTGTGTACTTTTTGTGGGACAAGTGCAGTGTAAGGTTGTGAACGTTTTTGTGAGGCAAGTGCAGTGTAAGGTTGTGTACTTTTTTGTGGGACAAGTGCAGTGTAAGGTTGTGTACTTTTTTGTGGGACAAGTGCAGTGTAAGGTTGTGAACGTTTTTTCGTGGGATAAGTGCAGTGTACAAAAGTACAAGTTCAAAAAATGGACTGTTGCAGTCAACAGTGTTCATATTTTGAACTATTAATTTTGTACTGGCTATGAAACAACGTTAAAACCAAAATTAAACAATCCTAGGCCTAATATAGCACATTCATGTACAATATTATGCCTAAACTTGCGTTGACAAGTTAGGTTCTTTAATTTTCAATTTTCTTGGTTTGCAGTTTGGGCTAATTCAATAATACAAAAAAAATTATTGGGGTCCAACAGCCCATTTTTTCCTACCTTTGACCAAATAGTTATAGGTAATTATGGGCTGTAATATAGATCAGCCCGTCCTCCTGAAATGACAGTATCCTGTACTTATGGGAAGTGTTTGGTTGAAAGTACTCGTATGCAGTGATGGACCACCAGTAGACAACTTTTTCTTGTTGAATGTCTTGACTTCCAGGACCAGCGTGTGTCTTGCTTTCCGACCGTCCCTCGCGGTCACTTGTCCCTCGATAGAATTCTTGGTGAATCGGATACTTTTGATATCGTTCGCCTTATGCGTTTCTGTTCTCGTATTGGCATCCTTGGTGATATTTAGCGCCCTCTGATTACTCCGCACAATTTGTGGTGGTGCTACATAGCCTTCCAGGTTTGGTGCCTTCTTTTGATAATTACTTGTACTATTAATTTTACAGTCTAGGATGACGGTGGTAAAACCAAGCTTGAATATGCCTATGACTAGTATAGCATATATATGTACTATAATAGACCTAAGTTTGCGTGTATTGGGCCTAGGATTGGTAGGAGAGGCCTTACATTTATGTTACGGTTAAAAAACATTCCGATCTGTCCAAATTCCTTAATACAAACAAATACCTTTGGTGACATGGGCCAACCAGCATATGGATGGTCCATCACCAACATGTTGGTACTGTACTTTCGACCAAATCGTTACTATAGGTGTTCTCATTTTAGGAGGATGGGCTGTATAGATACAGTACATAAATCTACTTTATATTAATGTAAATATTCAGTTTAATAACAAGTGCGAGATAATGGTTACATAATTCATACCATAACAGGAGCACAATACATAATTACGTCACAATATTATAAGTGTACATTATACTAAGACAATATCTGAAAACACGCTGCTGAAATATTAATAATAAAACTGAAAATTGGTAGAGTACAAGGAGCATAGTGTTTCATTCTGTTACATCACTGACAGAGTAGATACATTAGTTTATCTGAAGACTATTAATGGAAACTTTGCACGCGAGGCGACCGCCCCTCTGGGAATATTTCCTCTTAGCATTTTTGTAGTATAAACTGGTCTCTCGCCCTGCGTGTCACGGTGAATTTAAATGCTTGTTCGCTCGTTCGTATGTTTGTGTTATGAGAGGTGGAAATCAAGCTAAACTTTACTAAGGAACAATTAAAAGAGGTCTTAATTTAATTGTCTGCATGGTTTGGTCTGGAACAATATACCTTACTTACTGCCTGAAAAACTGTGTTGTACATCACCTAGAAGGGAGAGAGTGATGGAGGTTAGTAGTATGATGGGGGGGGGGGACTGCGGTGACTGTGGTTGGTGGGCCTACCCGCTTCGGTCTCTGTTTACATCCGGTTTAAGAGGCAGGTCCCTCACCTTGGGAGGTTGGACGCCTGCCACCATACTCTTCTGCCTCCGGTTGCTTCCTCCGTTTTCTGAACTTGAGCGGGTTTTACCTACCTCCGGTTGCTTCCACCGTTTTCTGAACTTGAGCGGGTTCTACCTACCTCCGGTTGCTTCCACCGTTTTCTGAACTTGAGCGGGTTCTACCTACCTCCGGTTGCTTTCAACGTTTTCTGAACTTGAGCGGGTTCTACCTACCTCCGGTTGCTCCCACCGTTTTCTGAACTTGAGCGGGTTCTATTATTTTCGTATTATAGATTTATTGTATCCTGTAGAGCACAATAAAATTATATTATTTAGGGTTATTTAAGAAGGGGCGAGTATCCCGATAACTTTGGAAAAACTCAAACATAATTTGCGTAGAGAATGGTAACAGTCTTCAATGGAAACACAAGCAAACAGAATATCATTAAAACAAGTTCTTCGAAAATTTTAATTTATATTAATAGTTTGATTTGATTCAGTTGAATGGTAACTAACTTAGCAACCTATCCTAAATGGCTTTATTTCCTTGAATATTATATTAACTTGTGGTGTCAATCAATCACTTCAGAGACATAAAGTATCGCATGCTGGAACACAACTTTCATGAAACGTTCTAAGACAGTTATGGTTTAAGCTAAAATAGGGGCGAGAGGGTTGTCTCTTACAGGCGTCAGCCTGTTATGTTTGCGTGGTGTTTGGGGTCAGTTATGTGTTGTTTTGAATAGCACTTGGGGTGGTATTCAAGCGTTTGTTTCACATGCGTTTATACAGTTAAAATACATATTTAAACATGCGTTTATAAAGTAAGGCTAGGATGTGGAAGTTGTTGTTGTTAATAGAGTCAGCTACTCGAACCAAGTTCCACGTAGCACGGGTTATGGTGAGCCCGTAGTGGACTTACCTGGCACAGGAGGAGCGGGGCAAGTAGCACGGGCTATGGTAAGCCCGTAGTGGACTTACCTGGCACAGGAGCGGGGCAAGTAGCACGGGCTATGGTGAACCCGTAGTGGACTTACCTGGCACAGGAGCGGGGCAAGTAACACGGGCTATGGTGAACCCGTAGTGGACTTACCTGGCACAGGAGCGGGGAAAGTAGCACGGGCTATGGTGAGCCCATAGTGGACTTACCTGGCACAGGAGCGGGCAAGTAGCACGGGCTATGGTGAACCCGTAGTGGACTTACCTGGCACAGGAGCGGGGCAAGTAACACGGGCTATGGTGAGCCCATAGTGGACTTACCTGGCACAGGAGCGGGACAAGTAGCACGGGCTATGGTGAGCCCATAGTGGACTTACCTGGCACAGGAGCGGGACAAGTAGCACGGGCTATGGTGAATCCGTAGTGGACTTACCTGGCACAGGAGCGGTGCTCGAGAGGATGTGGAAGTAGGAGAGACCGGGGAGAGGCCAGCCACCAGGTCAAGGCGAACATCCACCTTCTTTATGCCAATTTCCTGCCAAGTTCAGTCCGGGAGAAACGCGTTTAGGTGACTGATGCAGAGCTCGCTGAACAGCCCGTCCTCCAAACAAAGACCCAAAAGTGATTCCATGCACCCGCCAAACCCCCTTGTTTATGAATGAAAAACGGTTTACACACGACCACAACCCGTCCTCGACTCCATTCCATCCAGCGGTCGACTCCACAGACGCATTCATAAATTTTTACATGCTGTTCATTCAAAACGGGAATTTTCCCAAATATAAATTAATATTATAAAAGCATATTGTGCATATATAGGTTAGGTGTATAGGAAGTCCTTTGCACATAGCTATAAAAATCACTTACAGAGCACATGCACGAAATACCTACGCATTTATCAGAATGTACCTGACGTCACACTATATTGGGCCAGTTGGAAGCCGTCGACTTGATTGCGACTCTTAGACAAATGCATGAATTATTATTGTTATTATTATTAATGACTACAGCTATTACCGACCCCCTTCACCTCTTCAATCAAAGTAGACTGATTGCGTTTTCTTTCTCTTCACTCTCCCCATCAATTCCCCCACACCGCCCTTGCCCCCGGCTCGTAAGTGCGGGAACCCCAGGTGTGTCATCACCTATTAATAAGTTAAAGAAAAAAACGTTCCTAAGCTTCCGCGAGTGCGAAGTTTGGCTCAAGTTTCCGGCACTCGCCTGTCGCTCTCCTGCCCCGTTCTTGACGAATATAGCGGTGCACCAGTCTGCTAAATGTGCTGACAGGATATCGTGGTGACCGCTCAGCCCTGCCTTATAGGATGTCTTGTGTAATGTAGCGGCTGCCGTCTGGGATCCTCTCGGACGTAGGTTCGAATCCTCATCACGGCCCTTGTGGATTTGTTCATTTGATGTATCACGCTATTGTGATTTCTGTGGGTAGAAATCGAAGAGGTAGAACAGCTTGTTGACAGCCCGGGTGCACGGGGGAAATTGTGTAGAACCCTAGGGGGAGCCGTTCGGCCGAGCGGACAGCACACGAATTGTGATCCTGTAGTCCCGGGTTCGATCCCGAGCGCCGGTGAGAAACAATGGGCAGAGTATCTTTCACCCTATGACCTAGGGTGAAACCCTGTTACCTAGCAGTAAAATAGGTACCTGGGTGTTAGTCAGCTGTCATGGGCTGCTTCCTGGGGGTGGAGGCCTGGTCGAGGACCGGGCCGCGGGGACACTAAAGCCCCCAAATCATCTCAAGATAACCCTGGTTTGTCTCGGAGAGGCTGCAGGATCCGTGTGAGGGCAGTAGCATTCCCGGTTGCAATTCTTTTGACCATTTGGTACAATCGACTAAGGCGCGTCTGGGCTTATCTCGGACGTAGGTTCAGACCCTCATGACATTGCATTCTGACGTATAGATCCCCTCCCTAAGGCCAAAAACTGATGTACTAACAATGGTAGCGGCTCGGAAGAGACGTGCCGCACTGCTAGCATGGCAGCGGCTGGTTCCTACAAGTAAAGGTGTACTGTGAACGGTGTGTGCACCCGTTGTGTTGTGTGTGACGTGTGTGTTGTCACGTGTGTGGCCGTGTACCCGGGCACCAGCTGTAGGTATCCCCCTCCCCTGGTGTCATTAGGTGTGGGGCGCCAGGCGGATGTGAGGGTTAAGAGGCGCGAGGCATGTTGGGTGAGGGGCAGTGTGTGATGCGGGTGTAAGGCAAGGATGCGATACACAGGGTGCGTGAGGCAGGTGGTGCGACACAGGGGTGCGTGAGGCAGGTGGTGCTGACCAGGTGGCGCTGGCCAAAGGTGCGAGAGGTAAAGGGTGCCACTAGCAACAGCAGCAGCAGCAGGGTGGGACTCGACAATTATTGATCCAACCACCTGTCCTCCTCAACACCCCACTTCTCCTATCACCCACCCACACACCGCCCACCCACATAACCTGGGTCCACATAGCTGCATACTGTACTTATTGTTCTTGGCGACGGGAAGCATGTTAGCGCATCGAGATTCCATAGTTGATGGCAAGACTCTGTCTCCCATCCAGAGTCCGGCTACACCCAACGATGCCTAACCTGTCCCATGCCCCACAAGACATGATAATTTGAAAGTCTTGAAAGGTGACAGGTTACTCCCCAAGCCCTGGCTTCGGACCGGGCTTGGGAAGTAAGAGACCTTTTGTGCCCTCTTTAATGCTTTTGCGCTACCGCTCACAGGATGAGTATGGGGTGCACAATAAACTAGCCGCCTCCGGCGGCAACAATCAAGTAAAAGAACTCTCAGAACCCCATCCTAGGTACAATTCAGGTGGCTGTACACAATGGCGAATATTTTTAGTGTCCGAGGGAAGACTCAGAGGGCAGAAGTAACGAATGTTCGTATTCCCGAAATGCCCAAATTCTAACCCCTCGCGGCCATACCAGATTGTAGATAGAATGTCTGGGTAGAAATTTGCTCTAGATACATGCTCCAGATGTGTGTCTGGAGCATAGTGTGGGGGAAATTGTGAGAGCAACATGCACCAACACCTGAGGTGTCGGGTGCTTGTGGGTACGCTGCGTAGTACAGCGGTGTTATATAGGTATATAGACGATTGGCAGTGTGAGTTAGTTTAGTTCATTTATTATGCACCCCATACCCATCCCGTGGGCGGTAGTGGAAAGGGTTACAGTGTGATGGTTGGAAGATGCGATGATCATGGTGGTTGGCAGGGGTAGTAGTCGTTGACAGTATAATAATTGGCAGGAGCGATGGTTGTTGTGGAGAGAGTGGCGGGTTGTTGGCAGGGGCGATGGACTTTAATTCGTTGTGTCGAAGAAGCAGTAATTTTAGGAGGACTACATTATCTTGGGGGTGGTGGTGGTGTGTGTGTGCTGGGGGGGGGGGGAGAGGTTGAGAGGAGACGGACGGGTCGATGGTATGACTCACTAACCACCATCCCCCTTCCCCCACCACTATTCCCCCCCCCCCCCACTCTCCACTGTCAACAACACCACAATCGCTAAGACAACCACCACTACCAACGCCACCAACACAGCCACCATTATTAATTAATATTGGCGCTATTCCCATCACTCCCACCACCACCACCACCACCACCACCACCATATCACCACAATACCACCACCACCACCACACATTCCTTGACGGCTATACCCGTCCAGGTGTCGCCCAAGTTACCTGCATTTTTTATTTTCGCGCCAAACACGGTGTTCTCTCACGCGACTGTTGCTTCCTCTCTCACGCGATATTTCGTCCACTTTAATTCTCCAACTTCCCTCTTTCCACTTATTCTTCTTTCTTCATTTCCCTCCCTCCCTCTGTCTTCTCTCTGTTTCCAACCAACCCTCCTCCCTCCCCCCTCCTCTCTCTCTCCCCTCTCTCTCTCTCTCTCTCTCTCTCTCTCTCTCTCTCTCTCTCTCTCTCTCTCTCTGAAAAATAACCTGTACATCTAATACTTGTGAAATTCGTTTTGGGTGGTGCAACTTTCCTTATCACAAATTCGTCTTTCTTGTCCAAATTGACACCAGGTGCAGATAACGTCCTCCCACCTCGCTGCCTCTCCGCGCACTTAATGAACCAGTCGCCTGCAGTTCTGGCGCTAATTATCAGTCCTGCGGGAGATTGGTATCTACGGCAAACATGGAGCTTGTGTGTTATTGGGTATTTTCATTCAATCTTTGATGAGTTCGGGTTCTATTGCCCAATTACCCAAGTGTTTGGATCTCATTTGGTTACTACCGAGGAGTTGGCTAAGCTTGTGGTTCATCAGCGGTTATCGAGGTGTGCTGTCCATTGCAAATAATTTGAAGAATTTAGTATCTTAAGTAACCATTGGAGGTATTTGTTATTCACAACCAATCATAAGACAAAGTTTAGTATCTAAGGAATTTCGAACCCATCGAGCAATCATATAAGAATTCGGGAAACTGCACAAGGTCTTATGGTATATACGAGACGGCTCCTATTTATTTCCATTCAAACTCGATCATATATGTCTAACGTATGCTTGAAACAATCAAATGATCTCGTATCTATTATATTACCCGGGAATATAATATCCATTTTGGTTTTGCCTGTCTCCATAATTCCCTGAGCCTACGGTCTGATGGTTAAGACCACGCCTAGGAAGGAGGGAGCAAACCATTGGCTAAGAATACAGACCAGTCGCACTAACGTCCCACATAATGTAAGTTTTTGAGCGTGATCAGGAGTCGAATCGCCAGTTTTATGGAGACCAATGACCTTCACACCAAGGTCAACCGGGAACCTGGATTTAGAGCGGAAAGATCATGCCTTTCTCCTTACAAACCCCCCCCCTCNTGCAGTGTTAAAGCCTCTATTCCTTTCCGAGACTATTACGTCTAAGAGAGGTAGTTTACCTTCATTCTCAATCTCATAAGTGAACCTTAGCATTGAACTTTTGTTTTGAATTCATCATACCCTGCAACAAGTGTCAATATCAAGAGTAACAAAGGAAACGGGTCCTCTGAGTAACAAACGTTACACTGGTCGTCCAGAGTGGCAAACGTTACTCGTCTAGAGTGGCAAACGTTACTCGTCCAGAGTGGCAAACGTTACTCGTCCAGAGTGGCAAACGTTACTCGTCCAGAGTGGCAAACGTTACTCGTCCAGAGTGGCAAACGTTACACTAATTTCCAAATTAAACTTTATACAACTTTAATTTACATAAAAATATGCAAAGATAATTAATTACACACATTATGTTGAGAAGAATAACTCGTTACTGACTGCGACAAAAAAAAATTCTAATAAGAGCAAAACAAATTTGAAAATATAGAACAAATGTTTAAAATAACAGTAATTGTCAATAATACATATTTAAGGGAAATGTTACCATTGTCTGGGATTGGAGGGAAGGGAAGGGGGGGGGGGGGAGGGAGAAAGCAAACCTGTTAAGCTATTGGAGATCTTCCTATAGGCACGACTGACCCTCTTTAAGAAGCAACACATAACAGTTGCCTAACTACCCAACCATGTTGTTACTATGCAGGTATGTATTTACTGTTAAGTGAACATATCAGGTGTAAGGAAATGTGCCCAAACGTGCTAGTTCGTGCAGAACAATGAAAACGTTAGAATCTATCTTATATAACGGAGTTTTATTGAAGAAATCATGTCCAACTATTCATATATACATATATATAGCTAAAACACACACACACAACACACACACACACACACACACACACACACACACACACACACACACACACACCAACACACACACACACCACACACTTCTCTCTAGGGGAGAAGGTGGTGGAGGCCAAGACCGTCAGTAGTTTCAAAGCGTTATATGACAAAGAGTGCTGGGAAGACGGGACACCACGAGCGTAGCTCTCATCCTGTAACTACACTTAGGCAATTACACACAACACACACACACACACACACACACACACACACACACACACACACACACACACACACACACACACACACACACACACATGAATGAGTTTAGGTGGATATAAATAGGAGCTGCCTCGTATGGGCCAATAGGCCTTCTTCAGTTACGTTATTTATTTATTATTTATATTATGCATAACAAGAAGGTACATTGGGAATGTGTGGATACATAAAATGGTAATTACAGTCTTGTAAAGCCACTAGTACGCGCAGCGTTTCGGGCTTCATTCTTATGTTCTTATACCAGATCAGAGAGATCAGACCAGATCAGAGGTCAGTTGAACTCCCGGTTGCAATTCTTTTAACCATGTCGTGGCACAGTCGATTAAGGCACGTCTGGGATCCTCTCGGACGTAGGTTCGAACCCTCATCAAAGTCCTTGTGGATTTGTTCAAATCAGAGAGCTTCGCATTTCAAACCCCAATTGTTTCTTACAAAACCTTATAAACTTCCACCGAATGTGCGCTGTGCAATAATATATAATTAGTGAGTTGGGTAGAAATAGCCTAAGCTACTCTATCCCTTTGAGATGTATTTCTTGCTTATCTCAATAAACATACTTGAAGTTGAAATATAATTAGTGAAAGAAGCGTGCGGGCGGAGTGATGGCAGGGCGTCTTTAAGGAGGTGCGTTGCGTGTTAGTAATGGGTTAAGCCAAGGTCGAATTTCTCAGGCTCCAGCCTGGATGTGTGAGCCTTCCCAATAGTGCATCGCGCTGACCCACCTTAAAGGCCATTGTAATAAGGTAGGCGCGAGGGAACGGCAGGAACTCTCGCTCTCTTATTTTAATTAATGATTGCAAAACCCTTTAATCTTGTGTAACAGATTATTAAAACAAAATGCTGAAAATTGATTATGTCGTAGAAGCGGGGTTAACTATTTTCTCGAGGATCAGATCAATATATTAATTTGAGGGATAATGTATATGGTTTTTTTCAACTTTAAAAACTGGGTTTATTAGGCAACGCCATTACACTCCACTATAGAATGCAAACATGGGTTATTTACAATAGAGGGGTGAAGGAGACTTGACTGAATATACATCTTTCAAAATTTATCCCAACAGAAGGCAAACACAACCTCAAGTCAAAGGCTCGATCCTGTTCGTATTCTTGAAGACACAGACCAAAGGGTCGGTCCTGTCCGTATTCTTGAAGACACAGACCAAAGGGTCGATCCTGTCCGTATTCTTGAAGACACAGACCAAAGGGTCGATCCTGTCCGTATTCTTGAAGACAAAGACCAAAGGCTCGTATTACTATTTTAATATGTGACGGAAAGAGAAGAACAAGGACTACACCATAGGTGTTACTAATTTTTGTAGAAAAAAACAGAGAAGAACAAAGGGTGGAATTGGTGAAAAATTGTAAAGGAGATGATTTTCAATTTACTAGGTTTATATGAGACAAAGCTTAGAGGAAGTTAGAACGTAGACGAGAGTGTTGACCAGACTACACACTAGAAAATGAAGGGACGACGACGTTTCGGTCCGTCCTGGACCATTCTCAAGTCGATTGGTAACTACTGTAAGAGCAGCAGCGAGCGTTTGGTGGGTATGGCTGAATGAAGAGTGGTATGCTGCACAGAATGACTTCTCGCGGCACAAGGTGCTTGTGTGTGTGATATTTATATTTGCCTGAATTTACCTAAGGGCCACCAGTACTCTTGTGGCCTCAACGAGGACACGAAGCCAGAGGCTTGTCAAAAGTTCCTCCATTTGTCCTGATTGAGGAGATTTCAGCCACCGCCTATCACCACCACCACCACGATTTCACCACCACGATCTTAACCATTATTATCGCCGCCATCACTCAAGTAGAAATGTTACAGAGGTACAACATGGAAAAACAAGCTGGGATAATTGAAGATTACACACAGAAATCACAATAGCGTGATGCATCAAATGAACAAATCCACAAGGGACGTGACGAGGATTCGAACCTGCGTCTGAGAGCATCCCAGACGCTGCCTTAATTGACCATGTCGTAGCTCAGTCGATTAAGGCAGTGTCTGGGATGCTCTCGGACGCAGGTTCGAATCCTCGTCACGGTCCTTTAGGATTTGTTCATAATTGAAGATGCTAAACTGAGAAAAGAGAGCATCTGAAGAACAGAAAAAAAGAGTTACAGTCTGCGAAGAGATGTCAAATTGGAGGGAAGTGACAAGTGAAATGCCCCAGGGCTTGACCCTAGGACCACTGATGGTTTCTAGTTTATGTGAATGACCTTTCCGAGGAAGTGAGCTCATTCATGCTAATGTTTGTAGAGGACACAATGCTGATGAGATATGTAAAACCGATGAGAACTATAGAAAATTACAAGAACTTGTCAAACCCCAGGAATGGGCAGACAAATGGCTAGTAGAATTAAATCTCAATAAATGTATGGTAATGAAGATGGAAAGGGGAGAAAGGACACATCTATACCATAATGACAATGAAACTACAAGAATCGGGAAAAAACATAAATATTTGGGAGTAGAAATAACTCCGGCATAAACATCCAGAGACACACAAACAGAGTAACATCGGCAATATATGCGAAGTTGGTAAACATTAGATTAGTTAAAACCTTAATAAGGACTCTTTTAAAACAATTTACACATCCTAATTTAGACCGGAATACGTAGCACCTGCCTGGAATCCTCACCTTATGAATCACAAACCAAATCTGAAAAAGGGCAACAGTTTGTAACAAGACCAAATTAAATTAGTAATTTAATTCGTAAAATTAATAAATTAATTCTCACAAACCTAGAAAGAAGAAACAAACGAGGTATGATCACAACATACAAGATACTAAGGGGAAGAGAAAAGAGTGATACGAATAGCCTTTTTTTTAATTGAGAGAAGTAGGACAAAAGAACCTATCTTGAGGTTATCTTGAGATGATTTCGGGGCTTTTTAGTGTCCCCGCGGCCCGGTCCTCGACCAGGCGTCCACCCCCAGGAAGCAGCCCGTGACAGCTGACTAACACCCAGGTACCTATTTTACTGCTAGGTAACCTAGGTGACAGTTGGAAAAGTAAACGAGCCGAAGAAATATAAGGAAATACTCTTACCCTGTACGGGTGGTCAACAAGTGGAATCTATTGAAAGAAGAAATAGAAACGACCTTCATCTATAACTTTAAGGTCAGTTGATACGACAAAGAATTTCAACGTCAGAAAACTTTAAAAGAAAAACTACATCCAGTACAAAAGATAAGGCTAGCAGGCGGCGCATGATGAGCTACACCTCACTCAGTTCCCCGTAGTCACTGATTGAAATTGAATTGAAATTGAAATAAGTTTATTGATGTAAAATACACACAAAGGGATGAGGTAGCTCAAGCTATTCTCGCCCCGTTCAGTACATCGTGTTAATACATACATAGACACACATCACAAACAATAAACATATTACCAAACATTCTGAGAGATAAACATATACATTTCCTTAGTCACTGATAGTAAGTAATTATCAACAGAAGGCGCCAAGCCGGAAAGACTCTGCAGCATTGTTGTCAGACACTGATAGGTAAGCACCAAGCTTTTTTTTTTACTAGCATGAAGGCCACGAGGGGCGCACGACAGGCCTTCTCCCCAACAGTGTACCTCTCATTCATCTTCTTTTCCTTGTGGAAGTGTTGCATGGTAATAATACCTGTTAAGTGTAGAGCATATGGGAGAGTGAGTGGAGGGGGAGGGGTGTGGGTGTCAGGACAGACATGTGCGACGGGAAAATGCGTGCTTGAGAATGTGTGAGAGTGGTGCCCGGTCGTCACCATGGCGACGTCGCCTCCTAGTCACATTCCCTGGCTAAGACACTTATTTGTAAGCATCTCTGCATCTTGGTCATGTCGCACGTCCCTTCCTAGTGGGACCATTATCCAAGAGTAACGTTAATTTAACGTTGAATTAACTTTACACTTGGATATTGAAGTCACTGGTTCTGTTCACCTGTTTCACTCTTCCTTTCAGTAACTTTCTCCCCAGTCTCTTTCCTTCTGTATTAACTTATTTGTTTCTGTTTCACAGTCAGTCTCTCACTGAAGAATTGGGAACTGCCTACCATGGCCCTATGCACCTGGAGTTTCCTTTATTCTTATCTTTCCTTATGTCGAAGACAGAAGCATGTTTGGCCTATCGGGCTCCTAGCTAACGACAAGGTTATCTGTGGCGGTCACCATCCAGTTACTGGTCAGATACAACGAAGTTTAACCGACTCACTGAGCGAGCTTGAAATTACTGCAATTTTTTTTGCCTCACGTTGAACTGATTAAACACGTGGTATGGATTAACGCCTTCCAACTTGTGCAGCATGTCAAGTCTATGAGATCAGCCCTGTCGTAATGTGGCCAGAATTATTAGTGATGCTTCTGGTAAGAGAGTTGACATCGCTTTGGGAGGATTTTCGTCGCCTTTTTTAACGTTTATAAAGTATTTTTATAGGTCAGGTCCAGGTGACTTGTACAGCTAGATGATAACTTTCTTCTCCTTGAAGTTAAAGAGTCATTTGATTATTCCTTGTGATAATTGACTTTTATGGCAGCTAACTTGCTGCGCAACTTTTTCCGTAAGAATTGGCCGGTGCGGCGCCACCACTCTTATCTGGATGAGGGTGGATATTCAACTTGCTATGTAAAAATCATTACAAGTCCGTGTAAAGTACAGTCGATTTCATTCTCGGCTCGCAATCGGTGATCCTGAGCTGGATTCCCGGGCGGCACAGAAATGGTTGGGCACGTTTACTTTCACCTAAACCCTGGTCTGTCTATCTAAAAATAAATACGTACCTAGGAGTTAGGCAACTGTTGTGGGGTTAATCCTGGGGAGGGTCAGTAGTTCGACTTTGGGGAGAAAGGGGGACACACACACATTATATATATATATATATATATATATATATATATATATATATATATATATATATATATATATATATATATATATATATATATATATATATATATATATATATATATATATATATATATATATATTCTTTAAGCAAGCAAGAAAGAGTGCGGATGAGTTGTTGAACTTCGAGTTATGTTTAATTAGCAATTTAAAGAAAACATCCTAATTATAGGCAATCTACTATCAATTAAGTGTGGGTTCCAAAAGAGGGGACATGAGTACTAACGGTAATTTAGGACAAAGTGTTACTTCTCTCCACGTCTGTGTACACTCTGTACACTACACTTTGTGATCCCCGACCTCTTTCTGACCTCTCCTCTCCTCCCAACCCCTTCTTCTCCTCTCCTTCCACTAACGCGAGGGTCAAGTCGCCTAGGTACTGTTACTCTCACAGTGTTTGTTCTCAGCAGCAACTTTCCTATGCTTACTTATTTTTGTTCAGACTTTCCTGGTCTGGTCCATTCCTTGGTCAAGGTTTCCTGTTATTCACTTATTCCATTATTAGTCGACATACTCTTGTTACACTTCCTATCACTTCCCACACATCTTCCACATCTCCTTCACTACCTAGAACGGAAATCTGTCAGCTGAACTTACTTTTAAAACGTCAATATCTGAATACACTAATAGTTAAACAAATGGTAAAGTCTACAAACTCCGAACAGAGCATTTCATGTTCACCGAAATTGTGAAGGGGCATAGGGCTGAATCCCCTCCAAGGGGGACACAGGGGCAGACCAAGATCCCCCTATGACACTAAAAATATACCGCTTAATACAATATACACAATGTTTTCAAGAAGACTGACTTGCCATCTACAAGCTGGTGCGCCTAGAAACCATATTCAAAGTGAACATAACACAACACTCACTAGGAACATGCTAGTAAATAATACAAAAATAATAGAATCTACAAACGACCAAAGAAAACCTGCAAACCACGGAAGCTATACTTATAAGGAAAAAAAGACCCGCTCCAAATACACAGAATATTGACTTCGCTACAGTGCTGACACTCGGATCCAGATTTCACTAAACATCATCGGATAATAGCATCTCTATCGAGGTCTCTCTCCTACCGAGAGTACCAGAGTTTTACCCATCACCTTATCCAATGTTTGATTGGCCCTTTCCCCCTAATTCTTACCTTATTCTCCTACCCTAAGGTCTTTTGAGGTCACGGTGACATTAATTTGATAAACTATAAATAGATACTTCTGATTTAATTATATAAACAAATTATGTAACTTGCTCATCAGTGCTGTAATTTGCTTAGTCAAACTAATTTTGGGGTTCGATTCCTGAACCCATTATGTGACTGTAACTTTTTACACTACAGTTCACAAAATGGTTATGGGGTGATAATAATGAACACCTAAGAACATAGGAATGTATGTAGCTGTCTATTAAACCATTTTACTTATAACTTGTTGTCTTTTATATGAAACACTAATGTTCATTTCAACACTACCGTCAGCTAATTATAATTTCTATATTAATACGAAGTCTGTGTTTTCAAATAAAATAAAAAATATGACGTACCTATGTTCGGAATTAGATAGTCATTGGTCGGTGAGTTTTTGCGTCAGTGGTTCTGATTGGTTGACGTTTCCACGCGAGAGGCTATGATTGGCGGAATCAGTGGGCAGATACAAATACCTTTTTTATTTGTGGAAACTGGTCGACCACTGATAACTGGTTTAACCACTCTTGAAACGCTTTCAGTAGTGTGATCCAGTTGTCCGGAATAGGATTCTAGTAATGTTTTTACACAGGAGGAATCATAAGCAGATGACTAATTTGTTAGCAGGCTTAGAGCTCTTCCTTCCCATAGCTTATCTTAAGTCTATTCTAGCTAGTTTTCCCTGGAATTTGATCCGCTAAATCTTAAATATATAAATAAATCTGCCAGTGCGTATGTGACCATGTCCCCAATATAACCCCTGGGTAAACAAGTATAAATTAGGCGCCCAGACCTTTCTTCCTTCCGCTGTCATGAACAATCTTATTCTTATATTTATAACTCACGTTATTTCATATGTACGCGTAATTTTCATGAAACAAACCAAATCCCAAAATTCCTTCCGAATAATTGTAGGACTTTGTTATTATCGTATAACTTATAAGGCTACAAGAAATATATCTGAAATTTAAACAGGAAAGAAGCTTATCGCACTGAATGTTAAATTAATAATACTAGTATCCACGCAGGGGCTCTGCTAAATATACATCAGGAGAGCATAGAGTATATACACGATGCGCATATTTATCGAACACAAAAATGTCACTGGCAACAGGTCTGACTAGTTTCCAGAAATGGCAGCATGCAAGAGTACCTTGCCCAGCTGACCAACAACTCGTAGCACAGTTCTCACACGTCAACCATCAGCCAAAGGCGTCCACCTCAAACGTCAGTGTTGTCTGCTTTAAGAGATCATTTATAAGTTCGTGTATATTGAACATTGGGTAAGAGATCCACATAACGAGTACCGTATTTCAACATACCTTCCTCAAAAGCTGTGTAGCTTCTCAATCGACATATACAAACTACTGTTTCCAGTATGTGGATGACGCCTGCAGGTTTGCTGCTGCGCTCAGGAGCTGTCTACTATAACCCGAAGAGTTCTCTAGCATCTCTCTACACCAAGTAAGTTACCAATGATACAGCTCGTCCATCACACTCAGAATTCGATGTTGAGATGATGTGTGGTAAGTCTTAACTTACTAAAAGTCTTAACAGCTAAAAAGTCACACCGGGATTAATTTTAGGAGTTCCTTCTATTAGGAAGGAACTTACAAGACACGTAAACGTAATTCATTTTGTTTTTAGGTTGTTCGACCAGCCTCATCTAGTTAACTAGTTGCCAGCTTTCTAATTAATCTTTTGACAAGTAGGTTATGGCGTCCATTCACGTATTTCTAATGGCGTTTCACATTAATTGAAATATATCAGAGGAAGTTGTTAAGGCCTATTAATCGTATCAATCACAGTCAAAGGATATCTCAGATATATAAAAATCTGAGCCTATCGCCATAGTTAATTTATTACCACGAGACACCAAACCCATTTTCACACCAACTGCATAGTTATCTAATTTGTGATGGCCTGAAAGCATATTATGGTTCCAGTAATAGTCTACTTATAAACTGGTAAGTGAACCCTAGTCCTAAACAGAATATTCTGAAGTTATAACGTTATTGTATTATAAATAGTTGGTTTAAAAGATAAAATATCTATACTTCACTCGTTTTATTTGAAAATCTAAAGAATTTGGTATTCTGTACATTAAATTCTAGGGGATTCTCAAATAGATTTTGAATTTCATATTTCAGTTGTTTGAGAATAATACACCTTATTAACCAAACATAATGAAACCTAATATAACCTAACCTTAACCTAACCTAACCTTAACCTAACTAAACCATGGATAGGTAGTATATAATAGCACTAATTACATAGTGGTTTTGAAGTGATTACCTTCAGGGTACCTACTCCTGAAAACAGGTTGCTGGATGAATATTGTGTTGGGAGACAATATAAATCATAATAAAACTGTATAAAATGTAAAACAATTTTGAGATTTCGAGAGGCCTAAAATGTAGCTTGTTTAGCTTATGCCTAAATCCAGCACTCTCAAGTATCTTCTCTCAACAGAGAAATGAGCTACACTTCTCGGTGTATATGTATCCCTTGTTTTTCTTTACACCGAAAATTCCTTCAAGAGATATATGCCCATGAGTTACTTCATGATCTCACTACAAGTTGTGTTTTTTATATAAATATAGTCGTTTGCTTAAAGCCTAATAATGATCGTCATTTCTACAATATTTATTGTTCTTCAACATAATATAAATGTTAGATGATGCCATTTTTACTATAAATATCGTCATATAACTGAGAAGAATAGACGATAACTGTTTTCAAGGCATGATAGCATTACCTGTGCTCCATTCTTATGAGCACTGGTAATGTCTTCATTATGCACATTTATTCATTACATTTTAATTTCACATTATTTATAGATATTATAGTTGTGGTGGCTGTTATAAGAGAGTGCATTCTTTATTATTGTTATCATGCGAAGCACGTTCCGTGACGCATGGGCAGGAAGGCCACAACAATGGAAGACGTCAGAGCACACAGGGCGGACTCCTGGTGTATCCTTGATGTCTGGCCACCTGCTGAGGACCGCCAGGAAACGTGACGCGTTTTCACCACTTGAACTTGATACTTCCGTTAGATATCCCTCTTTAACGGCCCAGTTTGAAACGACGCCTGGAGTTACAGGGTTGTTGGTAGATTTGTTTATATTTTCCGGTTAGAACTTCGGTCAAGAAGACAAGTGTCCTATTCCGGCTTAGCCGAGAGGTGCCAGCGCCAGGGGTTGGCGGTTCTTGGTGGACTCCTGGTGTGTCCCCCAGAGTGTGGGTTGCCGCTGGCTGTTGCTCCACCGAAGATCATTATAAGACGTCAACATTTTTCAGCCACGTTATTGTGACTCTTCATCTGTCATTATAACACGTTTTGTCTGACTGCGCTTGAGCTTAGAAGGGGCCATCCCGATTCTTCCATTAGGCCACGACTTTATATGACTACCCATAGTTACAAGACGTCGTGTCGTCGTGGCCAGCAAATCAATAACAATATGCAACGGTGCACAAGGTCACCCGGGGCGGCGTACCACTCGGACCACGGAAATGAGGCGAGCAGGTGAGAGGAGTTGTTGTTTTCGATTCAGCTACTCAACAAAAAGTTCTAAGTAGCAAGGGCAATGGTTTATTATTATTATTATTATTAACATCTTTATTGACAAAATTAATTACAATTTTGCCCGTAGTGAACCTACCTAGCACAGGAGCGGGGCTGTAACTGTGAAAGGAAGGGAGGGAAGAGTAGAAGCGAATTATGTGGTGAAATAACGTGCAGCCAGGGTAACGTGGGAGAGGAAGGCCCCATATTAATGTTATATAATGAATACTGAAGCGTTGCCAACTTTCCCGTGTTACCCATAAGGATCATGTAGCCTTGTCTCCTAACTTCCAAATTTGACGTTTCCGGGTGCCTTGCTATCCTTGTCATGGTAAGACAAACACAAACACACTATGGAATAAAATTAAGGCAAGAAAGCTTGCCGTATGTTTTTACTTTGAATGTTGCTTGGTGACAAACCGACAATCAACATTATATTCAAGTAGACTTTCTCATGCGACTTGAACATTGACAATGATCTTAGATTTTTTGAAGTCTTTAAAACTGTTTGCTATCAGTGTGTATTTACTTATTTTATATATTAAATACCTGCACTAATTTTGTGTTGATATATACCTGTTTATTTCCTGTTGATACATTTTTTGCCTGCGATATACTGTATGCATGAGTTGACTTCCTGTTGATATATTGTTGCCATTGTCTGGCTATTTTATATAATGTACGCTTGATAGCTTAAGTTTATGACTGCGGTGATATAATGGCTGCCTCTTGCCACAGTCAGATTTTTGGCATTTGCATTTCTTTGGATTTATTGTCTGTCTGTAATGTTGCGTTCCTATATTATCTGCCTGGTTGGTACAGTATTTCCATCTCTTCACCATTGTGTTTTTATATTAGCTGTCTGTTATATTGAATTCATATATTGCCTGCCTGTTATATTGTGTTCATATATTGCCTGTCTGTTATACTATGCTTATATATATTATTCATATATTGTTTGTTTTTGTGCTGTTGCGCAAAATACTGCGCTAAAAATACCTATGGCGCTGAATACTGTTTGTTCTCAACTTTTTGCAATCTTACCTTGTGCAGTTCCGCTCATTTGGATATGACTACTGGGGTTATGTATACGCCAGTGGGTTGAGCCATGGTATTACAGGTTCGAATCCTAGTCGGGTTATAGCGTTTTTAGTGATTTATTGGCTTGGCGGACCATTCAATCTTTCTCACACTTGTAAGCTCTGCACAACCCGAGCATGCACTAGGATTTGATGAAAAACTGTACCTGAGATGCATCACAAGAGTTGCCAGGTGTTGGTTGGTAATGGAGCTTGTGTAAAAGCACGTAAGTTCCAAGACCAACCAACATTTGCAGGCAATCGATGGTGGCCAGCTGTCTTCAGGCCAGGCTCGTTAAATCAGCGGCCGTCCCCTACGACGCCTTCACCAATTTTAACATTGTGTATTAAAAATATATTGGTCCTCATGTAACATAATATTGTTATATATTAAAGTTCTATGTATAGTTAGGCGTAGGTTAGGTTTTTAGGTTCTGTTTGCAATTATTTGTATTTGTAGTACATGGGTGAAGCATTTGCAGCATTGTAACTGGAACAGAGGTCGTAAGCGAAGCACTGTCCGAGAAATGTTAGACCGTCTTCAGGTGTGAATCGTGTATAATCCATTTTTCATTCATAAACAGGATTTGGTGGGTAGATTAACGAGCATTAGCCTTTGTTGACGAGGACGAGTTACTGGTGGAGCGGGACTGGTACTGTGTACGCCGGTGGGGTGATTGATCCCTGTTATCGCAGGTTCGAATTATGGTCGGATCGTGGAGTTCTTAGTGATTTATTCGTTTGGAGACCTTTCAAGCTTTCTCATATTCTCAACTTTATATATATATATATATATATATATATATATATATATATATATATATATATATATATATATATATGTATTGCTATGTTATGCATGACATGACGATGCATAAAAATGATGCACAGGTACTAAACTGCCCGAATCTAACCTAACCGAGGACCCACGAATAGAAAACAACATCCGTCAATTTTGCAAGCCGCTATAATCTATAGTACATCTTATTTTGACGATGGGGATTTATGCGTCAAAATACGATGTACTATTCGAAAGGACAGGTTATGAGAAGGATAGGGGATGGGGGAAGGTGAAAAGAACATAAAACTTTCATTGATGTCAATATAGAAAAACGTTCCTATAATACTTTTTCTCTCCTTTTCTCCGTGACTATGGGTCTTCTTAGCAATTATAAATTGTACCTTCCTTTACGTATACACAATATACATTATAATATAGTAAGATATTTGTAATATGTTAAGATAAACGTTAAACTCATTCTGTGATGAGCCAGACACGAATTAAGAGTCACAAATCAATACACCTGTTGCTCCATAGCCTGCACCTAGATATACAATATAGCCTGGAAACCACAGACAGATAATAAGATGGCATACCATAGCAAACAAGATGCGTTGGGTGAACTGCATAATTATTATGAGCATATACATTCATAGCAACTGTAGTTTCAATATTAAATCTAAACAGCATATATAAATAACGATCATAAATATAATAACTACTGATTGCATGCAGGCTTCCAACAGTAAACAAGATGCAAACCTTACCTTTTTCTGGGGTGGGGGGGCTGGGAAGGTAAGGTCCGGGGTAAAGGTTGTGGGAAGCAAGAGTACGGGAACTAGGAATCTACTAGCTCAACTACTAGCCAGGCGCACTTGCTCAGCACTTAGTTTAACACGTCAACTTGCATCCGGGAGTCCTTCTGCAACGAAACACCTTCTTAGGGGCTCCTCGGAGACACACAGAGTCGTTCTAGCTCAAATAGGACAGTTGCCGCTTGTTTCTCGGGCTGGGGCCACCGATTGTGCGACATTTGGATTAGGGTTTGGTTGGGTTTAGGACAGCTCGGGTTGGTATGGTGAAATCAGGCGGTTGGGTTGGTTAGGGGGTTGATAAGAGCCTCATAGTGCACAGTGTAACAGGAAGAGGGAAACACCAAGTGAGACGCAGACTTAAATAAAAATGATAACGTTGTGGCATGATGGCACCCGACTTGGTCTTTCCATCTCTTCACCAGCCTAAGAGGAAACAAGTAACGACTGCCAACTTCTTTTATATATATATATATATATATATATATATATATATATATATATATATATATATATATATATTATACTGTATAATATATATAATATAGTAATTCTTTTTAATGAAATTTTAGTCCATAAAGCACTGGACTAAAGTATTTACGTTTGCTTCTATATTTTATAACTTAATACACCGAAGGAGTAGTTTTAAGCACAATTATTAAAGTAGGCAACGAAGTAGTTTTAATCAAGTCTAATATTTGTTAAGTAGACCTCTCTTGAAAATTGAAGTTACTTTTCATTTTAACAAAACGTGAGTCGTGTGTTCATCTTGTGTAGTCCTTTATCGTTCGGCAATAAATTAATTAAGGACAATAATATGTTAATCTGTAAGACCTTTCACAGAAAACTAAAGTCAAGATGCAGATTCATTATGATAAAAAAATGAGCTACTAACGAATAATCGGGTAAGAAAGTGAAAATGAACACAGAAATAAACATAACTTTATACTCAAAAGGGAGGTAGAGAAAGCAAATTATCACTAGGCTAAAATATACTTAAATATTAACTTTCGGCTATCTTTTGAGCAAATTACCATATTTAGGGTTTAATTCGAGTAAGTTTAAATGAGTTTTGTCATTGTAGAAAGGGAAAAATTATATGCAATACATAATGTTGGTCAGTGGCAGTCTATCCAGGGCTCATCTTAGGCAGATTTTAATTGAATGTTCAGATAAAATAGACCTACTAATATGCAATGTCTTCATTTATTGATCGATAAATGAAATGCCAGTGTCAAATATTGTCTTAGAAGGCATTATTGAGTCTGATAACTTACTTTCGTTGTTTCGGCTCATCAATATAAGCTCTACTTAGACACGACATGCAAATCAGAAGCATGTTCCAGTTTTGTAGCAAGTTAGACTAGCGACGCTGAATTTGAACCCCATATGCCATTAATACGCGCAAAGGCTATGTAAAGTAGGTACAGGAGAGAGAGGAGTGAGAGGTGTTTAACTACAGTCGGAGAAGATGAAGCAAGGTATACAATACAACACATGCATGTTTAGATAGACACAGCCAGGTTAAAACAAAGTGAAAACATTGTTATTATAGCCATCCTGGTAAACAAAAGTATGTGCTGACTAAGCACTGATGTGATCAAGAAGTACACCTATATCGGCTTTGGTTGGCTTGACAGAGGATAGGCCTATGAGTCTTCATTTTTGCAATGTCTCTTTTTCTCTTTTTACTTTATCGCCTTTCCAGAAAAACTAATATTTTACATTTGTATGATAGTCCATATTGTGTAAGTACTGTATATGATTTTGCCGTGCACATGTATACTGTCTTAGCAGGAGGATGGGCTGTCTTAGTGCTGCAGAAGGTAGCAGCTTTCAAGTTAACTTGGATTTTGAGATCCAAGTTAACTTTTAAAAGTTTTCATTCGATTTTTAAAACTGAAGAATCAAAGGTATTGGTTTGAGCAGACATAAAGTGCATTAAAGAATCAGGATTGCAGAGAAGCATGAAATAGAACCTGTTGCTTGCACTAAATGAATAAGAATGGCGTACTATTAGAGATGCATATTTTGTTATGGAACATAAGGGGCACCTCAAGATGCTAGGTTGTGAGTTGAGACTGAACACTGAAAACGCATTTGCAAAAGAAAACATTGAGTTTATTGTGTAGATAAGAGTGGAATATAAAGGGGAAGGACAGAAAATTCTGACTGGATAATCACTATTGTCTAAAAGATGAAAATTAGAATATTGGGTCAGTTTTAGATTGAATAGTCAGAATTGTAGTCTAAACTAAGAGGTTGTAATTTTAATTAATTTAAAATGTAATTGAAATATTCAAATCTGAGTTATTTTTGTTTTATTAGCATCTTTGCTCAAAGAATTAAACAGAAAGCTTAAAACTAGTTAAGAAATTAGACTACATTATAAATCTAAAATTAAACTGGGAAATTAGGGTCTTAATTTAGTCCAGAGATTAAAATTGTCAGCATCTTTGTTAAAATTGGAATTAACACTTAAAAAAAATGACTCAATCTGGTGAAAACATAAGGATAAAGGCATATATATATATATTAAAGATCGGAATCTAAACTATTGTTTCGATATTGATAAACGAAAAATAATTTGGCACAATGAAATTGGGTTCTGATTATGCATTTTTGAATGGATTTCCAAGAAGCGCAAAAATAGAAGGCTGCAATAGCAGCACTCACTGGCAGAACGAACAATTCATTACACATAAAAGGTTTTCTTTACACTACACATCAAGAGAGGACATTGTGTTATAAATTACACATGAGGAACCATCAAAGAAACTCGCGTAATTGCACAAGCAAATTTTATAGTTCACATCAAACTGTTAGGAAATAGACTAAAGTATTTAGTCTATTTCGAAACTTTGGGGATATTCGCGATAGGTAAGAACGGTTGTCGAGTTAAGTCGTGGCTTAGTACTGGACCCATTGTGTTGCTTGTCTTCAGTGAGGTTGAAGATTAAGTGTTGCTAATATAAATTATACGTGCAAATTGTATGGAAACAAAAAAAGATATACACATTAAATTATGCACAGAAAATATGGACAGGCATAATGCAGCAATATATATATATATATATATATATATATATATATATATATATATATATATATATATATATATATATATATATATATATGATATATATATATATATAAAGAGATACCTTGCAGCACACGAATTAAATAGTTATACGAGAACAATAATCATAATAATAATAATAATAATAATAATAATAGTCAATGTAAATAATTAACAAGTAAGAAGAGACGTGGAAGAGAGAAGGGGCAACTTACAGTGGGGGAGAATGGTAGTAGTGTAAACCTTAAAACGAGAAAGAACGAAGTAAGTAAACAGGGAACATTATATTTTCTGGAGGATCTAAACTACAATGCATCAGAAACCTTCTTAACAATCAAGAACACTTTTGACCACCTACATGCACCGAAGGGTAATTGAGAAAAAAAAACCTTGTGAAGTCATTTATACAATACAGTACTTAGTAATTTTTAAACACACAACACAGCCTACATGCAAAATACAGTAAATATGGCTGATCTTAAGGTCTAGAATGAATAAAATATTAATTTTGACACATAATATATTATAAACAACTAACATTAGTCGTATAGGCAATACTGTTTACACAATTATTGTTTTATTCATTATAACCTGATACGAAATCGTGTCAGTATTGGCATCCAACTTTCATATCAAAATTTACAAGTGTGTGTTATAAATTATTCCTCGGCGAGTTTGGAAAAGTAACGTAGTAACGGGGAAAATAACACGCACATTCCATTGAAAAGTAACATGGTAACGAAGAAGGTAACTTTCCACAGTGTCCAGCATATTCAAGGCTATAAGATGCATTTAAACAGGAGCGTTTTCATCTTAAAGTTGGAAGTGTTGAAAGTTCGTAGTGCAGTATAGTCACCCATTATCATGATCCTTAATCTTCTGTAGGCTACTTGCCATTTGAAACTAGAAAGCTTATTCACTCGGTATTCTAAGAGTAATGAACACGAATATTAATAATTCAGCCCATCCGCCTGTTTAGATATATAGTACTTATAGTAACGTTGTGAACTATCCTACAGATATTGACGTAATAGACAATTAGAAAGTAGAATTTTGGTACTTAGACAATTAGATTTTACCTAGAGACGAACTAGAACGTTTCCGGAATCGAGCTAGTCTGTGATCTACCTTTCGTCCAACTTTGTAACCTTACTGTAGTTTAGTAAGCATTACCTGTGGCTGATTTCTATATCATTGTTTTTCTTTTTCTCCGAAATAAGTCAGTTTACTCCTGCATGCATGTGGCCCGCAAGCTTATAAAATCGTTGCAACCCGACTGACCTAAGATCTGCAGGAACCTATCGATTTACCTCTTGAAGACATTTGCCTTTAATTTACCATAATTTAATTTTTTTCTTAAATGAAGGTTGAAGAATTATCATCTTTAGATACCGACAGTCTTCTAATTGCTTTCATGTTATCGCTTCTTTCTTCTGGATTGGACTTACATGCGTAAATAACGAATTATCTCGCTTAACATTCCAAGCAATATCACCTTATGAGTGAGAAACAGGAATAGAGAAGGCGTGAGAACGAGAACGAGAAACGGCGTGAGAAAGAGAAGAGGAAGGGTGCGAGAAGGAGAAGAGAGGGGGTATGCGGAGGAGAGGAGTGGGCTTGAGGATGAAAAAAGTGAGTAGACGAGAAGGCAAGGACGAGGACGAGAAGAGAAGGGAGGGACATGAAATGAGAGGGCGCGAGGATGAGAAGAGAGAGGACTTGATGGTGAGAGGGAGTGTGGGCGAAAAGAGAGAGAGAGGGGATCGAGAAGGGAGAGAGCGTGAGAACGAGATTAGAAAGTGAGCGGGAGGATAAGAAGAGATGAATCTAGATTAAAAAGGGCGCCTGGTGGCCCCCAAGACTACATGGGTACCTGAAGTAGCCTCCGTATCACTCAAAAGCATATCGAGCACAAGTTAATATAATCATTCCTAGTTTACCTAACATTCATTTAACAATAATTTTTTATTTCCTTCCTGTCCATGCCATCCCCAATCCTTATCCTGACCCACTTCCAAGTGCTTTATAGTCGTAATGGCTTGGCGCTCTTCTCCCCTGATAGTTCCCTTCCTGTCCATGGCCACACGGTTTAAAATTGTTCAGAAAATCCTTCTAAATAATAGCTTAGCTCCCACATTCTGATTCTCTTCTAGTTTCTCTCTGCACCTACAACAAGCACGAGTTTCTTGCGCTTAATCGGCGTTGCGCCTAAGTTTGTGTAGTTCATTTTATTTCATAAAATGTTCGAAGTTTGCTTTTTAGCACAATTTCAAAGAATTTTAAAGACCCAAAAAACTGTCTTGGAAGACCGCATTCAGTTTCTTAAAGCACGCATTAATATTTATTCGTAACCCCAAAAGAGAGTCTTTTTAACTGGTCTGCATAAAAGATGAACATCAGTTTATCTTTTACGCAGAGAGAGAGAGAGAGAGAGAGAGAGAGAGAGAGAGAGGGAGGGAGGGAGGGAGGGAGAGACTCAAACAGCGGTTGAGTGGCTTAACTAATTGAAAAAATCGCTGGATAATAGACTAGCGTGTCCCATACGCAGGAAGCTATAATTTGTATTATTATTATTAAAGTTTTCGATGAAGAGGGTGAATCCCAGCTTGCATTGAATTTGAGCATGTCTTGGCTAAGTGGTTTTAGGCGTGTGCTTGGGAGCACGCAGTGTGAAGGTTCGAATCCCCCTTATGGCTCCTACTGATTTCTCATATATTCTGACGTTTCAATACTGTGCCTCACTTTCTAGTGTGGTGAGGAGGCAGGGACGTATTTTGTAATCTGTACTGGACCCACCTTTAAAGTTTGGGTCATGTGGGGCACTGACCCTAACCTTCTCATGCATGACCTCATCTTCCTATAAGGCCATGCAATGAGCTGACCCGACAACCTCCGCTAACATATTCCATTTCTTTACTCCTTTCATAATGACAAGAATACTTATTTTGTTTCTTCATCTCATTGGGGTTTGTAATTATCTCGTATCCTCCCACTCTGGTTCCATCCCTACCAGGCAAATGTGTCCTCCCTCTCTGGCTCCATCCCTGTCAGGCAAATGTGTCCTCCCTCTCTGGTTCCATCCCTGCCAGGCAAATGTGTCCTCCCTCTCTGGCTCCATCCCTGTCAAGCAGCTGTGCCCTACCACTCTGGTTCCATCCCTGCCAGGCAAATGTGTCCTCCCTCTCTGGCTCCATCCCTGTCAAGCACCTGTGCCCTACCACTCTGGCTCCATCCCTGTCAAGCACCTGTGCCCTACCACTCTGGTTCCATCCCTGTCAAGCACCTCTGTCGTCCAGCTCTCCTACCATCCATGCCAAACAATGCCCCTGTCCGCTCTGTTAGGATCTATGTGTCTTGTATTGTATGTTCTCAGCTCCGCTTTAATTCTGTTGTTTTGCAGCGATGTAAGGGTCAAGGCTCAGACCCCATCACACTGTCCTCATAGCCCAGCTCTGTTAATTTCAGGTCTTAGCGTACTCGCGGCCCGGTTCTCGACCAGGCCTCCTTTTTTGTTATACACCCCCACAGGAAGCAGCCCGTAGCAGCTGTGTAATTCCCTCTTGCCTACTTACTGCTAGGTAACAGGGTCATCAGGGGTGAAAGAAACCCTGCCCATTGTTTCCGCCTCCACCGGGGATCGAACCCGGAACATCAATACTACGAATCCGAAGCACTGTCCACTCAGGCTGTCAGGCCCTGGGTTCTTCCAGTGATTCTTTCTTTTCGATTCTATAAATTGCATTCATTTTAGGCTGCTGGCCTTTTCTTTCGTTGACCTTCTTTCTGCCTCGTAGTGTGAGGTAGGGAGAGCGGAGTGTGAGGTAGGGAGAGGGGAGTGGGAGGTAGGGAGAGGGGAGTGTGAGGTAGGAGAGGGGAGGTGTGAGGTAGGGAGAGGGGAGTGTGAGGTAGGGAGAGCGGAGTGTGAGGTAGGAGAGGGGGAGTGTGAGGTAGGGAGGGGGGAGTGTGAGGTAGGGAGAGGGGGAGTGTGAGGTAGGGAGAGGGGGAGTGGGAGGTAGGGAAAATGTAAGAGGGAAATGTAAGGTAAGGACAGGAGAGTGGGAGGTAGAGAGGAGAGTGATGTGGAAAGATAAGTGAGAAAGTGGGTATATGTGAACTATAATTGAAACTAGAACTATAATTGAATGCCAGCAATACCGCTTTGTTCCTTGGGTGGCTTAACCTTTGTCAATCATCAATCAATCACTGCTGTGTCAGAGCACGACGTGACTGCGGCTTAACCACACCTTTCGTATGGCAGGTGAGTTTGTCTTGTGACTCAAGCGTACTTAATTGTTCTAATTACTCAAACGTATTTATATTTTGTAAATGTAACAGTAATTCCCATTTATGACCAGCTGCTCCATGCCCGTGTCTTATCAGTAAGTTTTCAGTGTTGATAGTTGTATGTCGTAAGTGTTTATTCTTGACACACTGTTAATATATTATAAATGGGCGGGGGATATTAGTTTTGGATTCTGTGACTGACATTACTGCGTCCTTCTAATGTTATTGACATACTCTGCTGGTAAACTGACAAATAGAAAATGGTTTAACCTAGTCGTTGGAAAATGTTTTTTTTATTAAATACCATAATGACGTAGTTTTATTATTTCTTTATTTTCAATTTTTATTTAGTATTTTGTCCAGTAGCTTAGATACGTTTGCGTCGGGTGGAGCAGCTCGGCGGTAGGCGTGTCTTGGTGTACCAAATATACCAAAGTTCTTCTAATTTCGGTTAACGTGTTTCTCATTCTTAAGCCACGGATTAGTTATTACTGTTACTCGTTATCAGAGACAACCGCTCCACGCCCACGCCTCGTAATTTGTTGGGTCTTAGTAATTTAAATAATTTTCACATAAACATATTTGCTGATATTATCATCTGCAGCGGACGCTCGAGTAACTGTTTATTTTCGGTAAAGATAAGGCAATTAAGCAAAGATACCCCTGGAGTATATTTGTCATTAGACATTGAATATCACTTCTGATGCTACTGGCATAG
>WNGS01163947.1:1387206-1411415 GCA_020271785.1 Procambarus virginalis
GGTTCGAACCTACGTCCGAGAGGATCCCAGACGTGCCTTAATCGACTGTGCCACGACATGGTTAAAAGAATTGCAACCGGGGAGTTCAACTGACCTCTGATCTGGTCTGATCTCTCTGATCTGGTTATAGACATAAGAATGAAGGTAACTGAAGAAGCCTATTGGCCCATACGAGGCACTCCTATTTATATCCACCTAAACTCATTCATGTGTGTGTTGTGTGTGTGTGTGTGTGTGTGTGTGTGTTTGTTGTGTGTGTGTGGTGTGTGTGTGTGTGTGTGTGTGTGTGTGTAATTGCCTAAGTGTAGTTACAGGATGAGAGAGCTACGCTCGTGGTGTCCCGTCTTCCCAGCACTCTTTGTCATATAACGCTTTGAAACTACTGACGGTCTTGGCCTCCACCACCTTCTCCCCTAGAGAGAAGTGTGTGTGTGTGTGTGTGTGTGTGGTGTGTGTGTGTGTGTGTGTGGGTGTTGTGTGTGTGTGTGTGTGTGTTTGTGTGTGTGTGTGTGTGTGTGTGTATTTGTGTGTTTTAGCTATATATATGTATATATGAATAGTTGGACATGATTTCTTCATAAAACTCCGTTATATAAAGATAGATCCTAACGTTTTCATTGTTCTGCACGAACTAGCACGTTTGGGCACATTTCCTTACACCTGATATATGTTCACTTAACAGTAAATACATACCTGCATAGTAACAACATGGTTGGGTAGTTAGGCAACTGTTATGTGTTGCTTCTTAAAGAGGGTCAGTCGTGCCTATAGGAAGATTTCCAATAGATTAACAGGTTTGCTTTCTCCCTCCCTCCCCCCCCTTCCCTTCCCTCCAATCCCAGACAATGGTAAACATTTCCCTTAAATATGTATTATTGACAATTACTGTTATTTTAAACATTTGTTTCTATATTTTCAAATTTGTTTTTGCTCTTATTAGAATTTTTTTTTGTCGCAGTCAGTAACGAGTTATTCTTCTCAACATAATGTGTGTAATTAATTATCTTTGCATATTTTTATGTAAATTAAAGTTGTATAAGTTTAATTTGGAAATTAGTGTAACGTTTGCCACTCTGGACGAGTACCGTTTGCCACTCTGGACGAGTAACGTTTGCCACTCTGGACGAGTAACGTTTGCCACTCTGGACGAGTAACGTTTGCCACTCTAGACGAGTAACGTTTGCCACTCTGGACGACCAGTGTAACGTTTGTTACTCAGGAGGACCGTGTCCTTTGTTACTCTTGATATTGAGCACTTGTTGCAGGGTAATGATGAATTCAAAACAAAAGTTCAGTGCTAAGGTTCACTTATGAGATTGAGAATGAAGGTAAACTACCTCTCTTAGACGTAATAGTCTCGGAAAGGAATAGAGGCTTTACACTGCAGTTACATGAAGGGGACTAACAAGAGAATTTAATGCTAAGAGTGAGTGCCCTGATAGTACACGCGGATTGTTGTCAATGCTGATGTCAACCGCGCCCTCACAAACTCTCCAGGTGGAAGCAGGTTGACGTGGAACTCGGTACTCTGTATATCTCCATTGGTCAAACTATTATGTATTAGCGATAAGACCTACCATTAATGTATAATGACTTACTGTAAATATATAGCTCTTGAAATAGCACTTTCTCTGTAACTAGCTGACATTGTAACTATAAGGTGTGAAGGATAGATGAAATTGTTTATGTAATAATCTAAGATGAGGTCTGATAAAGACCTTTGTGCCCTCTGTAATGCTTTTTGCGCTACCGCTCACAGGATGAGTATGGGGTGCACAATAAACTAGCCGCCTCCGGCGGCAACAATCAATCAAATCGGTAGAGTAAGACAGGTCCTGATCAATAATGGATACTCTAATGAATACGTCCAGGAAATCATCAAAATGAAGGTGAGCCGCCATGCGACTTCAGATATAACAGACAACGGTATATTATTGGTCCCTAATATTAAAATATTGTACATGAACGTCTTCTCCACGGCCCACAAAACAGAAGAGAGGGTCCTTGAAAACATCATTGATAAAAATGTGACCCCAACTAGAAGATTGAACCAACAATACACTATAAGAGCAAGAAGACCGCCAACTTGCTCATCAATAACTCACTTGACACCAAGCAAAACTCCCTTGAAAGAGACGAATATCGTCCATGCCATCACATGGCAACTTGGGGACTGTCAGCCCCAACGAATTCTATATATAGGCAAGACAACAACATCTATTTCAAGATGCCCAACAATTCACAAGCAGCAAGGTTCTATTAAAGAAAATATAGTCTCTATACATAACCCGACCATCACCAGAGATATCCTGACAAACAACACTAAAATGATCGACAGATACAGCGACAACAGAAGACTGGATATCGGCGAGGCATTATACATCAAGCAAACCAATTAATGTATCTCTAGCCAACTACAGTATCACCAAATTACACTACCAACTTTCAGAACACGACGGAACATACAACATACTGCCCCAGGCATCATGCAAACAGGAAGCTCACAAGATGCAATTGACCTATTAATGATAAATGGGATTACTGTATGTAAGCATGGAGATCTCATCTTCAGAATGATATACAGCCGCTCTGGAGAAAGTGCAACACCGGGCAACAAAAATCATTCCAGAGCTAAGTTAACTCTTGTATCAGGAACGGTTGAGGGTCAGAGGGCTAACAACACTTCAAGTAGTTCTGAATGCCTCAAGTCAAACACAATTACTTAAATTATCACATTAGATTACTGTATTTTTATGCAGTAGATTACTATATATCTCTATGTTTATATGATTAATAATTTTGAAAATGCAGTATTAATTTAATCACCATCCTTATAAGACCTCCAGTGAACTATGAGAATGTATTATTTTGGTGTATAGCGATTTTTCCAATACAGTATTTTATAACCTAGGGTAGCTGAAGAATGTTAACTACTGTTTTAACAATGAGAAAGATTCTAGTTTCTGAATTTGTTTCTTATCAGTTCAGACATAGTAACAAGATTTGGGAGTTTTGTTTTCAAAGTAAATGCTACAAAGAAATCTTTAAAGTGCTGGTCAATAAGATAAACTTCTTTTCAGGGTTATCATGAGTGGAGGAGGGGACGGGTTGGAGTCGGCGTCCCTGGTGCGTCACGGCAGTGGTGGCGGGCGCAGCTACATGTCTGAGAGTGGCATGCTGAGGGAGGGTGATGGAAGTCACAGTGGTGGTGGAACTGGAGGAGGAGGAGGTGGAGGAGGAGGAGGAAGAGGTAAAGGAGGTAATGCTACAGAGGGCAGTTTAGAAGGAGCAGATGAACTGGACTTTGTCGAGAGTGATGCGCCACTTCTTTCCCAGTTCCACGAGGATGCCATTCAGCAGGTATACTATCTAATCATCTGCAAATGTAATCATTTGAAGATGATTACAAAACTATTTAGATCCATCTAGAGACCCATTGCACTCATATCAGATGTGACTAATGAGCTGTAAAGTATTTATTACGGTGTTGTGATAATTGTAAATTACAGTGCTAGAACCCTTGATGTAGCTCATTACTGTTTTTATATCTTGTGCTGCAAATATAATTAGACATCATTTTCTAGGAGGGCTCCTGTTGGTGGCTCCTTGGCGCTAGGTACCTGAATAGTGACAGTTGCTGACGATACTACCGTCATCTATTCAGACCCGTACACACACACACTAAATAATATTGTAAATATCGAATTAAAAAAGGTTCATCCATGGATGTCATCCAGTAGACTCACACTATGGCAAACATAGAAAAGACCTACTAGATTTTATTTGGAAGTAAATCATCAAACCAAATTCACCTTCAGATAAACAATGTTAGTATTAACATTAAAAATGCTGAAAAGTTCCATGGTCTATACATGGACAGGAGACTAAACTTCAGCACTTACATATAACACTGCCAAAAAGTCTCAAAAACTGTCTGAATACTCTCTAAAATCAGATATTATGTCCCCCACTCTGCTCTCCTTTCACTATACTATTCACTAATCTATCCCTATAACATACGATATCTGTGCACTGCAACCACTGCAAATTACCTCAAGCCCATCATCACCCAGCAAAAATCAGCTCTCAGAACTATAACCTTGTCTTCAGACAACACACAGCCCCTCTGTTTAAATCCCTAAACATGAGAACATACACACATTCTCTTCTACTATCTACATGTACAAAACTTTGTTCCTAAATGCTAATACCGAGCTGAAACTCTTTCTTGATATATGGAACAGAACCCATGGGCTCCACTCGAGGAATAAATATCTATTTTAATATCCCTAGAGTCAGATTAAATCTGTGCAAACACTCCATGCAAATAATAAATTCCAGTCTATGGAACTCAATCCCTGATGAATTAAAAAAATCTCCAACCTAAATTATTAACAACCTATGTTAATACTAAAGACATGCAACTTCACCAGTATAATCAATACCATCAATTTATTATGTTGAAATCAAATTTAGCTACACTGAACTTTTTAAATACTTTTACTTTATATGTTAGAATAAGGACCTGGTCGAAAGACTATGCATTTGAACTCCCCTAGTTGTGCTTGCGTGCTAGTGGCTTTACAAGAATGTAACAACTCTTGTATAAATACTACATTAAGATGAGAATCGTACACCTAATCTTCTGACTGTTGGGTGCTGGTGTATGGTAGTGCAAGTTCATGATGTTGCCCGATACTCGATTAGTTTAGTTAGTTTAGTTAATTTATTCAAATTCAAATCAAATGTTAGTCAGGTAAAGTACATCATAGAAGATGAGTTACAAACATAAGATTGGAGTCTCTATAGATAGAGCTAGTACACATTTAGTATTAAGTATAGTACAGTTAGTAGTATAGTATAGTTATAGTTAAGATAGTATGTGATGTCTAGATAGGGCTAGCTACAATTGCCTTATCAGCCACTACCTATAGCAGTGCGTTTTCGGGCAAGGTTGGTGTGGGAGAACACTTAGACTATAAACTTAATACTTAATTGAGATCAACAGTCATAATTAAGCTGAAAAAGGGAAACAAGGGGAAAATAAAAACATGGCGGATATCAGCTAGTTTAACAAGTTGATCAACAATCAATATTGTTAGAAAATAGCAAGACATGGTTGACATTTAAGGGTAAGAAGGTCGTTAATGGAGTTTATTGGGTAGTACGTAGTAGTTTTTCTCTAAACTGGTGGGAGAGGTACACTTGTATTGGGAAGGTCACCACATTGGGTCCCTTGAATTATTATGCACCCGGTCCCCATACACAATCTTGTGAGCGGTAGTGGAAAGGGGTACCTAGGCACATAAGGGGCTCAGGGACTGAACCCCCCAATTCATTTAGTAAGTCAACAAAATAATCCGTTACTGGGAAATATAGCGAAGAGTGATGGGATCCCTACAGTCTCCTTCAGACGTGACGAACGAAGCGGTAGGTATGGCGAAGGATGTCATAACGGACGACGGGAGACATCTCCTGTCCACGAGGCTAACCATAGCCCGTGCTTCTTGCCCAGCTCCTATGCCAGGTAAGTTACGGGCTCACCATAGTCCCGTGCTACTTGGAACTTGTTCCTAGTAGCTGAATCTATAACAACAGCAACATAACGGACACCTTGTCTCTCGCACGTGCCCCGTCAAGGAGAACGGGAACCATGAGGCGAGGAATATGCAGCCTACGAATGGCACTCTGTTAATTTTTTAATTTTGCTCAGAGGGAGGGAGTTTATTGGGGAGCGCCACTCATCCGGTGAGTGGACATACCGCCATAGCAGCATGTACAACACTCCCCAATAGGAAGAAAACCCGCTGGGTTGTTCATTCTGTCACTTGTACCCAAACCCAGCTGGGAATTGCTTAACTGTGTCAAGTGAATCTCAAACAAGAAGATTAACATTCGTCAACCCTTAAAATCTTACGTTATCTTGCTGGTGCTAAATGGGGGAATCTTTTAAGAACAGTATCTATGTTTGACAAATAGTGTTTTCCTAACTCAATGTGAGGTTTATTATTCTTTCACTGATTTGTGCTTCTATCCTCCTTTCCTCAGTTACCCTGTCACGGTGATGTTGCCTGACAATACCTCTAATTTGTAGAAGAGTCTTGGGTATGAAGTATTCAATATGGTCACCTGCAGCAGCTAGCACATCTGCTCGTTCATTTCCACATATTCCAACACTGTTGTCTGACGTGAGCGCTATGAAATCGTGGGCAACGGAGAAGTGTTCCACATTATCCTAGGTCGGACACCACTGGCAGTATGGGTAATCTACCAACCGTAGACGATGAAGATGTCCAGACAACCAAGTCAGGCAGGAGTGCCCAATCCGGAGACGAGCCCATGGACACGGGGAGGAAGGAGCTCTCCCAAACGCTCGCCGTAGAAGAGGAGCAAAGGGCTGGCGCGGTTACTGTATGCCTACCAACCCGCGAGGCAAGCCGGCTGGAGCTGCCGGAAAGTTTTGGCAGGTCCTGAGGCACATGTGTAAAGTTCTAGAGAGAATGAGCTGACGTTGTCGCTGCGTCGGCCACCTCATTGCCATTATTAATACCGACATGTGACGGAACCTATTGGAGAGAGATCGATCAACTCAGAGTACCATTTTAATTAATTTTGTATTTTTTCCCCAATGGGTGAGTTTATTGGTGCAGCGCCACTCATCCTGTGAGTGGACATATCGCCATAACAGCATGTACAACATCCCCCAATAGAAAGAAAACCCGTTGGGTTGTTTATCCTGTCACATGTACCCAGACACAGATGGGATTTGTTTAACTATGTCAAGTGAACAGCTTATCAAACAAGATTAACATTTGTCAACTCTTAAAATCAGACGTTATCTTCGGGGTGCAAAATGGGAGGGAATCTTTTGAAAACAGCAATTATATTTGACAGTATTTTCCTAACTCAAACAATGAGGTTTATTATGCTACACATATTTCCGATGTCTCTTAGATGTTCACATTCTTTCAGGTAGTGGTCAAGGCGGTGTCCATCACTCACCACAGATTCTGCAGCTTCGCTGCTCAGCTGTTGTTTCTATATCAAGTCTCCATGGATATTTGATTCCAAGATGAGTTCTTCTTATTGGTGATTCTCTCTCGAGGCCA
Source organism: Procambarus virginalis (assembly GCA_020271785.1). Lineage (NCBI taxonomy): Eukaryota > Metazoa > Arthropoda > Malacostraca > Decapoda > Cambaridae > Procambarus > Procambarus virginalis. The sequence goes on from WNGS01163947.1 coordinate 1,394,316, forward strand.
TCTCCTTCCTCTTCATACATAATAATTGGGATTGCTAGCTGCAACCGCATTGTACTAGTGAACAGATTCACTAATTTGTTCTTCTATCCTTTCCTCAGTTACCTTGTCACGGTGATTTTTTTTCTGATAATACCTCTAATTTGTAGCAGAGTCTTTGGTATGAAGTATTTAATATGGTCTCCTTCAGTGCCCTCAGCAGTCAAGACATCAGCTTGTTCATATCCACTGATTTCAACATGGGAGAGGATCCTCAGGAATTTGACAACTTTTCCCTGATTGGTTAGTACTCTCACAGCTCTTTTGATATCAGCGACTATCACAATGTGTTCTGCCTAATTTCTACTAAGGCTTTGTAGTGCTGCTTTTGAATCGCTGCACTGTTAGTATTTCAAGAAATATTAACTCAACAATGGCAGCTCTTCTTGCATTGAAGAGGCATAGTTCTCAATACGGGGTCCGTCTAATTACCGCAAGCTACCACAAGCTACACAAGCTTCACAAAGCTTCCTGGCAATATGTTAGTAATGAATAAATATGATATGTTAGGTTAGGCTGACCTAACCTAACCTAAACTAACCTAACTTAACCTAACCTAACCTAACTTAACCTAACCTAACCTAACCGACGCTTGGATCGTCAACTTGATTTGGCGTCACCAGCTCTTTATTTTCGTCTAATTTCTTTATAAAAAGATACTTTTTCAGATTAAAATTTTTTCGTGTTGTACATTCAGCACCAACATTATAATGAGTAAATATATCATATTTATTCATTACTAATGTATTGCCAGGAAGCTTAGTGAAGCTTGTGTAGCTTATGGTAATTAGACGGACCGTCAATACGTGCATTTTCTTCGTTTCCGTTTTGAAAGGCATTATTCCTAATTACAGTGTATGCTGCCCCAGCTCTGTCATTGATAGGATTAGATGACCCATTGGTGTGGATTTTATCTAATTCATATCTGGCCTCTTTATAAATTTCCTCAAGATACTTATGCCCCATTTCTTGTGGTATCATGCTGGACTTTTTCATTGTCATCTTATTGATGATAATCCTGCATGGTTCATCCTCCCAGGGAGGGAACCTTTCTATAGGCAGGAGCTCACAGACTTGCTCAAGCAGGTAAAGTTCTTTGAGGTACAGTAGCAGACCGATCGGTGATACCACTTTTACTTTTCCTATTTCCTCCTGTACCAGAGTACTACAGCGGAAGGCGTGAAAGAATGGATGTAATTTTTCTATGTATTTGGACATTTTATTTTATTTATACATACAAGAGTTCTTACATTCTTGTTAAGCCACTAGCATGCATAGTGTTTCGGGCAGGTCCTTAATGTTAATTTCCCTGGAATACGACCCGTCAAATAGTTAAACAACCAGGTACCCATTCACTGCTTGATGAATTGAGGCGTACAATTAAGGATTGGCTTAGATACGAACCCAGGCCAAATTGCTCGCTAAGCCCCAGGCGAATGCATTACTACTATGCGCCATGGGGATTGCTTTTCTTGAATATTACTTCTTTAACATTTTCATGTGCTGATGCCATCCTGCTGCATGATAGTGGGAAATGGAATAATGATGATATTAATTTAATTAATCATACACAACTTTCCTTCACTAGCCACAAAACTGAGGCAAGCATACTATACATCCTTATGGTATTCATAAAATTAGAGCAAAAATTGATTTGCTACTGTACTTTAATAACAGTAGAAGTACCCAACAGCTGGAATACAAATTTACATATACTGTAATTCATTATATGGTTTATAATACATACTGACCACACTACTTTCTGTTAAATGAAGACTCATTAACTGCAGGTGTTTATGAAAGCACTTTTTTGTGGGAAGCAAAGTGGGAACCAGTTTCCCCTGTTAATGGTTCTTTTCTGTTGCTATGTGCAAATGCCAGTGTTACCTAGTGGTCAGCTTGATTTCATGTTTTTTTGGCTAAAAATTGTGTACAGTATATAAATTCTTTGATTTTATTTTCTTATTGTCTTGCTGCATTTTTACTACTCATTCCTATCTACATTTTCATCAGTACTTTGCTATGGAAGTTCCCATTTTTTCTATATATTCTTATAATATGTTACCTAATATTACTATCTGTTACAGGGGAGGGAAGGAGGGAATTATCAGGGGAAAGCACCAAGCTATTACAACTATATTGCACTTGGAAGGGGATCAGGATAAGGATTTGGGATGGGATGGGGGGGGGGGAAGGAATGATGCTCAACCACTTGGACGGTCGGGGATTGAACACCGACCTGCATGAAACGAGACCGTTGCTCTACCGTCCAGCTCAAATCCTTATCCTGATCGACCCACTTCCAAGTGCTATATAATTATAATGGCTTGATGCTTTCCCCTGATAGCCACTGCCAAGCCTTTTCCTATGGGGAAACTCTGTCAAGCCATGTCTTAGGATTTACCCATATCCAAATAATTGGCTGTAAATAATTTTGTCATGTGATAGAATCCTTATGTAGAGTAGTACAGGATAATTTCCATATTGCTCATTTATCCTACATAAAAATATAAAAATTAAATTCAAATTCAAAATTTTATTCAGGTAAAAGTACTGTACATACATACATAATGAGTTACAAACATAATGTTGGATTTATAGATAGAGCTAGTACATACAATACCTAAAGCCACTAATACGCATTGCGTTTCGGGCAATTTATACAGTATTCATATTACAGTACAGTATATGAAAATATTTGTGATTCAGGTACATTGTAGCTAAGATTGCAGCTTGTAAATGCGAGTTGCCTTTACTTTAACCTAATAAATACTGCTTGGTGGTGCCTGATAGTTATGGTAAGTAAAGTCTGATGATGGTGGAGGTAAGTATGTTCTCTGCACCCTGTGGCGGGGTAATAATAGGAACATCAGGTCTGCTGGATGCTCATACTGGCCTTTATTTAGTGCATGCTTAACAAATCTTCACTAAACTTTACTTGCCACTGATTTTTTGTTTTTAAGTTCAAGGTCAATACTGGAGAGCATGATGCTCATTGCTTGTACTGACCCCTCTTCAGGCTGGAACAGGGCCATTCCAGCGCCTTCTCTTGCTGGTCGCAGGTCTGAGTCTTGCTGCCGACACCATTGAGTTGCTTGTAGTGGCCTACGTTATCCCTTCAGCAGAGGTTGAGCTCTGCATGTCTGGCACCCAAAAAGGCTGGCTCGGTGAGATCTTATCATTGATTTGAATTGCATACTGTATTTAGACAGTTATAATATTTCAGTACTGTAAATAAAGATGCAGCATTTTGAAATGATCCTTATAATATTAAAAGTACAGTACAGTACCAACATTTAAGCAGGTATTTAACAACCAGTATGATGTTAAAAATGCTTAACTAGTTTTACTTTAATAAGGCTGCATGAATGGGCATTTGAATGAAGAAATTACTTGAGAATTCTTTTATACTTGGCAAATTTGAAATTTAAACAAACACTTTTGCCCTTCCATTTGTAAATCATTAAAGTTTATGGCTTGTTTTGCTCTTCATCAATGAAATACTTATTGTGCAGAGCATGTTTTACCATATATCAGCCTTTAATAATGACAGTTCCAGCTAAAAACTATATTAAGGGAAATTGCTGTATTCCCAAATTTTACATAAATTTAATGCAGAATAAATTTAATAAATTGAAAAAGCAAAGGCTACCAAAATCATGAGGTACTTACTTGTGCATGTTGAGTTTGCATTGCCAACAGCCACAAAATATTTAGTCAAAGTTGACAGCAAGCAACACAAAACCCAGAGTTATATTTTTTATTAGCACATACAAAGTTATGGGAATATGGCAGACTGGTGGCGAAGCGGGATGTTTCTTTTTCAGTGTTGCACATTGTCAGCATTCTGTTACCCATGCTACCTCAATGTGGTATTGTAGCCTGCAGTGGCTTGCTATGCTGATCGTCAATGCAACCCATCCACAATGAGTAACATAGTGCAAAGTGTTGGAAATGGCATCATGTGAAGGGAGTAGCAGTGGGTGTAATGACAGCGATGGGGAGTGAGGGATGACTTATTACCTCTGCACCACTCGGTGACACGCTCTACAATTCCTCCATGCAAATGGAGAATAGCACATATTTACAATCGGTTTTGAAATCATATGAAGCTATGCAACTATTCATAGCATAGAGTATTGTAGATATGTTATGAAATTAATTGTTTGTCACAAAAAAAGCAATTAAAGTTAGGATATTGTATACAAAATAAAACATTAGTTGTAGTAGGAATGGAGGAAGGAGCTGGCTTGGAGGGGTGTTGTTCTTTTGTACATTAGAAGGAAAGTAAATATTGCATAATTAATGTATTTACTTTGAATTTTCAAAGTAGAACAGCAGCATCCCAGTTTGAGGCAGGTGCCTGGTGGGGCACCTCACCTCTTGGTTGAAAAAGGAATATGTGCTTGTGGTGAGAACAATTATCCTGTGTGCCCAATGAACATATATATGTGTACTGCATTTACAATAAAGACAAGGCATCATATCTCTATAAAGAAGAATAAAAATCAAGTAACGAATATATATAGTAATGAAACTCCTTTTCTAGTGGACCCTGAGAAGTGCTCTGTAACTTATGTGCTAGTATATCCCAGTTCTGGAATTGCACCAGGTATTTGAGACCCAAACTGACTAGAATCTGGTTCTCTGTACAGAAAAAGGGGTGCATGGGGGTATCACAGATCCATCCAAAACCAAGAAAAACTCACCAGTATTGGTAAGCAAAAAAAATAAGCAACTGCTTGAAAGAAGGCATACAAGGCAAATGATCATTCCACAAGGGAGCATCTCTCAACCTTGTTACACCTGACTACTTACTACCAGATGGTGGCTCAGATTACCTGGGCTCCCAATGAGCAGCTCACTTCAGTCATGAACGCTAGTACAGGTCCACAAACATCCCAAGGGAAGAAGGGAACAAGGTCGGAGATTAGAGCTACCGAGGACCCACTACAAAAAGTCATTTCATTACATTTAAAGTTTGATTTTAGGGAAAGCTTCCATAAGTAGCTCCCAGGAGCTTACTCCCAGTGTCACCTCAGCAAAGGTGAGTGGCTTCTCTAAATTAAAACACAAGATTAATTGCAATATGAAAGGCAGAAAATACCTATCTTAGATTTAGGTTTAGATTTTTTATTCAGGTAAAGGTACATACATTGAGTTACATACATAATGTTGGATTTAAAGATAAGAGATAATACATACAATACCTAAAGCCACAAGTATGCATAGCATTTCGGGCAAAACTGTATCCTTGGAAGATGATGCATCAACTGCATGTTAATTAAGCAATTGCCACATAAACACATAAAAGCTTCAGAACTTCCAAGTAACAAGAAATCAGTACCATGATAGACCACCAAAAGTTTCTAGCTTGGATATTACCCATGGACATGTTGATATAGAAAGCTGTCAAAATGGCAAACTTATGTTCATCATGAAAATGAGGATAGACAGCTGGCTTGCTGAACCGAGCCACTCCAGATGACCTGGGAGAATCTGACCTGTGAAAAAGGAATGCGAAAGACTGGGTTGACGAATAATGTTTTGACCTAGACAGCATGTAAATATTGTTGCAAGGCTGCCACAGGACAGTATGATTCACCCCTGGCCAGACAGACCAGGCAACAGTTGCTCAAGGACCCCATTGGAAAGAAATTTTGTTTATATCCAGAAATGACAGAGAAATCTGCATACAGAAAATAATTACCAGGCTTGAGAGAGCCTGATAATTGATTTTTGTAACTGGCATTTTTCTCTATGGGAGGTTTCTGTCCACGCTGAGCTGCTTAGGACACCAGCGTTGTCGTTTGACAGATGTACTGCCCCAGTCAAACTCCCTACCTGATAACGTCCTCCCATGCTTATAATTTCCAAGAAAAAAAGTTTCCTAAATCTGCTGGAAGGCCTAAAATGGCTTACAATTGCCATTTTTAGGGTTCCCCTCTGCTGAGGGAGGACACTCTAAAATGAGTGAACAGAAATACCGAAGACCAATAAGGTTTAGACGGAATATGAGCTGGCCAGAGGGAAACATATGCCTAAGGCAGCTAGAGAAAGGTGGGAGAGGAAATATCCGCCCCAAATACCATTAAGAAGTTTTGGCAAAGTCAAATGATATGCAGCAACAGTATTAGGCTTCAAACAGCATTTCACAAAGAGCCAGAAAAGGAAAAACATAATGACCCACATAGCCACTTCCTACTGGCACTTTGAGGAAAGAGAATTTGCAACTCTAATGGGCTTCCTCCACCTTAGTATCATACAGGCAATGAGAAGTAACAGCTTAACCAGAGAGAAATGTTAAATGTAATTCCAGTCTGAGCAAAAAATATCTCTTGATTATAAAAGTGCCATATAGTCTAGGAGCTGCCGATTCCAGGCAGAGGCAAACAGATCCACTTGCAAATAGACAAACATCTTGCAAAGCAAGAGGAAGACAGTCCACTGTTCATTGCACACACTGTCAAAATTGGACAGAAATTGGAGAGGTTGTTGAAAAAAGGCTATTTCTCCTGTTGGGTTGATTATTTTCATTCTGGGGTACTGCACTCACCGTGGGGCTTTGCAGCATGTCATCACTAGGTCTGTTTCAGCTGGACTCTTTAATCTAGGCTCTTAGTTGGTTAATGTGGGTCTCGGAGACTTGGTGCAATTTTTAAGATTTGGCTATACATACCAGCATGCACAGTAGCTCTGGAGAGTTACTTAGAACCCACCATTCAAGGGCATTTCATTACACTTAATGCTTGATTATTATTTCAGGTATTAATTAATAAATCGTGATTTTCTTATTTAAGCCAGTTTGCAGCATAATATACATATTATGCATTTGCTTTTCAGCGGCAATTACATTCATTGGAATGATGATTGGTGCAATGATATGGGGAAGTTTAAGTGACAACGTGGGTCGTCGTCGAGCCCTACTCTCTGCTCTCTTCGTCAATGCTCTATTTGGGATAATGACAGCCTTTATGCCCACCTATGGCATCTTTATGACTACGAGACTTTGCTCTGGGATTGGGTAAGGAGAAAATAATATAGTCATTAAAACAATTTTGTATAATGTATCTTTCTAGAAGGCATAATTAAAAGTAAACAAAACGAAGTAAAAGCTGGTGAAGTTTTCATAATTGGAAAATTTAGTGCTAGAACTTCAGCATCATGAGTAGTAGAGGATTTACAGAAGCAAAGCATTTAATTAAAAAGCAGATATAAGCAAGATATATTTGAGGAATGAATAATATCTATAGTTTGGATGGAAAGAGATTTTACATGTCCTTTTTCAAGAAGAGTGAATTAAATTATGCAACATTGTTTTGAATGATTAGACAAGAATGAAGAATTTTGTTTTTTCTATGTTAATTATATTCAGACTTGGTTTGCTGTTGCAAGTAGGTATTTAAGTATAAGGCAGGCAAAAGAAGACTGTGTTAGACTTATATTGTTAAGGAAACAAATGAGTAGTGGGACATTCTCTACACAGACTGTGTAGAGAAAAACACTAAAGTAGTTGGCTAATGTTGATGGGACAACTGGAGAGAAAAGGGAAGAGGACAGGTGTGTAATTACCTGAGTGTAGTTACAGGATTAGAGCTAGGCTTGGGTGTCCCGTCTTCCTAGCACTCTCATGTAATGCTTTGAAACTACTGACAGTTTTGGCCTCCACCATCTTCTCACTTAACTTGTTCCATCCGTCTATCTCACTGTTTGCAATAATGAATTTTCTTATATTTCTTTGGCAGTTTTGTTTAGTTAGTTTACATCTATAACCTCTTGTTCTTGAAGTTCCAGGTCTCGTGAATTCATCCCTATTCATTTTGTTGATTCCCGTTGCTGTTTTGTACGTAGTGATCATATCTACTCTTTTTCTTATATCTTTTAGCTTTGGCATATTTAAATAAATAAATAAATAAATAAATATGTTTATTCAGGAAAGGTACATACATAAAGTGATTTTACATAAGTGGATTTATAGATAGAGCTAGTACATACAATGCCTAAAGCCACTATTACGCAATGCGTTTCGGGCAAGAAAAACATTAATATCTAAAACTTAAATACTAATTGAGCAAAAAGAATAAAATGTATTGAGAACAGATACAAATAAAGATAAAAAAAGGGGGGAACATGACTGAAAAAGCAGCACAAATACAATAGGTAGACAAACAGCGTTGAATAAAAAAAATAACATACATGGGTTGACAATAGAGTGGTAAGGTAGGTTACAGGGAATTAATCAGGTAGTGTTTAGTTTTAATCTTAAACTGGTTGAGAGAGGTACAGTCTTTAACATGGTTGGGAAGGTCATTCCACATTCTGGGTCCCTTGATTTGTAGAGCATTTCTAGTTTGATTAAGTCGTACTCTTGGAATATCAAAACTGTATTTATTTCTGGTGTGGTGCTCATGGGTTCTGTTACAGCTTTCAATGAAGCTTTTGAGGTCAGGATTGGCATTACAGTTCAGCGTTTTATATATGTATAATACACATGAGAGAATGTGCAGTGACTTAATATCTAACATATTCAGAGATTTGAGTAGGGGTACCGAGTGATGTCTGGGGCCAGAGTTGGATATTGTCCTAATAGCAGCTTTGTGTTGAGTAATAAGAGGACGTAAATGATTTTGGGTAGTAGAACCCCAAGCACAAATACCATAGTTGAGATATGGATAGATGAGGGAGTAATAGAGAGTCACCAGGGCAGGGCGGGGTACATAATATCTGATCTTAGAAAGAATGCCAACAGTTTTTGAAACTTTTTTGATATATTTAGAATGTGACCCTGGAAATTAAGCTTGTGATCAATGAGAACGCCAAGGAATTTGCCATCTAATTTGTTACAAATTTGGGTATTGTTAATCTTGAGATTTATTTGATTAGAGGATTTATTGCCAAACAGAATATAGAAAGTTTTGTCAATGTTAAGGGTGAGTTTGTTGGCAGTTAGCCAAAGATGGACTTTATTAAGCTCGGTATTTACTGTGGCATTTAGAGCAAGGGGGTCAGGACTGGAGTAAATGAAGGTTGTGTCGTCAGCAAATAGAATTGGTCTAAGGTGTTGGGAGGCATTTGGAAGGTCATTAATGTAGATGAGAAAGAGGAGAGGGCCAAGTATACTGCCCTGAGGAACACCAATGTTGATGGGTAGGGTAGGAGAAATTGAATTGTTCACAGAAACATACTGGAGTCTGTCAGTAAGGTAAGATTTGAGGTATTGCAGGGAGAGTCCTCTGACTCCATAATGATGTAATTTAAGAAGAAGGTTTTGGTGGTTGACAGTGTCAAAAGCCTTACGCAGGTCCACAAATAACCCAACAGGGAACTCATTTTTATCAAGAGCTGCATGAATTAAGTTAATCATACTAATAAGTGCATCGTTAGTGCTTTTTTTAGGTCTGAAGCCATATTGGCAAGAGCTAAGTATATTGTGCTTGGCTAGATAAGAGTAGAGCTGCTTGTAGATTAGTTTTTCAAAAATTTTTGATAAGTTAGGCAGGATTGAAATAGGTCTGTAGTTGTTAACATCTGTGGGATCACCACATTTGTGGACAGGGGTTACTCTCGCTTTTTTTAGAATATCTGGAAAGGTTTGGAGTTCAAGTGACTTGTTGAAGAGCAATGCAATTGCAGGGGCTAAGGATCTGGAGGCTTTTTTGTAAATTAATGTCGGAATCTCCTCAAGGGCACTAGACTTGGTTTTGAGGGAAAGGATTATCTCATTGACTTCAGTGGAATTAGTAGGCTTTAGGTACAGAGACTGTGGATAGTTACCTGTAAGGTAGTCCTTAACCTCAGTACTGGAAGATGGAATATCATTTGCAAGGGATGACCCAATGGAAGAGAAGAACCTATTGAACTCAATAGCAGAATCAGAGGCTGAAAGCTGACCATCGTTATTAGACAGGAGTGTTGGTTTGTTGTTTAAAGTCTTCTTTGATCCCAAGATTTGTGAAATTGTGCTCCAAGTTTTTTAATGTTGCTCTTTATTTGGGTAAATTTATCTTCGTAGTATTTAGCTTTGGCTCGTCTAATTATCTTAGATAGCAGTAAAGAGTAATTTTTGAGAATTCTTTGGAGACGGTTCCTAGCCTATACTTCTTCTCAAGGTCATGTTTTTTATTAATGGATTTAAGTATTCCCTTTGTAAGCCAGGGATTGTTAAGCCTTTTGGTAGTGACTTGTTTTGTAAGCATAGGACAGTGGGTGTTATAAAGGCTTAGAGTTTTTTGAAGAAAAGATTGTACTGCTAGGTTGATGTCCCCTATGTTACCTAACTCTGACTCCCAGTTGACATTATCAGCAGCAGTTATAAAATTGTCTATAGCAGATTCATTGTGCAGCCTAAAACTTATCTCCCTTGACTCTAGAGGTGGTTTGTTAATGTTAGTTAAGAGAAATGTGGGGTAATGGTCTGTAGTGCTATCGGTGATTATACCTGAAGTAAGCGGAGAGGTTATGTTGGTCCAGATGTGATCTAGAGTCGTGGCAGTACTATCAGTGATTCTAGTAGGTCTAGTGATTAAGGGTATGAGGAAGCAGGAATTCATACAGTTGAGGAAGCTAACAGTAGTAGGGTGCTCAGGCTCGCAGAGGTCAATATTAAAGTCCCCTGCGATAATTAGATGGTTTTTGTTCAGTCTGTTCTCGAGTATTAGATTACTAAGGTTTGAATTGAATTCAGACACATCAGTGTTAGGAATTCTATAGACTGCACCTACAGACAGGATAGACTCGGTACCCTTGACTCTGAAACTGGCGAAGATATACTCCCCACAGCAGTCTCTAGTTCTAATTACTTTTAAGCATGTTAGTTCATGATGGTAGTAAGAGCCAGTACCACCACTTCTGAATTTGACGACAGTTGTGAATTGCCAAGTAGTTAGGCATGTTTAAAGAGTTGAGTAGTATCCTCTTTCAACCACGTTCAGTAAGTATAATAAAAGTGAATTTGTTGTCAATAGTTTCAATCAAGGCACTAACATCATCGAAGTGTTTACCTAGGGATCTAACATTCAAGTTGATGCCTCTAACCTCTCCTAGTAAGCTCTTGTTTTCAGTTTCTTGGTAGCCATTTGTTGCATGTTTTTGTACTTTTCCAGTTAGCTGATGTGCTTCTCAAAATATGGGCACCATACAACTGATGCATATTCCAGCTTTGGTCTCACCAAGGTCATGAACAATTTTGTTAGTACAGGTATTTCATCATCCATGTATTTAAATGCAGTTCTAAAATTGGAAAGCGTAGCATTGGCTCCTCGCACAATGGTCTTTATGTGGTCCTCAGGTGATAGTTTTCTATCTAGAACTACCCCTGGATCTCTTTCTGTATACATTTGTTAAAGCTTTCTCACACAATTTGTAGGTTGTGCTTGATCTAATTTCTTTTATTCACATCCAAAACATGTCATTTATTCACATTATATTCCATTTGCCAAGTGGTGCTCCATGCACTTTTGTCTAGGTCTTCTTGAAAGGTATGACAATTGTCTTAAGTTATCTTCCTTAATAATTTAGCATCATCAGCAAACATGTTCATAAAATTCTGTAATCATTCTGGTAAGTCATTTATGTATACCGTATATACAATAAACATTCCAGTGTAAGAACTGAACCCTGTGGTACTCCACTAGTGACATTTCTCTAGTCTGATACATTTCCTCTGATTACTTAGTTTAAGTAATTTTTCTGTCACGTTAGAACATATTTCATCAATGTTAGAAGCCTCCCTATCACTTCTCCAGCATGTTCCAGTTTCTAGAACAACCTTGTATGTGAAACTCTGTCGTAAGCCTTTTTTAGGTCTAGATAGATGCTCTCAACCCATCCATCTCTTTCCGTTAAAATCTCTGTGTCTCAATCATAGAAAACTAAGGTGTTTCTACACAGGATCTTCCAGATTGAAAACCATGCTGTCTGTTGCGTAACTTTTCTCCAGGTGTTCTACCATTTAGTAGTTTTATTATTTTGTCAACTATTTTGATTATTTTATTACACTTATCAATGATACAGGTCTATAATTAAAGGGGTCTCCCTGCTGATAATTCAAGAAGACAAAAAGTCACAATAATGTGGCTGAAAATTAGACTCCCAACCCACAAATTTGGGTGTTAAATGACTTTGATACTTGAAATAACTGGGTTTTCAATATCGGCTTAGTTTGCAGATGATGAGTCACAATAATGAGGCTTTAAGATATGAAACTAAACCACACAATAGAAAAGGTGGAGATGATTACAATTGTGTCGGTTCGTCCTGGAATATTATCAAGTTGATTATACAATCGACTTGATAATGGCCCAGGACGGACTGAAATGTAGTCATCTCCTCATTTTGTGGTATGTAGTTTAGTCTTCATCTGCTGTGTTAAATGACCACAAATATATGAAGTAAGTCTGTAACTAATACTGTATATGTAAATGCTAAGATAAATGATTGAATTAGGGCAAAAAATATGCTAGTATTCAATATTATTCTTATTTTGCAAATTTTTTTCTTTTAGGATTGGTGGTGGGATCCCCATTGTGTTTGCTTACTACTGTGAGTTTGTTACTCAAGCAGAACGAGGACGTCATTTGTCTTGGTTGTTGGTGTTCTGGGCAATTGGTGGAGTGTTCACTGCACTGTGGCCTGGATAATTATACCAAGAACAGGTGAGCTTTGTAGACTTTTATTATTAAACTAAAGGATGCAATTGGTACACAGTTTGTGTTAATGTGTATAAGGATGATTGTATTCTGTTACTGTTTCACTCTTTCTGCATCTAGCATTGTACAACAATTAACCAAGTAGTACTATCTAAGCTCACTTATCCAGACTATAGGAAGGACCCCTGACCAGATAAGCCAGAGATCCTGATAAACAGAATTCTTACCAGGGAAGTCCCAAAAATGATACCGTATTCGCAATTTTTTATATCGCAACTAATGTAGGGAATTTGAATTTCCACAGACTTTCAAAAAAAAAAAATTTAAAACAGAAGCTTCACCTTGTTGTAGTATGTCTTTGTTTGAACTTGAAATGTGTAGTTCTTGAAAATTTACTTAATCTAATCTCCCGTTATATGGATTTCTGTCCAGATATGGCAAAGATTTGCTGAAAAATTCTCTGGAATTTTGATCAGATAACCCAAATACAGTATTCAGTTCAGCGGGCTTCGGATAACTAAGTTCGTACAGTACAATGATCCATGCAGAATCAGAATGTTTTACCTATTTTTCACTTCCATATTATCATAGTCCAGCAAGAGACTGCAATAATGACGGAGATTTATTAGGGGCTTAGTTTACACAAAAGAGGGCATACATTTTTCCTTATACTTTTTAAGTGCTATTTGTAATTTTATTTATGTGGCATGTTGCTTATTAGCGTACTCATGTTTGTATGAAACTTGCATTGAGCGAGATTGAGAAGCATTGAGAAACTTGCATTGAGAAACTGAACAAGTTTCTCCATCTTGCTGGTAAGGCTTATGTGTCCAGTCATTCTCTGGTATTTACTCACAAGATGGTTCCAACCTGCACACAATCTGCAGTTAGTCCGTAGCAACATTATTTGAAATATTTCATTATTTCATTTCATTTCCCACACCCCTTCATCATTCCAGCAGTGTGCCCTGCCACCTTGTGGTCCTAACCACATTTCAGTACATAATGCAATGCTGTACAGTATTTGGAAAATTATTGTCTCATTAGGAGAAAAACTAATTCAGATAAAGGCTGAGGATGATCTCTAAATACAGTAAGTACCAAGCTGTGGGAATTATTTGTTTTGAATGCTGTTTTTAACTTGGAAATGAGAAACAATTTTCTGAATTCAATGAGGATATACAAACAATATTTTTTATTACATGTAGCTGCTTTTAAGCACCTTAAGCAACGTACTGGAGTGAACGACATGGAAGAAAATGCAGAATAGAACCAGTGAAGAGCAGAGGTGCCATGGGCACAATCAGAGAACACTGTATGAACATCAGAGGCCCACGGTTGTTCAACGTCCTACCAGCGAGCATCAGAAATATTACAGGAACAACTGTGGACATCTTCAAGAGGAAACTAGATTGTTTCCTTCAAGGCGTGCCGGACCAACCAGGCTGTGGTGGGTATGTGAGCCTGCGGGCCGCTCCAAGCAACAAGCTGGTGGACCAAACTCTCACAACTCAAGTCTGGCCTCGGGCCGGGCTTGGGGAGCAGAAGAACTCCCAGAACCCCATCAACCAGGTATCAACCAGGTATCAACCAGGTATCACCTCAGACTCATCTCATTTAGTTACCTTCCTTATGCAGTACAATCTTTTGCCCGACCCTCACATAATGATTTAGTTCAGTGTTTTGTAATCTTTGATCTCTTCTTTCATTAAGGTTCATGTTTGGTGGTACAGTACAGTAATTTTATTAAATCAATATGTACATTATTTTTAGTCTTCTGTAATAGTGTAATAGTTTGCTGAATGATAATTGGTTTTTGTTGTGATTCTAATTATCATTTGCAGGAATCTTCTGTGTTGGGATCTGTTCTTTTGAATAGTTGCAAGTGGTCGTATGGTGGTGGATTGAAATACTCTCCTTGGTCTCCCTATGTTTACGTGACAAGACCATTTGCAAAGTTTCCATGGTTTTCTATTCCTGTAATTTCCTCTTTCAGTTTTTCTGTCTACAACTTCCTTCTTCCTGTCTCCACCTCATGTGGTTGCTGTTCTCCTCCTGGTATGTCCCATGTTTTCTGTCTTCTCTGTTACATAGCTTCAGGGAGCTACCAAGAGGCTTCCCCAGAAATCCAGCATTGAATGTAATGAATGCCTCTTTCTGGTAAAGAGGCTCCCTGACTCCGTGGCTCCCTGACTCCGTGGCTCCCTGACTCCGTGGCTCCCTGACTCCGTGGCTCCCTGACTCCTTCCTTCCATGCCAAGTTCATCAGCTTGTAGTGTATCAGCTCTGGGCTCATCTGGTGCTGGCTGGATGGCAATCATTTGCACTGGGTGTTCGAGCTAGTTTCGAGGGAACCAATTGGCTTCATCAATTGGGTTAGGTGCTTCATTTTTTATGAACTTCCCAGTATTGCTTTGCTAATTTTCTTGATGCTTTCCTGGTGTTGATCATAATAATCCTCAGCTCTCTGTGCCTCTATGAGATGTTAGGCTCTGACTTGGGTCCCTGGTAGGCCAGACAGGACTCCTATGACTGATGTGACCCAGTGGTGGGAAGCCATCTCAGTGAAATATCTTCGGGAAGCCATCGGAGCTTATCTAGAAAGAGGCATTTTATTACATTGAAATCTGGTTTTTAAGTTTCTTTCCTATGTCTTTTGGCCTGAGGCCTCAACATCACTTGAAAGCAGGAAACAGGATGGTGGTGATCATTGTAGCTTTTATCACTTTTGGCTAATTAATTAATGTTAGTTGGCCAAGCATAATTCAAGCATTTCTTTATTCTCTTACAACTTACATCTATCCAACACTCTACATTATGAACATGTGATATTACGTCTGATGAATTTTTTAATTTTTGTAATTTTACCTCCCAGTCGCCTTCATTTCAACAGGATTACAGGTTTATTTTAAGATGAAGCAGTGGGAGGGGTCATTAATAAAATAATGTTTCTTAGGTATTACAGTTGTTTTGGATGAAGAGCATCACTTCAGCTCCTGGCGTGTGTTTCTTGTCGTATGTTCCTTGCCATCATTTGGGGCAGTAGTTGGTCTGTATTTCATGCCAGAGTCCCCTCGGTTCTTGCTGGAGAAAGGACGGGAAGTAGAGGCTATGATGGTTTACAAGGTATGTACCCTAGTGTTAATGAGCTCATTACTTATTTCTCTCAATAAGATCTTTATTTTGCCCATGGAATATGTTTTTGATTTTATCAGTAAACAAGCTCACAAGTGTCAAGACACTCTAAAGCATTACTTGGAATATTCAGTATTTATGGGATTTCTGCTTACAGTTCTCTGCTATAGGTTAAGCAGATGCTTTTTGCAAGTTCAGTATATCAGGATTTTTGTGAGATAATGAGTAATAGGTATGATCGAGCCCTCAAGTTTTATTGACAAAATTACATTTTCCCTGATAAATATTGTAATATTTTCTCAGTATCACTCTGGAAACTCTATAATTATTTTTCTTTTCTGTATATTCATTATTTTCTGCATGTTTTATTTTCATGCCAGCCATTGCATGGCATACTTGTAAAGAGTTTTCAAAGTTCCAAAATTTAGATCCTACATAGAACTTAAATAGAGAGAAAATGAAATAAGTAAACAATTTTTTAAAATGCAGGAAATGCAAGTATGAATAAACAGTGAGGGAAATGCTTGTGGTTAATCATGGTATGCTAGGAGATTCTGGTTACCTTAACTCATTTGGATATTGGATTTGGCATATTTTATTGCATGGATAGGCCTTTTCAATTAATAATTTTTCAGTGATCTTATATAAAAACCATCCATATATACTTTTTTACTTATACAGAAAATCTTCAAATGGAACACGCTCATAATCCTGGAGCAGAGTACCAACTGACAGAGCTGGAGTTGCCATCTGGTACTAATCGCCCTCCTCGACACACTCCACCCCAGGGAGTTGGGAAGAACTTTGTGTCTGATATTTCCTATGGTCTAGAGCAGGTAGGTTTTCAATTCTACAGTACTGTACAGTGCAACCTAGATTTGATTCCAGAAAATCTCTGATTGCAGTGCACACTTTTTAGGCTGGATTTACCTGCTTTGCTGAACAAATATTCAGTAAAGTGGGTGATGTGTGATTTGCTTAGTATACAGGGCCTGCATTCACACCTGTGGGAAAGTTGATGGGCCTGTGCAGATGATGAGTCACAATAATTTGGCTGAAGATATGATGACCAAACCACACACAGAAGATGGAGAAATGCTGACGTTTTGGTCTGCCTTGGACCATTATCAATTCGTATGCATGACATATAACTTGATAATGGTCCAGGATGGACCGAAACATTGTCATTTCTCCATCTATTGATGTGTGGTTTGGTCGTCATGGCTCTGCCTTTTAAAAATTAAGATTCAAAGGGGCTAAATCTGAGAAATATAGCATATCT